>BFEA01000026.1:889801-902956 GCA_003427395.1 Chara braunii | reverse complement strand
ATACTCGAAAGTGGCCGCTCCTTTGTCGAGACTTCAGTCCCCGAAGGTGCCCTTCGAGTTCGACGACGCAGCCCGTGGCGCGTTCAGTACGTTGAAGGCAGCGATGCAAGCTGCACCTGCCCTCCGTATATACGACACCCAAGTGACTACGGACGCTTCGGGATACGGTATTGGTGCGGTGTTGGAACAGTGTCACGAGGACGGTTGGCATCCGGTTGAGTATTTCTCCCAAAAGGTGCCTCTCGTCAACACTCTCGACGACGCTAGGAAGAAAGAGCTACTCGCGTTCGTCACCGTTCTCAAACGGTGGCGCCACTTTCTTCTCGGCCGGCGGCGATTTAAATGGAATACGGACAACAATCGGTTGACCTTTTACAAAACGCAAGACACGGTCACTAGCACGATCGGTCAATAGATGTATTACATCGACCAGTTCGATTTTGACCCGTGCCACATTCCCAGTCTTGCAAATCGAGCTGCGGACGCCCTCTCACGACGACCCGACTTTTGCGCCATTGTGACCACAACATTCGACCTCGATGACGATCTGCAGCCGCATTTCGTCAAAGGCTACAAGTCCACGACATTCGACCTCGATGACGATCTGCAGCCGCATTTCGTCAAAGGCTACAAGTCCGATCCGACTTACTCTACACTGTACKAGGAGCTYTCATCGGATCACCCGCCGGCGAGCCACTATCGGATTTCCGACGGGTTCCTTCTCCTTCACACAAGAGGAAAGGATTTGTTAGTTGTGCCCCAAGATCGCATCTTACGGACTCGTCTTCTCGGCGAATTCCACGATGCACGACTTTCGGCACACCTTGGCGTGAACCKYACACTMGCWCGCCTCCGCCAGCGTTTTCACTGGCCCGACGTCCTTCACGACGTCACGAGGTACATTGAGTCATGTGCAGTTTGCCACCGTAACAAGGGTCGATCTCGAGTCCCCTTCGGCGAACTGAAACCGTTGCCGATCCCTCGGGCACCACGCCTCTCCATTGCTATGGACGTGACANGTAACAAGGGTCGATCTCGAGTCCCCTTCGGCGAACTGAAACCGTTGCCGATCCCTCGGGCACCACGCCTCTCCATTGCTATGGACGTGACAGGCCCGTTTCCCCGCGATCGCCACGGCCATGACGGTATTCTCATGGTCGTTGACCGTTGGAGCAAGTATGCTCGCTTCCTTCCTTGCAAGTATCATGCTGCAGCACCTGAGCTCGCACGACTCTTGCACACCGGTTGGATTACCAACCAGGGTGTTCCAGAAGATATAGTGAGCAACCGAGATACTCGCTTCATGTCGGACTTTTGGACTTCTCTCATGACTGAGTCCGGCACGACAATGAAGCCGAGCTCGGCTCGGCACCTGCAGACAGATGGTCAGACGGAGCGAACGCACCAGAGCGCTCAGATGATGTTGCGTACGCTCATCCGTCCCGACCAGAAAGATTGGGTTGACCGGCTTCCCGACATGGAGTTCGCCTACAACACTTCGGTGCACCCAGCGATCTGCGTCACACCATTCGAGCTACATCATGGTGGAGAGAAAGCACGGATCTTCGCTGATCTCCTTTTGCCACAGGCTGCCGACATAGACGTCCCTTGCTCTCCCGTTTCCATCCTGAAGTACCGGGACTTGCTGATCAAAGCCCGCGCAAATATGCAAAAGGCTCAGATCCGCATTCAGCAGCGAGCTAACCGACGTCGACTTCCATGTCCTTTCCGCGAGGGAGACCTTGTTTGGGTCCTCTCCGAGGAATTTGCGCTCGAGCAGGATGTTTCGCGCAAACTCCTTCCGAAATGGTTCGGACCATGGGAAGTCACTTTTGCCGTTGGAGACGACCCCGCAGGTCCTTCCTTCGTGATCAACATTCCACCGCACCTAATAGTGCATCGGGTCTTCCACGCATCGAAGCTAGCCATCTACACGCCACCTTCAGCTGACGAGTTCCCTGGACGTCGATCACAGGATCCGCCTTCTATGGAYGGACATCAGGAAGTTGACCGAGTCATCACGCACCGCAAGTATGGCAACAAGCCAAGGTAGTACAAAGTCACATTCAAGCAATGTGCGCCTGATGACACTCGGTGGATCTCCAGTACAGATTTGCAGACTTCTGCACCCCTCATCTTCGTTGACTATGAGAAGCGACGCCTTGCCAAGGACGCAGCTCGTCCCGCCCGACCCACCCCGGTATCGGACAGACAACTTCACCCTCGCAGGTAGCTCGGTCTTTTAAGAGGGGGAGTGTGTTACATCTTCGACGCACACGGGTCCTACCGGACCCGACTTAGGGCCGGAAGGACACATCAGGGCCTAAAGGCCCGACCTTGGGGGTATTACAGGCCCTAAAGGTCTGATCTTGGACCAGTACCCGACGGGCAGGCCCAAACGGCATTATCGTTTGGGCCTGGYGGCGCTCTTGAGGCTGCCGCCCGCCGKTYGGKGCTGAACCGTCCATCTGGACGGTTCAGGGCATGGCCAGGCCTCGCAGCATTGAGGCCGGCCTCCGCCCCACCGGTATAAATACCGGTACAGCCTCACTTGGAGGGATCGAACCACCGGCACTCTACCGGTGCGTTATGGTCAGCGCCAGAGCGCTGTTTTGATGCGCTAAGTGTAGCGCAGGAGCGAGCAAGGAGCAGCAGCGGCAGCACAGCATTAGCGCAGCTGCAAGCGGAGCAGCAGCAGGGCGACTGAGCCAGCACGGCGGCCATTGCCGCCTGCTCTCTCTCTCCTGGGAGCGGAGGACCTCTCCTCCCTCCCTCGTCAGCTCTCTCTCTCTCTCTCTCTCTCTCTCTCTCCTCCTCCTTCTTCTTCTTCTTCTTCTTCTTCTTCTTCTTCTTCTTCTTCTTCTTCTTCTTCTTCTTCTTCTTCAGACTAGAGACTTATACTAGTTGGACAGAGATCAGAGTTGGACTTCGGTGATATGAGACTGTGGTACTTACCTGATTGGAGACTTGGAGATTGTTGAGGTTGATACTCGGCTGCAGCACAGTTGGACGCCGGTTATATCTGGACTCTGTATCTCCGACATTGGTGACCTATGGGCCTCGACATTTTGATCCTGTTGTATGACATTTTGGACTACCATATCGGAGACCTATCAGACTCTATCTATCGGTGTTGTCTACCTCCCCACCTCCTTCGTCTCTCCTCCCACCTTTCATCTGTGAATGCGTRTACGGGATCTGGGCATCGTCTATGAATGGCCCAGACCCCACAATCTCACGATTGTATGTGTGTGGAGTGATGCTATGTGAGTCAGTCTATGTGAGTCAGTCCGTTTATCAGACTTCCGCTGCATATATGCTCATCCTACATTGGTTGATCTTTGGTTCTGCCCATACTCATTGAAGTATGCAACACCCGGGCTACCCCTAGGACAGACAGGCCCTAAAGGCCTATGCTGATAGACGGTCCTATAGCCTATAGCCGGGTAAGGTAGAGGCCGAGAGGCCGAAACTGAAACGGTACCGGTCGGTCCAGTCAGTCTGGCCTAGGTCGTGTCTATGCTAGTGTAGGTTATAGATAGGATGAGCACATCGGTTCAGGGCTTTTGACAGTTGGTACCGAGTACATCGCTGCTGCGCTACGCATGAACCGGAAGTGGTGACGGCTCAGCGTTGAGGGAGACAGACATAGCCCCTTCGCAGCGCCGGCCATAGCTGGGACCTGCGCTGTACTCTGTCAGCACGAGGGGCTGAACAGAGGTCTGGGCTATTCGAGGTCTGCTGGAGGCGAGAGAAGTTGGTGCCCTGCTGGACCCTCCTCCGGAGTGGGGTCACAGGGTTGTGGCGCTGCAGCCATAGCTGCATCTTCTTCCTCAGAGGTCATCTTGTCAGGAGTGGTGGCGCTGCTGCGGACTTCCACCCAGGAAGTCTTTCGACACTTCATCATCATCAGATACTGTGGCGCTGTCTTCTCTTCACCCTCTGAGTGGCGCTCGGCCTCAGAGGCCTGTTTCAGGGTGGCGCTGTCCTCTGGAGGCAGTACTTGGGTGGCGCTTGATGTTTAAGGGGCTCAGGGGTGTTCCGAGTGGTTACTCAGGGTTGGGGAGTGAAGCGCTGCTCACCTCTGAGCAGCACACTGTGGTTCTGAGGTTATCCTGACAATTCGAGACTTTGAGTTTAATAAACAGTGTGATACTGGGTTTGGACTATCATCGTTTCATTGCTTCCTGGATGTGATCTACTCGGCTTTTCTTTACGACTGGTTGTGAGGATTGAGAGGAGTGAATTGCACTTTCAGTGTACCCTGTCATATCGCATGGTCAAGTCTTCCGCTGTGTTTATCTCTCCCTGTGCGGTGTGATACTCCTATCCTCTCCCCTTCCTTCTGTGTATGTATGGGCATACCTGGAAGTCTATGCGTGCGAGTGTTGGTCTTCAGACAACAAACAACCAGAATCATAACATAGGGATTCAACATTGGTTCATTGTTGATGATGATGAAGACTATTCCAACATTGTCACCTCTGAGCTTCTGCTGTGCGCTTATTTGGTTGGAACTCGAGTTGCAATTCTGCCTTTGGTTTGAGGTCAAGAGTATCTGGTTTCATGTGTATGACGCTGCTTGGTTTCTGGAATTATCTTTTGCTCATTTTCCTTGCTCTTTCTGCGCTCTTCCAGAGGACCCCAAATCTGGGCTCTTTTCAATTTTTGAGAGTTGGCTGTCAAGGGGGGGCAGGGGGGTATAAATTTGTTGTAAAGGGGCTAAGGGGGTTTAAAGGGGGGTGCCTTAGTGTGATTTTGTTATTTTCTTTTTTATCTCTGCTTCGGTGAGGAATTCTGATGTGACCCTTAGCCAAAAGTTGTTTGTAATAACTTTGTATTGCAATTCTACACAACATATTTATTTTCCGTTTTTTTTTTTTTTTTTTTTTGCTGGAGCTGCCCTGAACCCTGCCCGGGGGTCATGCCCGGCCGCGCACCCGGCCGTGTATCTGGGCACAATTGGGTAAAGTTCTTTTTTTTTGTTGTTCTTTTTTTTTTTTTTTTTTTCATTTCCTCCTGGGGAAACCGGGATTTGGACCTGTGACTTCTGTCAAAAGGGTAGCCCATACCATTATTCAATTATTGTATCTGCCTGGTTTCGTCAGAATTCGAACTCATGACCTGTTCTTTACCTGCAATTGCATATGCATACTACTTGGCCACATTGAGTGGGTGCTGCACTGACTGATGCCACAGCCAGCACAGGTAAAAAGAAAACGACAGTCCTTAGAGAAAATTCAAAATCTTTGTCTGTGCATTGTTGGGAGCAGTCAACATTTTGACAACGGATGGGAGAGAAATCATATTAATAGGTCCGTCGGGACATCCGTTAAAATTGTGTGAGGCACAAGGCCTCGATACGCCCTACCGGGCCCTATTTTCAGCACAGTCGGCCGCCCTAAGTGAAGGCAGGCTCGACCGAGGCCACAGGCCATTTTTGGGGTCACCACGCAACTGGGGAAACTCAGGCAGCGCCAGTTGGTTAAGAGCGCCCAGGCCCAGGCTACCTTTATCGAATGCAACTAAGGCAGGCCCTGAGCCAGATACGCAATGTGGACCGAACACAGGCTGCGGACAGTTGGGCACAGGTAACCATCACAGGCCCTGGGCCTGAATTCGTTTGGTCTGAGGCGCAGCCTCGTGGGTCCTACCGGAAGCTTCTGAGCAGGGGCCCAGCGCAGCCAGGCTGCACGCAATCAGGCAGGCATTTCCATTCAGGAAAGTGCCTGCCCACGCATTTGGCATTCAGGCGCTGGCTGCATGCTGCGCTAACGCTGGCCAGCCCTCACGCGCTCACGGGCGAGAGAAGATTAGCATGGCCCCTGTGCAAGGATAACACGCAGAAATCAAGAAATGGTCCAAAAAAAAAAAAAAAAGAAATCATGTTAATACCAGTCTACCAGAATTGGCCAGGACCACTTCCCCGACCGGGCCAAAAAAAAAAAAAAAAAAAAAAAAAAAAAGTTTCAAGTTTCAACTTTAATTTTTATAATTTTATTTAAAATTTGGTAAAGAATTTCGATGTGACCCTGACACAAAAGTTGTTCAGTTTATTTTTCTGCATAACAATAGGTTTTTTTTTTTTTTTTTTTAGGACCTTTTTTGGTCCTTGCACGGCCGGGCTGCCCGGGGCAACAGGATGACCCGGGCGGCCTGTCTGGTAGCCTAGGATTAATATATATGACTTTCTCTGACTAAACAGTCTGTCACAGCCCCCAGCTTCTTGTCCTTTTCTTCCTTTCTGCGCACGATTCACTGGGTCAGTTGACTCAGTTCTCTATGATGATGATATATGACTCTCCCCTTTTTTCGTTCTTTTTGCACCTTCTTAAACTCTTTTGCAGGTCTGATTGTATTTGTCATCTCCGTGGAAATCGATGGGACCATAGGTGGGTCACGAGGATATCCAGTATGGGGATGATTAGTGCAGCACAAGTGGACACGTATTTGCAGGATGATGATCCTGGCTCTGCACTTGCTCTGCTGGAGGTAATCAGTACATGCCTGTTATTATTTTCCACAGGTCGTTGACAGTACGATTGCGTTTTTATGTTTTGCCAAATTTGCCAGATGGAACTGAAAAGTTTAACTGTTTTTGAGAAGAGCTACACCCACTGAAAACTGAAGTCATAATGAAACTACAAGCCTGTGTTGTTGAGGGGGGTGGGGGAAGGGAGCAAGATTATCGGAAGAGACTTGAAAACCAAAGTAAAAAAGGACTACACCTACTGAGAACCAAGAAGTGCCCAAGGAGGAGAAAAGAGCTTCCAGGTCTCAGCAGCTGAGTCCTCGTAGTCAGAATGGCTTTCTTGATGAGTCTGTGGGGTTGGATTATTGGACATCATCACTTGGAGGGGGACTTTATAGCTGGGAATGATCTTGTTTGCTTTCATATCGGTCTTATGCAGTTAGTTGTGATGTGAGCTGGGGATGTGCATGTGTGTGTGTGTCTGTGCTGGCATACGTGTGGGTGAGAGCATGCACACATCCATCTGACCGGAGGTGTGGGCATGACACCTGTGTTTGCATTAATCTACATGCCCAGAGACACCCACCACACAATGCATGGACAAAACAGCAAACACGCACACACAAAATGCGTACCAAAGACCTGCAGACCACTCAAGCCGCTCAAATTTTGAAAGTCCTCGACGAACCACACCCCATTATTTGTGGCTGACATCCTTGGCAGTCATCGTCTATTCAGCGGTATCATGATAATAAGGACCTTCTCTATCTAATCAATCGAAAATCCGATCCATTCGGACCCAAGACAATTCGTAACTTGTTTACGTTTTCTCTGTTTCGCCTTACCATCAATTCAAACTAAGCGAATGTCCATGCAACGACCTGGGCCCACTAAACAAGAAGTGTGAATCCAAATGTATGCATGCATGTGTGTGTGTGTGTGTGTGTGTGTGTGTGTGTGTGTGTGTGTGTGTGTGTGTGTGTGCGTGCATGGGTGTTGAATGCCTTTGTGTGTGTGTGTCGAATCAACTTGGATGCCTTTGTGTGTGCAATTGCACCCAGTTTTCCCTATTGTAATATGTGTCACTGGTAATTCATGTCTGACAGGTCATGACAAAGCTTGTTGTCTCAAAGGATATATTGCTGGCTGGTCTCTACTCTCAAGAGGCCCTGAACCAGCTGGGAAATAAGGTATGCGCCTCAGCAAACAACGAGGATTTGAATCTTATGTTGCATTCAGGCATGTTCTTTGCTTTGACTGGTTGTTATAGAAATGAGCTGTTGATGTTCTCTTATTCCTGGCCATAAGTTTGACTCTTAAGCCGTGATCTTCCCACAACATTATCCATCTGCTGGTTTTGGAGCAATTCTTTGAGATAAATGCAGTGGCCTTTTGTTCGCTTTTACGCCACAACGTCACGATATCATGTGTCAGTGTGAGTGGCACATCCTTATTGCATAGAAGCACACCTGATTGCCTGATCTGTAACTCTTTTCCTTCGCCCCCCATGCTCGCCCCTCAGCGCCCTCCACCCTCGCCCGTGTCTGGTTGTCTGATGGGTACCTACTACCTATACACCTTTTCTTTGTATTCAAATGTTCTAGCAGCATGTTATTGTAGTTCTGATGCTGTTGGTACAGGTGCAATAAATGGACCAGTTTTTGCAGGTACAATCAAAGCAGCAGGTTTTTGGTTGGTACAATAAGTGGATTAGGTTTTTTGTTATATTCCGGTCTCTTTCTCATTGTAGGCAACGTGTATATTGCCAGGTTGACATGCTATTAGTTGGATGGGAGTCCGAAAAACACATTCAGATTCCTTTCCCTCTCAGTAGGACCTGCATTACCTCTATAGATTCTAGTATGGAGTCTGTACGGCTACCTGGCTGTCTCTCTGCCACAGCGCAATTTGATGCGTGCATCTATTTTGGTGACAAAGACCTGCATGCCGCCATGGTGAGGGATCGCTCCCTGAATCATGTTGATGATCGATGCACTTAAACCACCAGTGCCTGTGAGGCACTTTTCTCTGGGGCTGGAAACGCGCTGCGCACCCAGCGTGGGCCTACTTTTGGCTGCTTCCGCCAGCCATTTGGCTCCGGCTGCCGAGCCCCTAAAGTTGGGGCCGATTGCAAGCCACAACTTTGGAAAAATGGTTGGTAAATGTACTGGTAATTTAAATGTGCTATTGCCTGGTTAAATTTCACCTTCACACAACAGGCTGGTTTAGGGTGTACTAAATAGAACGGAAACCACATTGGGAAACCGGGATGGACCTGTGGTGGTTGTTTGTTACTGATGGATGGGACTGAGACATTCAAGAGTGATACTGCATTTGTTGGGGTCTGTGGAGCTCCGCAGTGGGTGACCGTGCTTCTGAGATGGGATGTATCAAAAGAAGCGCGCCGGTTTGCTTTGAGTCTCCTCAAGCGATTGCAATCATCAGGTGCGTTTATGGTTTTCACCTCCTACAAACTTCCCATGATTTTGCGGAATCCTGTGATGGTTTTGTGTTATGCGTTCTACGTTCTCTGCTTGTGCAGTGCTCCTGCTCTTGGTCATCCATCACCTGCTTGCTAGCTCTGTTATTCTCCCACTAGCTGGTTACTCTTTTCTCCCAGTCCTTGAGACACTTGATTTGGTTGATGTTAGGTTTGGATTTTTTCGGCTCTTCTATTTTTTAATGAATATCAGTGTTGCACCCCCGACATTCGGTTGCCCTTGACTGGTCGGCTGCCGACCCGCCAACCTATCGGCTGGTCGGCACGTACCAGTCAGGGGTCACCCCCATAGCGGCCCCCAATACCCTCATACACCCCCCCAACACCCCCAAACCGCCCCCAACACCCTTATTACCCCCCCATACCCCCCTATACCCCCCTATACGCCCCCTCTACTCCAACCCCAACCCCTCCATGCCCCTCCCCTCCCCTAAAATTTCTCAGCGGATTTGGGCTGTACTCAGCAAGCGCAGTACAGCCCCCAGCTCAGATTTGAAAAACAATCAGTGGATGGTTGTTTTCTGACTGGTCAGTAGACCGCAGACCGGTCGGCCCTACTGGTCGGCTGCAATATGGTCAGCGGTCGTGGTCGGCGGTCGGCAGGGATGCAACCCTGATGAATATAATAAAGGTGTAGCCCCTGACCTTATTGTAATCGAGCTGATTATGACAGGACTCGAACTCATGGTCTGTTCATGAACAGTTACATGTCTGTGCTGTCTGCTCCCCAACAGTTACATGTCCCGAGTGACGGGTCCCCAGAAATCGCTGTTTTTTTTGTCAAATAGAACGTACGGTCGAATAGAAGGTACGTACATTGTGTTCAAATTCTTAGAAATTTGAAAGTTCGAAAGACGAAAAAAAAATTAAAAAAAATAAAAAATCCCAAAAAGAATGTTGTAGTCCAAAAAAGTGAAAAAGGGAGGCGCAACTACTGGCAGGTCTCGGTCTTTGTGTTAGCCAGACCCCCACTGGTGGCCCCAACCCTATACCCTAAACATTAGGGGCAAGGGGCAACATGAAATCTCCCCGTCACAGTGAGAGGAAACTATGCTTGCAGGGGTCCCCTCTAGATAGCCTTAGGAGTAGGTTTTGAAAGGCAAAAAACAGAAGTTGAGAGAATAATATAGAAAGGAATAGGAAAAAAAAAGAAAAAAAAAAAAGTCTAAAAAAGATAACCTACCACGCAAAAGGTGAGGGAAATTCGATCTCTTGACCTTTAACGAAACGGAACTGTGCAAAGGGACAGAAAGAGAAGGGAGGAAAACAAAACAAAACATGACCCCTGACCTGGAACTGCAGCGGGAACCAGTTTTTTTTGGTCCTGCGGGTGAACAAGGACCATGTCCAAGTAATCCCCCTCAGCACTCAAACAGCTTCCCCTATTATGTGGATACCTAGGAAGATTTTCATGACCGGCCGGTCACCCGGGCGTGACGCCCGGGTGACCCGGTCATGGCCAAAAATAAAATAAAATAAAGTAAAATAAAATAAAGTAAAATAAAATTTAAAAAAAAAAATGGCGGTGGGGTTTTTCTGCGCTTTCCGAGAGGAGCCCAAATCCGGGCTCTTTTCTTTAAAAAATATATGATATATATATATATAAAAATGGCGATGGGGTTTTTCTGCGCTTTCCGAGAGGAGCCCAAATCCGGGCTCTTTTCTTTTTTTAAGTGTTGGCTGTCAAGGGGGGGAAAGGGGAGTGCACATAGATTTTAAACGGGCTAAAGGGGTTTAAAGGGGGGTGCCTTAGTTTGATATGGTTATTTTCTTTTTTATCTTTAGTTCTGTGACGAATTCTGATGTGACCCTCAGCCAAAAGTTGTTTGTATTGCAATTCTGCACAACATGATTCTTTTGGATTTGATTTCTTTTTTTTTTTTTTTTTTTTTTTTTCCGCTGGGGCTGCCCGGGGCCATGCCCGGGGGTCATGCCCGGCCGGTCACCCGGTCGTCAATCCGGGCGTGACATCGGGACCCGGGCGCCCGGGATATCTCCCTAGGTGGATACTAGATAGATAAAAAATGAACGCATGTCCAAGTAATCCCCCTCAGCACTGAAACAGCTTCCCCTTCAGCCTCACTCCTCTCTCTCTCCTTTCTTGGTAGGGAACTAGCGATGGTGGAACATCCCTGCAACCAGTGGATGTTGAAAGGACAGGACAACTATTAGGATGCCTCTCCTGGCCCGTGCTGCCCACGTGAAGTCCAAGACCAACGAGTACCCCACAAGGGGGCTTCTAGATGATGTCTGCCTTCTCCCCTCTCCATAGCCTGGCTTGAGGTACTTCTCCCTCTACCTTCGTAGCCTAGGCCTACACCATACCACTACTAGTACTGCTCCACGGTCATGGAGGTCTTCCTCTTCTCTCTCCAGCTCCGCCACTTCAGCCTGAGGTGTGCATAACTCACCGTCTGGGTGGAGCCGGGCAAATGTGCCGGCCTACTCGTTGCACCAAGTACACTCTTGACTCCCGGCCTCCAGCTCTTCCCTGGCCAGGTACTACTGCCTCCACCGGTGCACTTGGCCTACCGGAAGTTCCTTCGCTTTATCGCATAGAGACATGGACACACAGAGGCAAACAGCACTCACACTCATAACACGGAAGTCTCAGTGAAAATCAAGCCACAACCAACAGCAATACTCAGAAAACTGCAGAAAGTTAGAGATCTCGTTCTGTGCGAGTCATTGCAATGTAACGAGTAATACCATGGAGCATCTCACTTTTTCTAAGTGCTATTGTACATTGGACAATGATGATGCTTATTGTGCTTGGGGAAACCTGGGCCTCTTTGCTGAATTTGGAAATTCGCTACACTTCTGGTTGGCATCTACTGCTGAGATGAAGTAGGTGACGTTATAACTGTGTAGTCATTGTCTCTCGAGAGAAGCTAAGACTGTAAAAGTGTGCGTAAAGGGCCAGCAAGTTATTTTGCCGAACATTGTGCATGGCGGCAACGGTAACAGACTTTGATCTTGGTTATCCCATGGCTTGGCTGCTGCTTGTCATCAATGCCAAATTGCAGTTGCTCTTGCAGAGAGATTCTCTGATTCCACATTCAAAATAGCGTTGCGAGCTGCTGCAGATGGCTGGGAGAAGCCTGAACTCAAGGTAAGTTTTCCAGAGGAGAAAGGTCTCAAAAACTTGCAGAGGAAATGAAGCAATAACGAATATCAACGATGATAATAATCGACACAAGAAGGGTGGCCGTTGTGTGTACATAGGGTTCAGCCTCCTGATGAGTCGGTGAAACTCTGACGAAACAGTTTGTCACAGCCCCTCGTTTGTTGTCCTCTTCTCTCTCTCTGCCTACGGTTTTACCGGGCAGTTCTGTTTGCGACGATATATATGTGATAAACTCTTGAATCTTGGTAATTGTTTCTGGTTTGAATCTGGTGTACGTTACTGCACACTTGATTTGAGTATTTGTTTGAAAAGTTGAAGACAGAATAAGGAATATTGAGCCCCCCCCTGGTGGGTCTTGGCAAGATTCGGGAATCTGGCCATTCCTCGCTACCGTCTTCCCCCGAACACAACGCACCCTCATTTTGCCAGTATCTGGCCGGAAATATAACTTGTATACGTTCATTTTAAGGGTGCGTTATGTTCGGGGGAAGACGGTAGGGGTTAGGAACCTAGGTACTGCTCCCTGCACAGAGTAGAGTATTTGGGTCGGCACTTCCTAGCCAGTTTCCTTTTACGAGCGCAATGCATGCAGCGTGCATTGCATGGAGACATTGCATGCATGTGGCGACTCTGGCGAGTGAATACATTGTTGAATAATAAAATGTGGCGAGCATTGTACATGAGAGGCACAGTAAAGGGGGAGTGAAAAGAAGACATGAATGAGAGACCGCAAAGCAATCCGAAGGAAGGAAAGCAAGAACTGCACGGCAAAAGGCAGAATAATGGTTTCAGTGTGCTCTGCTTTGTCCACTCTTCTGTTTGTTTGTTTCACGAAACGAGATCTTTTTTCTTGATACATATGTGACAATGTGTAGTTTGACGGCTTCTCGAATACTAAATGACGAATTTTGTTTTTCTGATGCGCTCTTGCTGGTTACTCTCATTCTCTCTCTCTCTTTCTTTTTTTTTTATATTTTTTCAGAAAAGATAAAGAAAAGAAACAGGGCCTTGTGGTGCTGGCTCCATATCCATTCTGGTCTCATTCTCTCTCTCTCT
>BFEA01000026.1:832323-846480 GCA_003427395.1 Chara braunii | reverse complement strand
TCTCTCTCTCTCTCTCTCTCTCTCTCTCTCTCTCTCTCTCTCTCTCTCTCTCTCTCTCTCTCTCTCTCTCTCTCTCTGTGTGTGTCCGGTACTAACCTGTTAAGGTGGCGCCTTGTTGCAGGCACATCGAAAAAGAAGCTGGAGCTATGGCGCCACAGGTAAGTCTCCCTAGCCTCCGCCAACCATCTCTCTCTCTCCAACGCTAATCTAGCTCCTAATAGCGCCCAGCGCTGAAGACTACTGCTAACGCTACTACTACTACTGCAGCGCTCCTCCAGAGTGCTGCTGCCGAATCCTGAAGACTGCCTCCTGCCTCTTGCATGTGAAGTGCCTGGGAAGTCCCTATGAACTACCTGCAGCCTGCAGGGCGGGCCAGTCGTATATAGTGCTGGCCCGTCCAGGAGGCTGCTCTTGCGAATGCCCAAACGTGCCAGACCCTGGCGTTGTTCAAACAAAGGTTGTCTTGAAAACAGGCCCAAAATGGCATGTGCTAAAACCCTGGTCTGGTGCCCAAGTTTCAGGGCAGGTCGATCTTATGAGGGCCTGAAAATGACCCTCCATTTTAGGCTGAAAAGACTCAGGGCCTGGAGGGGCCTTTTTTAGGCTGAAACGACACAGCGCCTGTAGGCCATTATTTTCAGACTTTCAGGCTGAAACGACACAGGGCCTGTAGGACCTTGTTTTCAGGCTTTCAGGCTGATACGACACAGGGTTTGTAGGACCTTGTTTTCAGGCTTTCAGGCTGAAACGACACAGGGTTTGTAGGCCCTTGTTTTCAGGCTTTCAGGCTGAAACGACACAGGGCCTGTAGGGCCCTTATTCTTCGTCTGGTCGGGCCCTGCAGGCCCGTGTGGCTGTGCAGTATGCCACATCTGCCACCTGCAGAAAAGTATCCATGTTCCAATATTCGCTCAACTTCATAACCTTCGTCCATAGAGGGAGGAAACACGGATGGCCGATAGGGAAACTCGTGGCCTTCGACATATGGTAGCAGTTTGGAAGCATGGAAGATAAGGTATGTCTTGAGGTGAGGGGGTACGTCAATTCGATATGATGGTCCATCAGTGTCCCCTATCAGCTTAAGAACTTCCCAGGGTCCATAGTAGACGGGTAGCAATTTCTGAGACGCATTTTCTTCGAGGGAGAATTCTTTAGACTTCACCCAAACTAGATCTCCTTTTTGGAACTATGATGGTCGACGATGCTTATTTGCTTGTCCGATCATCTGTAGTTGGTTTTTCTGAATATTCTCCTTTGCTTTGGCTATGTCTTGCTCGTACAGAATTGTGAATTCTCTCGTTCCTGGGGGTAGTCGTTGGACTTGTTCCCTAGTCAACACATCAATGGGACGTCGAGGCTTTCAACCTTTGTGCAGTGCGTTAGGTGTTCTGCCAGTAACTGTATGAACACTATTGTTTGTAGGCACTTGCAATCTTTGGTAGGTTCTCGTCCTGGTCAATTTGATCGGGCCTAACATACATTCACAAAAGTTGTTGGCACATTCTGTTCATTTGCTCTGATTGTCCATTCGTTTGAGGGTGTCTACCGGACGACATGGTCAGTCTTGTGCCATAGGCTTCCATTAGCTTTTGCCATTGTAGGGCAGTAAATCATACATCCCTATCAGAGATGATGGTTTTCAGAAAGCCATATTCGGAAACCCATCGCATCTGGAACTTCTAGATGACGAGTTTCGTTCTAGCTTTTAATGGTAAAGGAACAAACATCGCATACTTAGAGAATCTGTCGACAATGACCATTACTTGGCTATTCCCATTCGACTCTTGGTGAGACTCGTGAAGTCAATAGATGGACTCACCTGGTTCACTTGGACTAGGCAGTGGTCATAGTAGTCCCAAGGGATTCTCATTAACGGGCTTGTTCCTTCGGCAAACAAGACAAGTTCGCACATAGGTTAGCACATCCTCTTTCATTCCTTTCCATTCAAAAGATTCTCTTACATCAGCATACATCTTCTTAAACCCGAAGTGACCCTCAATAGTATCATGACAGTCCCCGATAATCATACTTTTGATATCTTCTTTGTGGGGAACATAGATTCTTTCTTCGGTTTGATCGATAAAGAAGAGCAAGCCATCAGTCATTCGGTGTTCAAGAAAGAGTTCAGGATTCTTCTAAAGGGTTTGGTTGATAGGACTCCAGATCGGATCCCAAAGCATACCCTTTACGAATTCAGTCCTTCAATTCATTCCCGATGTCAAGGTAGGTAACAATTGCACCCAAGAAATCAGAATGCCTGGACAAACGCATCAACAACAGCATTTGGTTTTCCTTTAATGGTTTTCAACTCAAAATCAAATGTGTCGATGAATGCAAACCATCTTACTAACTTGTCGGAGAGTCGTGGTTGTCTTAATCCACGTCAGGGTTGAGTGATCTGAGTAAACTGTGAAGTGTCGTCCGAGCAAGTAGTGTTTCCAAGTGTCCAGTGCTTCCACTAAGGCATACAATTCCCTTTCATAGGTGGAGTTAGAGAAACACCTACGAATGGTTCTATGGAAACTAAGAGAAGCTAACTACAAGTTAAATCCTAAGAACTCCGAGTTTGCTAAGTCTGAGGTACTCTATCCTGGACACATAGTAAATGAAGAGGGACTAAGGCCCGAAGAAAAGAAGATCACCGCAATCAGAGATTGGCCCAAAGGCCCCAAACCCAAGACTGTTACGGAGTTGCTATCTTTCCTAGGACTTGCTAGCTATTACAGGAAGTTTGTGATCTCCCTTTTCCTGTCGCGGGCGGAGCCGCACTGGCCCATCTTGTCTCACTTCTGCCATTTGATCGCATGACGATGTTTTCCTATCCTTTGAGGACAGTCCTGAGGCTGCATGCATCCAGCTCACCTTCTTTTGGCCGCCTTGGTATGGCTCAATGGTTCTTCCCCTTTCTGTGTCCATTGGAGCAGTCCCTTGACTCCCTTGTGGGGCCAATCCAGAACATTCCCTGCCCCATCCTGTTGCATTCAGTTTACCAGCAGGGCACCGAGTCCGATCATTGTGTTCCTCATTTTGCATTTTGTGACTTTGTGCTTGTGCAGATGTGCCTGCTGCATTGTGGGCAGCATTGAGGGTCTGTGAAGAGTGTTGTGAGAAGGTATGCTCCCACTGACTGCTCCCTTTTGGCTGCCTTTCTTGTTTGTGCAAGTAAAGTGAAAATGGCAGAGAACGATTTAGTAGGAACGTTGATTTGGTGTTTCCTCTGCATGTACTTTTCCCCAACCTCTTCTTTATCTTATGTTTCAGATGCTGTTGCCCAACTGTTGAATGAAGTTCAATCAACACTGAACAGTGAATATTGCTGAATAAAAAACTATTCCAGTGTGAACTTTCCAACCAAGTGTAGGGTAGGATGCTTCCATCACAATTGTGCCTGTATGGGCATGGATTGACTGAAATTGACTGAAATTGACTGAAGTCCGACATACTCCTAGCAGTTTCTTTATTTTCGCCGTTCGGCCGTCTTTGGAGTCTACCTTTTGTGAAATGTCAAACTCTTAAGAGTCTTAACCCACCAGTGCAGTGGAACCTATCTTGTCGAGCCAAAAACAACAACAGACCGTGGCCTGTCCGGCCTAATTTGCAGTGACTTTGATCGACATGTGCATTCCGTCTAGCGCTAATTTTTCTACACCCTTTACTTTCTTAAGAATTTTCGTTGCCGGAAATTAGAATAAAACAATCGCAGAAGTTGGGGTACTTAGAATATTCTGCCCCCCGTGTCCTTCCCGACATCCGTTAAAATTGGAACGATACAGTGAAGATTAGCATGGACCCTGCGCAAGGATGACACGCATAAATCGATAGATGGTCCAAATTAAAAAAAAAAAAAAAAAAAAAAAAAAAGAATATTCGGACCCCCCCTGCCTCCTCCCCTGCACCCCTCTTGGGTGCAATAGGCCAAGCCTTTCATTTTGGGACGCGTACACAGCCGTACGTTTTGGAGGAGGGGGGTCACTACTGGTGGTTGGAGCTTTGAAGTGAAATAAGTTCAAATAACGTGTAACTAAGTGGAGGCCTGACACATAGCATGACGTGTTTGGTATCACTGGGTGTCAGTGTCAGTGGGGTTCTGTAATGTGGAGCTGGTGAAGATCTATTCAAGAATCTGGTGCGGGTTGTGTTAGACTGCGGCAAGAACTGCCTGCACTCATGGATGGGGTGTGACTGTTGACTCTGGCTTTTTTTTTTTTTTTTTGACTCTGCCCTTTCTTATCATTTTTACACAGTGTCTCACTTGTCAGTGTTGTCACTTAACTAAATTGACAGGGGGAGTCACGGCAGGAGATTGCGCGGCACTTGGCAAATATGGCAGCTATCGTGTCACATTGGCCTGTGAGCAATAAACCTTCAGGTCCAGCAGAAGATTGTTCGCTGGAAGGATTTCTTAGAAGAGTTGGTGCGGTTAGCAGAGGAGCTGCACTTGAGGTATGCCTGGTGCTCTTCCCTTAAAGAATGCAATATCGCCCAAGCTGCAGAAACTCGTGAAATACAAGTACCTTAGTCAGGCTTTGGAATTGGCGCAGCATCCCTCCTGCCCCTTCGTGCCTCCCCCCTCCCCCCCCCCCCCCCCCCCCCCCCCCCCCAAAAAAAAAAAAAAAAAAAAAAAAAGAGAAGTCACTGGTCAGGGGGGGAAAAAAGGAGTTGCTGGTTTCAGAAGGTGCTTAATAAAGATCAAATACCAAGCTTAGGACCCAGAAAATATGACAAAGGTGCTAAGATTGGCCTTCAATCAGGAGAGCACAAAGCGAAAGGAACGAGAGCACCTTTTCCACTGCCCTGTTTTGTTCCAATGCCCCTGTTGCAATGGTTTTTCAAATACCAAGGATCGAGAGCACCTTTTCCACTGCCCTGCTAAATGAAGATCAAATACCAAGCTTAGGACCCAAGAAACATGACAAAGGTGCGAAGATTGGACTTCAAGCAGGAGAGCACAAAGGGAAAGGAGCGAGAGTACCTTTTCCACTGCCCTGCTTTGTTCCAATGCCCCTGTTGCAATTGGTTTTCAACGCTTCCCTCATCCCCATTTCCCCCCCCATACTCCCCCTTTCGGCTACTGTGACACTTTTACCCACCCATATTTGCCATCCTCCCTCTCGTGGCCCCATTGTGTCGCGTTTCTTTGCCCCCTTTTCTTTGCCCCCTGTCCAATCGCTCCACATATACCCCACCTTTTCTCCGTTATGATGCTTTCCCCCCGGCCACTTCCCCGCCTTCCGATCCGTGTCTGCGGCGCTCTTCTCCCACCTGCATTTTCTAGCCTGTGTTCCGTCCCCCTATTTCAAGTTTCAACACTTTTTCCCTGCCCCCCTCTCCTCTCCTGCCCCCTCTTCCCGGTTTTTCTTAACCCCCTTTTCCCATCATTGCCCCTTTCCGACCCCTGTAGCTCACTTCTCAAGGGGACAGGGCTCAGACTCTCGGAGAGGGTGGACCATCCTGTTGTTCTCGTTGCGACCTAGTAGGTCACTACGTGGCCACAGCCAGTCACTATGTTGCGGCAATCTGCCGTGACGCTTGTCATTCTCAGCCTGTAGGAGTTAGGGAGAACTGGCACCTGGGCTAGGGGCATACAAAGAGGCACTACAAGGCGGAATGGCGGTGATAACTCTGGGGGAAGACATGGCGTACAAATGAGGAAGGTGGTCTAGACAATACAGAATATATACAGGAAGGAGGGCCACACACAGTAAAGAGGAGGAGGTGAGTCTAGGATAAGGTGGTGGGCAAGAGACAGCGAGGCCCGCTACAACCTTGGCTGTTGGCGCTCCTTTGTGGGTTAAATGGGAGGTCCTTTGATGCTAGAACTGGATAAATGTACATTGCTGTCATCGAGGTCATTAATCTGGTATCATTCCATGATTGCCTTGATTTCTTTGCTCATATGAACGTTTCCAAATGCACAGCGAATAAAGGCTGCCGCTTGCAGTACTCCACCGCTCTGGTGGCCTTAATCACGCTGCGACCGGAAAAGAATTTCAGATGCGGAGTCGCGCAGCCATTTTTGACTCCCAAATGTAATGGCTGGGATCGTTCTCCAGCCCAGGGAGAGGATGTGGACGACACAGGGCACTGAGGGAAGTACGTTTGTGTTAGTGTGGCGCTTCGATCAGGTAGTGGCTGTAGTGTAAGTGGTGTTGAGATTTTTGGAGGTGGCCTCGATCACGCTGGGACCAGACAAGAATTCCAGCTGCGGAGTCGCGCAGCCATTTCCATTTTTCACTTCAAAATGTAATGGCTGGGATCGTTCTCCAGCCCAGGGAGAGGATGTGGATAATACAGGGCACTGAGGGAAGTAGGTTGTGTTAGTGTGGCATGTGGCACTTCCATCAGGTAGTGGCTGTAGTGTAAGTGGTGTTGAGAGTTTTCGACGTCAGGTTATTCTGGTGTAGTGTAAGTGTGTTCCGATTCTTGAAAGTTTGACTGATTTATTCTTTTTTTTTTCTAAAGAAGAATAAGAAAAAAAAAACTTAGAAATAAAATACAGCTGTCTTCTCCTCATTTGGGGGGCAGTGGGCAGTTGTATTATTTTCCCTACCCTATTTTCTTCTCTCTTGACTTCCTTTAGCTACCAGTATGTCTACCTTACCCGCAAGCTTTTACGAAGCTTTTTTTTTTTTTTTTTTTCAGAACCTCTTGGTTCTGGCTCCTTCCATTCTGGGGAGCAACAGTCCGGTTCCTATTCCCCTGGCAAGTCAATTGAAAGTACAATGTTTTACTCACCCTACGCTCCTCCCCATTATGGTTGGAAGGCCCGAGTGGACGACGTTGATTACTTCCAGGCGGAAGGATGTACCACCCCTCACCCCTGCCTAACAGACACTACCTGTGGAAATTGGGACGAATCTGAATGTTTGATCGATTTGATCGGGTCATCCAAGTGGTTTTGACTTTCCTTGACACCCTTGTGGTACATCCAGGGGATTGGAAGATGAGGTTTATAGAAGTTTATACGCATGGTCTGTCATTTCCCGAGTGGTTATGCTTTTCAATATTTGCGTGCGTACAGGGAGTAGGGAGATTGTTGGAATCCATGAAGAGTTCATATTTGAAGAGGACAATGACTGCAAGAGTGCGGGAAGAGTTCCGGCGAAAGCTACTTGTGTTGAAGGGCATTGTGGCTGATATTTGCGTAGAGGTGCGCTTCTTCCTTATCAACACGCTTCATTTTATTGTCTTTTAAATTTTACCTTTTAACGGGGTACCAGGATAACCCATAACCTTATGTTATCAGAGTCCGGCAGGACTCGAACTCATGATCATGATCTGTTTATTAACTAACATTTACTTGTGTGATAACATTCATCCACATGGGCTGAGTCTTAACGCTCTATTTGCTCGACTGTTCCATTGTTTCTGCTGTGTCATTTGCTTATGTTCTTCTTTCTGCTGTCTGACTTTCTGTGTCTGTTCGGTGGTTCGTTCATTGCTCTGTTTGCGACTCGTCCCAACCGCCTGCCCGTCTGGCCACTCAAATCTGTCGATCTTCCGGCATCCGTGTGTGTTTGTTCTTGCGAGTGTGTGGGTAGCTGGAATTCCAGTCATTCCATGTCGACTCGAAAATGGATGCGCGCCTGCCCAGCTGGGCAGTCACGCAGCCACCATATGTATGGATGTTGGTATCCCTCTGTTTGTAGGAAATAAGAGAAGGTAAGAAGTTACTCAGGAGCCAGAACCCTTCTGCTGGCATCCGGCGAGTTTGTGAGTACATACTACATTTGTATGGCTGTTGTTGGTATACTTGTTTGTGGGAAATAAGATGAGGTGTAAAACCGTAAAAGCCCATACTATTGTACCATTCTTCAAGATTGGAAATCTGAGCTCATTCAAGATCGGAAGTTTTGAGCTGCCCCTGCCATGTATATACCTGTTTGTCTTTTCCGTTAAGCTCTTGGGTGGATTTGCAGCACTACCCCCGAAGTTCTCCTTGTGCAACCTCTGCTTTGGCCAATCCTCACTGGTGGATTGTTTTTTTGCCCTTGAGATGCGTGATCCAAAATGGTGGAGGTCCATGACCTCAGGCAAGTGGTGGTCGCAGGATGCTTTGGATGTGGGACAGTCGAGGAGAAGGAGGGGGGAGAGGGTCATTTGATGGTGAACCGGTGAGCAGGTGGGTGGTAGAGAATGAAGGGCACACACAGATTTCTTGGGGAAGGGAGGGGGTTCCTTCCGCAGGTTCACCTACGGAAACCTTGTTACGACTTCTCCTTCCTCTAAATGATAAGGGTCAGGTACAATGAACTTCTCACAGCACCCCCAGCGGCAAACCGCCGAGACCACCGCAATCCAGACACTTCACCGGACCATTCAATCGGTAGGAGCGACGGACTACCGCACTTTTTGCCTCGCTTAGGGGCAAGCAAATACAAAAAGTTCTTTTTCTGCAGGCGAATCTAAAGCTTTGCCTAATAGTCTTGGACTCAATATGATCCTTCCTTTCTCCTCAGAGGGGGAGGGGGGGGTGCAGTTGGATGGAAAGCACTTTGCAAAAGCATCTTGCAACCCCTGTTACATTCCTCATTCCCCAGCTAAAATAATAATAATAATAATAATAATAATAAAAATAAAAATAAAAAGATCATCGCTTTTGTTTCTAGCAAATCCTTGTTTTTTTTGGGAGCATACTGTATTTCAGGCTTTCAGCACATAAAGGTTGATCTAAACTTATGTTTTTGCTTGCACTCCTGGCCCCTCGCAAACCCTTGTTGTATTCAAGCCTCAAGGTGGTTTGCAGCTCTTCAACTCCTACCTTTGCGGAAATAGTATGGACCCCATAGTCTTCATCTCCCTACCTTTGTGCGGAAAGGGGGGAATGTTCCTGTACAGGGGTGTAAAAATGAAATGGAAGTTTGTTTCAGGGCCTGCCACACGTTTTGCCCTGTTTGGCCACAAACAAAAACAAAGGACTTGTCGCCGGCGCGGGGGATCTTGAACTTTACTCAATATTATTTTCTCAGGAAAGGAGGGGTCGAGGGGGCTGTAAAATGCCGTGAATAAAAGGGAGGGTTTGCGAAGGGTGAGGAATGCAAGGGCGGAAATAGGGAGTATCAACGGGTGTTGCACGAAGCTTTCCATCCAAAGGGGGGCTCTACGGGGGGAAAAGTGAAGTATCAGCGGGATCGGGGCTTTCCATGAGGAGGCAAGGAAGCATAAGCGTCTAGTGCATACATGTTGAGGCAAACGGGGAGAGGACATGCTCACGTAAGCTTACATGCATTGTACCCGAGAGAGAGAGAGAGAGAGAGAGAGAGAGAGAGAGGGGGGGGGGGGGGGGGGGGAGGAAGACTGTCTGCCATCCTCATGCATGAACATTGCACACCCTACACAGCCATGCAGGCAAGTGGAGCTCCGGGTACCATGTGAATCTTTCGTTGATGCATGCTGTTTATTTTGCCGGTATAGGAGGCGGTGGGATGTACATGTTAGCATGCCAGGACGGTCAGGCCTCTACTTTGGGAAGTCTTTTTTCTAAACCACCCTACACTTTTTTGTGGGCTGCCGAGCACGTTCGGACCATTTCTCGATTTATGTGTGTCATCCATTCACAGGGCCCATGCTCATCTTCTCTGTGTCGTTCCAATTTTAGCAGATGTCCCGAAGGACAAACACTTTTTTATGCCTTCTATAGGGTTTGGTGTTGCTTTGATTGGTCTGTGTCAAATCGGTTATACGATTCTCTGGTGTTGCTGGCACAGTTGACGCACCCATGCAATATTTGACATATTTGCAGAAGACATCAACAGTTTTTCAGATGGGGATTCGCTGTCCCTCGAAGCATGTGGCAACACTGGCAAGCAATGCGAACTTCTGTGCAGTAGCAACAACTGAGTAACTTATTGACATCAACAGTTTTTGCCTGTGTTTCAACTTCCAACCTACTTATGGCAATACATTATCCATCCATGATGCATTTATAACTTTGCCTGGTGTCCCAACATCCATGTATGATTGTCTGTGTTTCAACCTATGTATCGATCCATCCATCTATGTTGATCTCAGTTACGACCGCCGACAAAAAACGGTGACCGGTGAACCCTCACGTAAAAGAAAGCCTCAGCATCAATCCATCCAGCAAATTGAAAGTAGAAAAGTGAGTGGCTTGCTGCTTTTCCCACTTGCTTCGTTAAACCACCACGACCTTTCTCGTATGTGGGCCCACGGGCCTCAAATCCAAGTTCGGCCGCCACACGCCGTCGATGAAAAATATCGACGGCGGCATGGCGGCTATTTTTCAGGAGTAGGGTACTAGATGCCCGTGGCCGACATATGGGAAAGGTAGTGGTTGTTTAATGAGACGGAAAGAAAGAAAAAAATTGAAAAATCAAATTTACCCGCTTGTAATTGCTGACTCGATTTTTTGTGTATTTGTCCATTTGTTGTTTGTTTGGGTGTGTTGCAAACTGTGCGGTATTGATCCATCCATTATCCCCTGGTCAGGATGGGAGACTGTTGTGGCAGTGGATTATGTACAGCACTGGGATAGCATTTCGAGCAAAACCTGCGGTGCAGAAAATTCTCAGCCAAGATGAGGAATTGAACCAGCCTTTGGGACCTCCACATGCCTCTATCGCATCTGCCGCTGGCCAGCTTCCAAGCGACGAAATTCCATTATCGGTCAAACAGTGCAGAACAATCAGCGATTTCATTCAGGTCACTTTTGAGGGCAAGCTTTCCGGGTTGCCTTGCCTCCTTGATTTTGGGGGGAGACCAGAAAGCAACACACACGATGGCGAGGTTTCTGCTGATCAGCGCCGAAAAGAAATCTCTGTTGAAACAACAACCTGCAAAGCACCACCATCAAGCCCACAATGTGGCAGGAGCAACCTTGAGTCGTATGGAAACCGAATGGCATGCGCATCACAGGCATCTACTGCGGAGCAAGCCAGGATGCAGACCAACTCTGTCACACCTCCAATCTCCACTTCGCCTGGCTCCTCGAACGGCGCTTGGCCTTCAACGTCTTCTGATGGGGGGGATCAATCCTTTGCAGGGATTGTCTGGACTTCCGGGTTTCACTCGTAATCCATTCAGGAGTTCTAATGCCTAGTATTCATAGAAAAAGGTCTAGCAGTTTCACCAAGGGTTGAAAGTTGAAACTGACATGACTCAGGTGCCGTCATCCTCCCTCCTAATAATTCGAATCGATTCTGTGTTCAGCTTGCAAGCGATGAAATGCCGTTGTTGCTCGACTTCCAAGCGATGAAATGTCGTTATCAGTCCCCCTTCATATGAGTCCGGGACAATCATTGGAGATGGTATGACTGCAACATGTCAAGCCTGGCCATTGGGTCCAGCCGCTCGTGTGGTAGATGCGCAAACGGCTGTCAGGCCTGTGGGATCTGCGGATGCCTCAGGCTGCTGCTGCATGTTGCTGGAGCTAGTTCGTGAATAACACGCCGCCACTCACACCCTCTGCTGTTTTCTGACCGAAAAAGTGTCAGCGGGACGGTTGTTCATGGGTGAGGAAGTGAGACAAAATGGAGACTGTATGACAGGGACATTTCAGACATTTCAAGCCAGCCCACTGCCCAGGATTTGCAAGCAGCTACATGCGTGCTATAAATACACGGATGCCGTTGGGCTGCCGGCTGTTCGTCATCGACAGCATGTCACTCACTTCGTCGCTCGTTGATCCAGTTGCCCGCAGTACTCGGTTGGCACACCCATGAACTCTGCTGAAATGCAGACGCACACTGGAATCCAGATGCAACCTGATGAGCAGAATAAAATAAGACAGCAGTGCTTTGCACCCAGCATCAGAAAGTCCTCCAGGAGGGAGGTTTCTTGTACGACCGTGCTTCTTTTTAGTTGAACCGGGTTTGCCTCAGCTCAACCAAGTATCTGTGGACTTGTAAAAGGTATGTTGTTGTCTGACCCCCTTCTGCAGGTATCGTGTTTCGGCGAAGCTAAGTTGGTTGGGTCATGAATGGAACAGCAGTGTCATGCTTTCAAAGTTCAAACTCAGCATTGAATTTTGAATTTTGAATTTTGAATTTTGAATTTTAAAAGTTGAAAGTTGAAAGTTGAAAACTGTAAATTTGAAGAGGCAATATGTTTCTTTGATTCTTTTTCTCTCTCCTGTCGTCTTCTTTTCAGGAGGCTGGGACTCCTGTGAGCCCCAAGCATTATTTTAGCTACTGGATTTGGTTTCTCAAAAGGTAACGTGTATGCAAAAGTGTGCCATTCAGCCACTGCACAATGACAGCAGCGCGTAGAACATCTGTTTCATTTGAGCAACAGATTTCCAGCAGGTGCTGCTCACCACCAATATGATTGGAGCCAACGGAGGGGCCGATAGCGGCGGAAGCTCATATCACCATCGCTATTTGTACCAACTGCTGTTTTGAATACAAACAAACAAACAAACAAACAAACAAATGCTGTTTTCCCAGGAGGAAGAAAAGATGTCACTGCAGGGGTGTCTTGATAATTATGATTTTTTCTGCTTCAGAAACGAAGGGCGAAAACCACAAGAACCATGCTGTCCTGGCCCCAAGAGAGAGAGAGAGAGAGAGAGAGAGAGAGAGAGAGAGAGAGAGAGAGAGAGAGAGAGAGAGAGAGAGAGAGNATATTCTCTTTTGCTCACTTTCCCCACATTATGCCTGTCTCTTATACACATCTAGATGTGTATAAGAGACAGGAGAGAGAGAGAGAGAGAGAGAGAGAGAGAGAGAGGGCGAAAACCACAAAAACCATGCTGTCCTGGCCCCGAGAGAGAGAGAGAGAGAGGAGGAGGAGGAGGAGGAGGAGGAGAAGAAGCTGAAAACCACAAGAACCATGCTGTCCTGACCTCCCCCTCTCCCCTGAACATGGCCAGGTAGCGTGCCTTGCCGTTGTTTCTCCACACGGGTACAGTTTAGACCCTTCGGAGCCTTTCTGCATGCATGCTACCATCCATTTTCTCCTCTTTCCCCCCCTCTTTACACTATCACTCGGGCGCAATCCCACCTTTTTTATGCGTTCATGCTACCGTCTGCACTCAGCTGTTTCGACTGTGGATCTACTCCTCAGGGTGGAAAAGGGGTTTATTGCAGTGACAGTATACACAGCATGCACAGAAGGCGTGCGCGGAGGGGCGGGTAATGCACGATAGGTATATGGGCAGATGTTTTAAGCATCATAGTTACGGCGCACCAGTGCACAGAGCTGTGCGCTGGAATGACACCGCGCGCACTGTGCGCAGTGTGGTCCGCTGAGGGAGGTGCGCTATGTGCACAAAAAAATAAAAATAAAAAAAAATAGACAGGCCCCAAGAGAGAGAGAGAGAGAGAGAGAGAGAGAGAGAGAGAGAGAGAGAGAGAGAGAGAGAGAGAGAGAAAGACAACAAAGTGTCCCCTTTATGTCAATTTGAGGGCCCCTGCAGGTACCTAGAATGGCTCCTACAACGCATGTGAAGCCATTGAGGGCCGCTGCTTCAATGAGAAGGATGGCCTCGTCGTGCATGAAAGACATGGGGGCACCAATATATGCTGTGGATTCAAGTTCAGGGCTGTAGCTCGGCAGTTATGGGTCACCAGTTCAGCTAGACCCTGTTCGTGTCTCCGCTTGATTCTCAGGGCCTCCCTGCACCACTCACCAAATGTATATAATATTAGAAGAATGAATCTTCTGCTAAAACATGGAACCATACACCGCCATATGCTATGTCTTTTGTGCAGTTGGTGAGTAGTGGAGCAAGCCCCACTGGACGTATTCGTAAGAAAACAAAAACAAGAAAACGAGAGMGCCACGGGCATCTTCATCCTAACCCATAACTGCCGACATGAAGACCTGAACGCCAATCTTCAGCATATATTGGTGGTCGGCTGGCCATAGAAAACGCAACTTGTGATCTCTGCAAAGCTTCGCGGGGCAGGTCGTTATCAGGCGATTACCCCTTCTTGCAAACTTACCCCACCACTGTGTGGGATTTGCAGAAGGAGCGGGAAGAACATCTTTCATACCCCCCTAAAAAAGAAGATGGAATGAGCATTATTTAAAGTTATTTTTTAAGTATTTAATAATTTTATGCTTCGCCATTCTGAAACTTTTGGGGGAAGGGCCTGCGGAATTCGAAATTTGGCAGCCCTTACCCGAAAAAAAATTTCGGGCTGGGGGCCCGGCCGGTTTCCGAGCTCGCGCGGTGAGTTTAACATTTTTGCCGAG
>BFEA01000026.1:816014-831408 GCA_003427395.1 Chara braunii | reverse complement strand
CGAAAGCAGGGCAGCTGCCCCTGGGCAAAAAAACAAAATCTTTTTTCTTTTTTTTTTTTTCTTTTTTTTTTTTTCTTTTTTTTTTTTTCTTTTTTTTTAAAACCGAAACATCTGTGGCAACCTGCTGTTGGGGGTGATACGAGCATCCTCCAATATCAAGCCCCAGTTTATAGACGGCTCCAATCTATTGGTGCGGAGCATCACCTGCTGGAAACCGGGTCCAGCGTCCCACTGTTGAGAAGTTGGAGTCGCATTGTTGATGTTGGGGTTGTTTTAATAATAGGATTTTAGATGTCTTTGTTGCAATGCTATGTTGCCGATGAAATCGTATGAAATCGTGATGGTGTAAGGGACTGGTATGGGCAGGCGCGGGCTGATGCGGGTGGGTGCGGGTGAAGAAAATTTAGGTATTGGACGCGGGCGAGTGATGATACTCTTACGGGTGCGGACGGGTGTGGGTGAGGGCATTTTTGGGGTCACGGGCGGATCGGGCGTGGGGCAGAAATTTCAAAAAAAATATTTTGGGTGGGTGGGGTTGTGCAAAAGTTAAAAAATAAAATCCTGGAGCCAGGTGGATGGGGAAAAAAAAAAATTGGCCGGGTTGGGTCGAGGGTAAGGAGAAAAAAAAAAATTGCCCACCTCGGATTGGTGGGGAGCAGCAATTGCAGTACCTGCAGTCAATTGACGTGCACATGGAGAGAGTGTTTATGTGTGTCATAGAAAGAATTAGAAACTGAATTCACTCTATCTGTCCTCCCGACGTCTTGCAGACATTGCTTGGAACGATTGGAGCTATTGCATCCGGAGCAGTGAGGAGCGAGAGGCGCACAAATGAGAAAACATTTGGGGAAAAGGGGGGGGGGGTAGGGTAGTATACAAATCCAAGGTGGGGAAAACATTTGGGGAAAAGGCAGGGGGGGGGATAGGGTAGATGGTAGGGCATAGCCCTGCAGTACTTTTATTAGGAATAGAGGGGACCCATGGGCAGAATTGCTTGGCGGGCGGAAGGCGCAACTGGATTACTGTTGTTGCTTGTACTTGCTATGTTTGTTGATGTTGATGTCAGCTGTTGTACTTTGTTCGCTCAGGCTAGTATACATGTCCAAGGTTTGCACCGATATGGAAAGGCGGGGGAGGGGGGGGGTAGATGGCAGGGTATAGGGCTATACACCACTCCTTTGCGATAGATGGCAGTGTGTGCACCTTTTTGTGGCAATAGGAAAGCGGTAAGAGAGAAGCAGCTATCGATGGCCATGATTGAAGTCCGACATTTGTCGGAGATGGACAGCAAAGTGTTAGTAACTTTAGTCCTTTGTTAGTATTTGCTGAACTCCGACACTTGTCGGACACAAGTGTCGGATATGGGCAGCAAAGTGTCTATAGGCCGAGGAATTTAGTATTTGTGTCGTGCAGTTGAAGCAGAGTCGTGTGTGGCACCTCGCTGTATTCGGTCTTCGTTTTCTGAGCTGCTTGCATTTCATTTGGTGCATGTCTTTTGCTTTTCTGTGGTAGAAGTGTGGAATCACATGGTTGATGAAGTTGTGGCTGCTATTCTTCACGTCCTGATTGTTGGTGGGCAACGTCTTTTTTTTTTTTTTTTTTTTTTTTTTTTTTTTTTTTTTTTTTTTTTTTTTTTTAAGGTCCTTTTCTTTTTTTTTTTTTTTTTTTTTTTTTTTTTTTTTTTTTAAATAACCCAGTGTGGCTGTTAGGAGGGGTGATAAGAGCAGCCTTGCATAGCAGCAGCCTTTCTGTTTGCTCCAGTCTATTGGTGGGGAGCGTCACCTGCCATCGCCGAGGTGCAGGCGAGACCGAGCAGCAGCAACATGAGCTGCGTCGACTTTGGAAGGAGGAGTCGACGAAGCCATCGCGCACACAGTACTAGTTTCCCTGTGCACGCAGCGTGAGTTTCCTTTGATACATCGGAAATATCGAGGAGAAAAGACCTCCCTGCCAGCATTGATTGCCCCAGATAGCTGCGGGATTGCCCTGATTTTCTGCCCTTCAATGGGCAGGGAGGGTGGATATGCACAGGTTCTTCCAATGGCTTTATCTGGCCAGATGGTACGCATCTCTAGATGGCCTGGATGATTGGACAGGCTCATCTGCTCTCAGTGCAAAAAGGGATTCATTTTTCTATTTTTGGCCGCGTGTACGGGATGTGGCAAATATGAATCCCCTCGCTTTTCTTTTTACAATCTTGTTCTTGAACCTTGGTTTTTAACCACCAGTCCTTCGCCCAGCTATCGGCCGCGGCGGAAAAAAATACGGTAGAAACGTTTCTAGTCAGATGAATTGGGCGCTCCTGTAGTAGCCAGTACGTTTGCTGAAACCGTGGCGCGCTAGCGGGCACGACTCTAGGAAGTACTGCAGTGGTTTAATATTTAAAGTTTTAAACCAAGTGGAAGGTAGTGGCGCAAGTTGCTATTTAAACTAAGCGGAAGGTATCCCATGCCTTTCCAGATATTTTCAAAAAACAAAAAGACTTAGTAACTGCGGCTGGAGTAACCTAGCATTAGGTCGGTAGGGCAGCAGTTATCCATGGTTTTCTTAAAAATTCTTCTGGATTTCTTTCGTAGTAAAAAAAAAAAAAAAAAAGAAGGTAGTTCCCATTTCAACCACCAATTATCGATCATCGTTTCGTTCATCGAACTGAAGTTTAGAAAGAACTCATAAATCATACTCAGCCCATACACCGGTTGCAAGGCTTCCTTGTTAACGCGTCTGCCTTTAGGGCTTGGGGCTAGAGGATGACAACAAAAACTGGAGGGGCTTAGCCAAAATGAAAGCAGAAAGTCGTGCTGGCAGTTCGTTCAGACTTGGCACGCAGGGAGGGTGCTCTGAGGCTCGGCATCGATAGCTGGGCCAAGGACTGGTGGTTCAAACTAAGCAGAAGGTAGTTAGGTAGTTACCTCAGTCCTTGCCCTGCCTGGCCCGAGAAAAAAAGGCATTATGTTTTGTTATATAAAAATTTTAAACTTATTTTCAATTTGCATTAGAATGTCGGTGTCACGCTACAGCAAAAATTGTTTGGTTTAATATCCAAGTTGTGCAGAGTTGTAGACCCATCGACTGGTGTTGATAGGCGGATCCGAGCGGCGAGATCAATTCAAATTTCAAACAAAGAAATGTACAAGCAGGTATGAGAAGTTGAGAACCCTTTTTTTCCTTGCGATAAACTCCGACCCGGACTGCAGCGCGTAACAAGGTTGCTGAAAGGCACATGTCTACTTTACATCCAAATTGTCTTTTGCTATGCACCTGCTATTTGAACATCCACTGGGGAACCACCTTGCTATAAAATGCTATAAAATGCCACTCTGCATAGATAGCACGACTGTAGCGCTGCCCAAATCACATAGTGGCGTCCGGTGCCCATGGCATGATCTATAACCCGCATGGGATGCCCATGCCACATAACACCGCTCAGCCAACACGGTACTGCCTCACCGTGTCGAGTGCAGAATTCTGACTGGTGGTGACCATGTGTGTCCTTTTTGATTGCCTTCATGGCATTTGTGATGGCTGCATGATTTCTTTTTTTTCCCTTTCTTGGCAATTATGTACTCCTCTGTTTTAATCTGCGCTGCGACCTGCACGCACCCCTGTACGAGTACGGATTTGTACTCCTATACTTGTACGCTACTCGTACACAACAGGTCCCGTATGACTCTCTCTTTTTTTTTTTTTGCTGTATTTGTTGTCCAAGAATTTTAATAACCTGCATGCACCCCTGTATGAGTATGGATTTGTACTCTATACTTGTACACTACTCGTGACCTTTTTTTTTTTTTTTTTTGGCTGTATTTGTTGTACCATAGTACCATTGCGGTGGCAAGTACCTTCCAGTCCACATGCTTCCATGGACCCTAACATGGTATCACCCTTGCTACATGCAACAGCCCAACCCATGTAGTACCTGCGTTGCCACACCAGGGGTCGAATTGTTTCCAATTTTGGCCATGTGTGTGTGTGTGTGTGTGTGTGTGTGTGTGTGTGTGTGTGTGTGTGTGTGTGTGCACGCGTGTGTCTCTGTTGTGTGTGTGNGTGTGTGTGTGTGTGTGTGTGTGTGTGTGCACGCGTGTGTCTCTGTTGTGTGTGTGTGCGTGTGTGTGTGTGTGTGTGTGTGTGTACGCAATTTACACGTGGAATTTTGACTAGAGAGAAGCCCCCGATCCGCCTGTTTTCTTTCTTCCTTGAAAAGCTTCATAGATGTCAGAGGAGCAGGGTGAGGAGGAGGCTACAACAGCGGGGCTAGGAGGGAGGATATGGCAGCGACAGCACGACTCAGAGGAGCGCAACGTGGTGGAGTCTGTTGTGGAGTTGGGAGGGGTGGGAAGAGGAGGCCGGAGAGGAGTGGGAGAGACTAGGGAGGAGGAAGTGGTGGAGTGAAGGAGGTGGTTGGGAAAGGGGGCAACGGAGCGTGGGAGCAGCAGAGAGAGTAGGTAGTTGAAAATGGGGAGGGCAGCACAGCTTTTCACCAGTATAAATATAATGCACCTGAGAGTTAAAAGCTAGGCCGTTCGCCTAACATGTCTCGGACGCGCGCCCGGGTACCCGGCGCCAGGGTCAGGGCTCCAGTGCAAAAAAAGGAAGAAAGCTCTGTTACCAGGGCGGACATCTGGGACCCCTCTGGATATCCGACTTGTCCGATCAGACAATTGGGGAGACATCTCCAGGAGACAATTATCCAACCCCTTTCCCCCCCACAAAAAAAAAAAAAAAAAAATTCTTTTCAAATTTGTTTTTCTGTGGGTTCCCCATATCATGAGGTAGATGCCAAAAAACATTGGGCCATCCGATCAGACAATTGCGGAGACATCTTCAGGAGACAATATATCCACCCCCCCCCCCCCAAAAAAAAAAAACCTTTTTCTGTGGGTTCCCCATATCATGAGGTAGATGCCAAAAAACATTGGGCCATCCGATCGGACAATTGCGGAGACATCTTCAGGAAACAGTATATCCACCCCCCCCCCCCCAAAAAAAAAAAACCTTTTTCTGTGGGTTTCCCATATCATGAGGTAGATGCCAAAAAACATTGGGCCATCTGATCGGACAATTGCGGAGACATCTTCAGGAGACAATATATCCAACCCGCCCCCCCCCCAAAAAAAAAAAAAAACTTCCTTTTCGAATTTGTTTTTCTGTGGGTTGCCCCTATCACGAGGTATATATGCCAAAACAAATTGGGTCATTTGAGCCCGTGGAAAAAAAGATAAAAATTGCTGAAGTTGTCCGTTCAATTTCAACCAAACAGGGCTTTCTTACTGGGGTGAATTTCAATCACACACTCCACTTTCCCCATTTTTGCATTATATTCTCTTTTGCTCACTTTCCCCACATTATGCATTATATTTGTTTTTGCTCTAAATGAGCTGCCAGCAATTAACACAATTGTGTCGCATAAGTAGCGACCTGCACGAATGGTGTAACGACTGCCCCGCTGTCTCCAACATGGGCTCAGCGAAATTGAATTCTCCGTGAAGATGCGGAGTACCAGCGGCTAGACGGTAAGACCCCGTTCACCTCAACTACTTAACCAACCCATTACGACGGCATTACAAACGAAGTGTCACACGATAGTATTGAATACAATACGATTAACTCAGTTCTTCCTCATAACGGAACATGCATCTGGACTTCGCAGATTGACAAGTGCAAAATGACCAGTGATAATGAATATAGACGTCGGAAAAGAGAGATGGCAATACGTGCTTTGAAAGTTTAATCAGAACAGCAAAAGAGAAAGAAGAGGAAAAAAACTGCCGGCGGACCAGTGCTTCCCTTGCCGTGTGGAAAGTGAACTCAGCATTCACACAACCAACAATCTGTCAATTTGGCGTGACATTCTTGTCTACACTTATCAGTCTTAGAAAAACCAATATTGCAATGGAAGCACCTATCTCTGATATAAATGCATATAATGAAAAACCTGAGTAGATCTGAATTTTGTGATCAAGCGGGTAAACCACATGCCAAATTGGCCTGGGTGCACTTGGATATTGCAAAGACTTCAAAAATTCAATCAGATTCTGCAAGATTTTTGTAGTTATTACAGTTGTGTACACAATCGTACCAAGCTGCGTCGTATTCAATATATCAAACTATTAAGGAAGAATTTTCTCTTTACAAAAAATCTGATGATCTCTATGTATCTTTTTGTCAACGAGTTTGGGAACAGCCGTTACTGTTCGATACCTAGATATCTAGATATGGTTCATTTAAATTAATCAACAAGATAGAAGTAAATTCAATATAATATACTTCTGGCTCGCTCTATTTTATCAAGGACAAACAAATTGCATTGCAAAAAGATAAAATTTTAATACCACCAGGCGAGAAAATTGATGATAAAAATCTATCAAATGAATGGCTGTATTTAAAGTACATTTGCCATGCAGACGAAAATAGAAAAATTTTGCCAAAAAAGCCTGTTAACGGCAGAATACCTGCTAATGAAAGCAGGCAAAGTGAGAGACAACTAGCAAGCCAAGGATCTTTTGTATAAAGTCCAGTATAATCTCTTGTATTCAATATATCATACAATATTCCGCCATGGCCGCACTAAGTCAAAAACTCAAATTGAATAGTGCCCAAGTGATCAAAAGAAAGGCAGCAGAAAACAACACTCCGCCATGGGGGCACTACGTCAAAAACTCAAATTGAATAGTGCCCAAGTGATCCAAGGAAAGGCACTAAAAAACAAACACTTCATCACTTGTTTTTCGAAGTAATCACTTCGTGCGTTTTCATAAACCCAAGATTTCTGGTATAGTCTGGACAAAGAAGAATGAATTCGTTCTATTTGGCATTTTACTATTTAGTGTGCACCTTCGGCGTCCTTTTATACGTCCTTCTCCTCCTCCACGAGGATGGTCTACAGGATTCATAGCAACACCACGGGTCGTCTTCCTAACCACCTACTTTCCCTGCTTTCCTAAAATTACACTTATCATGATTCTCATTTGAAACAATACCAATGGTAGCTCGATATTGAGTATTTATAGATGCTAACGCGAATGCTAATGCGCCTGAGGGTAACCGCAACCTGACAGTTGCCTCATGTTTTTGAATGAATGGAGCTATGGTCCCTGGAGCCCGAACGAATTTGGCACCATGGCCTGAATTCCACTCAAGGGAAAAAAATAAAGTAAAAAAAAAAAATAAAGCATTCATACCTAGGCTACCAGCCGGGGCGTCCGGGTCCCGGTGGCCAGCCAGCAAAAAAAATAAAAATAATCAAAAAAATCCGGAAAAAAACGATGTTATGAAGAAAAATAAACTGAACAACTTTTGCGTCACGGTCACATCGAAAAATATAAAATTTAAAAATACTTTTCTTTATTTTTATTTTTTTAATTGTTTTTGGCTTGGGCGGGCAAGTGACCCCGGGCCACTCTGGTAGCCTAGATTCATACAGCCAACAATCTGGTGTGACATGATGCATGGAGTAGTGAATGCAAGTAAACTGCTTCCTGCATCATAATGGAACATGCACTGCAGCTTGACAAATGCATTACAAAATGTTGTGCGCGACCAAATGTTGTGTGCGGCCAATGGCCTGTCAAATAATCCAACATACACCTCCCAGACCCTTCACCCCTTTTAGCAAATGATTTTTTTTTTCATGCTAAGACACCTAACGTTGGGGGGAAACAAAAGACAGGACAAACAAGTAGGAAAGACAGTACACATATCTCAGCCTTGTAGCTGCGAGCAAGTGTAGTATTTGATCTGATCGGGTTTGATACCAGCTCCATGGGAGCAAAGAACTCTCTCTCTCTCTCTCTCTCTCTCTCTCTCTCTCTCTCTAGTGCAGACATGAGACTCACCTATTGCAGGCGACACTCTCTCCTGCCAAACATGCATCCATGAGACTCACTTGCATCCACGAGACTCACTCGATCCCATAGGAAATATAACTGAGATATGACTGATGCCAAGCTCTCTAAGGACAAAGAAAACAGAAGGCTTGGAACTAGAAAAAGAGGGCGAGGGGAACTTGTTCAAGTGGTCGCAAACACGGGAAAAGAACGATATCTCATCAAAATACCCGTCAACAAAAGAACGAGAAATGTGTATCTTCTTAGCAGGACGTCTCTGAGCTGATGCACTGCCTATATAGCAGCACCACGATTACGCGGCCAACAGAGTGTCAAGCACACACATATACTCGCCATGGCCCGAGAAATGTGTACCTCAGCAGGATGTCTCTGAGCTGATGCACTGCCTATATTGCAGCACCACGATTACGCGGCCAACAGAGTGCCAAGCACGCACATACACTCGCCATGGCCTGTGCTCAACTACTGACTTCCCAATTTCAAGTATAATGTCATGCATATACTCGCGACGGCCTGTGCTTGGCTGCCATCCTATTTTGTGCCGATGGTTCAACTACCCCGTAGGATTTACGGAAAACCATCCTACTTTCAAATATAATGTCATAATTTGTCATTCAAATGCCACCCCGAAAGAACTTTCCACTTTCCACTTCCCACTTTCAAGTTTCAACGTCATCTGGATTCAACCCCTATTCTATACCCCTATGGTTCGGAGGGTTTTTAACGTCATTTGAATTCACCTCTTTTGTACCCCTATGCTTCAGAAGTCCTAGCTCCCCGCTCATCAGAAAATTCCTGTCAGGCAGCTTCCCTACTGTTGGTTTCCTATCTCTAGATTCTCTACACTAATTGGTAGGTGACAGAGAAGCTGAGATTTCAAAAGAAAAGCTGCTGCATAAAATTCCGGTTAAGTATTTTCTAGGTGACGGAACAGTTGGCACTACTGTTAAGAAAAATTCCGGTTAAGTATTCTCTACACGATGTAAGAAAATTCTTATGTGCTCATCATGTCACATATCATGATATAAGGGTCTGTGGGAACATATGAAAAAAGCTGAGGGTCCAACCTCAGCTTTTTCCATGGGTCCCCGGACTGCCGCTGCCCACCTTTGACTAGTAACTAAATGGCCCAGCCAGGGCACCGACAGGGCAAGATCCAGCGGCAGCGCCCAAACAACCCCACTACACAATGAACACCAAAAGGTTAAAAAAACTTTGAAAAATAAAATAAAATTGTATGATACTATCGAAAGAAAATGCTGTGCGGAGTCTGCAGCCGTGTAACACAAAGTTATAAACAACTCTGGCCGAGGAAGGATCGCTTTGGAATTTCACACTACATCTACCATAGAAATGAAATGAAACAAAAAAAAGTCAAAAAAAGCTAAGAAACCTCCCTATCCTCCCCCCTCCTCAATGAACCCGCGGCAGGGTGTGGGCCCCGCCTGCCCCGCTGCCCGCCTCTTACGAACTGGATGGCCGAGCTGGGCCAGCTCCCGGGATCCTCCGGCTCCCGGACAATCTCCACCACACAATCCAGAACAAAAAGAGTTCAAAAACCTAAAGAAAAAATGGTAGGAAAATATCGGAGGAAAATGCTGTGCAGAAGCGGTACACAAAAAATATAAACAGCATTTGCCGAGGATTACTTGGGAATTCCACATCACTTTGAAAATAAGGTACAACGGGAATAACAGGCTGATAACTCCCACAGAAAAGAAGAAAAATGAAGAAAAAAGACGAAAAAAGGCTGATGACTCCCAAGAGTTCATATCGACAGACTCGTTTACCAACTCATCGCTAAGGAAAACCCCTATCTATCTTGCATTTCTCTCACAAAGTTCACCCTTTCATCATTACACATATGACAATCTCTATATGTCTATAGAAATCCAGTTGTGGAGAGGCCGCGCTCTCTGCCATCGATTCGTGACTGCCGCCCTTCAGTTCCCCTAATACGGCGGCTCTGTCGACCTTCTCATTATCATTCTCGAGGGATATGCACCTTGGCAGGAATGATATCGGGCCTTCAGGCAGCTCGGCTGCCTCCTCAAACGTCATTTCTCCACCGCTGACATATATATAGCGGCATTATAACCTCCACGAGATTCCGAGATTCCTCTACTCGCCCCTGAGAAACTTTCATATTTCATACTAAAAGACAGTTACCCTCTCCATGAAACGCTTCATTTTCCACCTGGCCTGTGCAGGCCCCTGCAGGCTTTCCACCTCGCGTGTACAGGCTCCTGCTAGCTTTCCACCTCGCCTGTGCAAACTCCTGCTGGCTCTCCTCCCTGCTTAATATCCCCTTTTAAACTTCATTTTCCATCTTGAAAAGATGCCTGAGGCGTGCGTGGATGTTAGAGCAGAATTTAAAGCCATTTTCTATTTTAGGGCATTGGGGCTTTAAAAGCATCCTCAGCACATTCCACTCCTCCCAACTCCCTCGCTGCTGCGAACTGTACGCCTCTTGACGTTCTGTAAACGCACACACACACTCACTCAAATCTCTTCCTCTCTGTCCAACTCTCCTTTCCTTTCAATTACCGCTCCTTTGTTGTGGCCTGGTAACAGACGTAAAGTTGACGGAAATGTCATTCGAGCTCTCCAGCAGTGTCTGCTACAAGCTGCTTTCCCCCACCAGCTGTTGACATTAAGATCGCATTTTCATTACTGATGGCTGGAGTCATTCGTCAATCATTCCATCCCATGATAGATTCACCTGCAATGTGTGTGAGACACACAGCCGCACGGCTAGAACTCCTAGGCGGGCATTGAGACTGTGTCATGCTGTAGACGCACACATCCAAACCAGAACGTCGAGCGAATCGGCAGAAATAGAACACACGCCCATCCAGCGTATCCAAGACAGATTTGCAGAAAAAGACAGAAAACCCTCACCAATCGATAATCCCCATTGACCATCCGACCATGTGGCCATTTTGAGCCCTCGATATCCCGAGTAGCCCGGGTTAGAGAGCTGCATACTGGGAAGTCAGATCCTGCAAAACGTGTACCACCCTGAATTAAGCTTTACACCGCCGAGATCGGCAAGATGTTCATTCTCATCGACACCCGCTGTGTGCCCCCCCCCAGGGGTGCACTCTCTCGTTTAACGGCACGGTGTGAACATTTCAGTACACACGCCCCTCTGCACCCTCCCCCCTTCTCCATCCGCCGAGCCTCACCGCAAAAAGTCAGAATCTCCAGTACCACACGTAACTTCGGGAGGAGTGCTTTTCTTTGCAAAAACAGAAAAGCATATGCTTAACAGGGTTTTCCTACTGTTCATTAAAAACACAGGCCTCTGCCAAGTGATACCACGATGTATAGAGTTTGACGCCTGCCCAGTGCTGAAAAGTGAAAAGGTGAGAAGGAGAAGTGACATAAGCTTCGAATGGAAACCCCAGTCAACAAAGGCAGTAACTTCGACCCGAATCCGGCACACAGCGGACCATAGACCTCCCCACCCCTGCAGCCAATGCTGCTCCTAGCCCTGTTCAATTTTCTGGGCAAGGTCATGCAAGGTCGTGCACTCTTGCATCTGCTTAGAAATGTTTGATACCTTCAATAATGTCCTGTCACTCGATCAAGGAACGAGCCTCACAATACTTATGGGAGTCGTCTTCATTTCACAGACATTCATGTCCAAAGTCGCCTGCAGATCGAAGATCCCGCCGTAGCGACAGTTGCACTGCTTGCCTGGATGCTACGCAGTCTCCCTGCCCTGCCCGTGGCTTGCTCCACCAGAGTTGTGATTGCCTGACCAGCCATTGCAGCGTGAGCACTTTTCCTCCCTCCTTTTCCTCCTTCCCGCATCCACCCCCTCCTCTCTCCTGTCCCCTTCGTGCTCGCCCCTGAGTGTCTCCCCGGAGTCACTTTCTTGCTCCAACAGATCTGTGATTGCCTGACCAGCCACTGCAGTGGATTGCCCAGCGACAAATCACTCTTCCTCTCTCCAGTTACCTTCCCACATCTGCCCCCTCCCCTCTTAACCCCTCCTGCTTCTGCCCCCTCGTCTCCTGTCCCCTTCCTGCTGGCCCCTGTCTTCACACCCTCCCCTTCATGTGAAACTGTGACACCCCCTTACATGCCTGCCACATGCACACAGCAGCAGACCCACGCCACCTTTTTTGTACCTACCTAAAGACCGTTAATCCAACCTCCACGTTCTCAGGCCACTAATTCCGCGGCTGAATCAGTGCGCCACGCGGGTCCATATGTATTTGTGTCAGAGGCTGTTTAACATTGAGGTAACAACAGGTAATACTCCCTTCGAGGGGTTATGACTCTGACAGCGAATGAAAATGAATGCTTATGATTCTCCTCTCCACCCACATTAGGACCCCCGGAAACACAATCTTCGATATGGCAATCTGACGGCTAACGAAAATGAACGGTGATGATTCTCCTCTCCATCCACCCGTGAACCCCCGGACACATGATCTTCGATACTCTATTCCTGTGAAGTTGGGTTGTGACACAAAACACTTGGCTCTTTCTTTTCCATGCCTGTGACTGAAGGCTGGCTACTTTCAAGTGCCTGTCAGGTAACAAGCCCCAGACTGATGCCTCATAACCCTCCCAGCTGAGTCTGCTCCCTGAGGGAAGTAACCCTTAGCTCTTTCACATGGATATAAAAATGTACTCTTTCTTTTCCAGGGAGCTTTTCCATGCCTTTCACTGAAGGTTGGCTACGTGCGTGCAAGTGCCTGTCAGGTAACAAGCCCCAGACTGATGCCTCATGCGCCGCCTGATGCCTCATGCCCGGCTCAATCCCAAGTAGAGGAAGCTGAGAAGATGGCGACCTCAGAAGACGCCGGACTGTATTTACACAGAAATCTGCAACTACTCGCACCAAGTGCAATCAGCCGAAACCTCAACGAAAGAAAAGAAGCTAGGGATGGCTGCTATGCTCAAATTGCAGAAAAAAGCACAAGCAAATCTCGCCAAGGATCAGCATAAGTCCTACATGGATCAGCTGAAACCTCACTCCAAAGCAGAGGTCAAACGAAAGAAAAGAAGCTAGGGATAGCTGCTATGCTCAAATTGCAGAAAATAGCACAAGCAAATCTCCCCAAGGATCACCAGACGTCCTGGGGCATACTCATTGGGATTCTCACAACGTAGCTGAGACTCCAAATGCAGACAGAAGATGGGTCATTAGAAAAACCCTAGTACGCCTGTGGTTTTCGGCGGGGTTGGTCCGTTCCATTCATGAGGAAAAGCCTTCGACTGCGTACCTGTGGCAAAAATGCAGAAATTCTAAAAGTGGGTACACTTGACGCAAGGACTGCCACTCTATCAGGCACCTGCCTGCTTCACAGGTCCATCAGACCCCAGTACTAGTATCAGGCAGCAATATTTCCCACGGAAAAAAGACCACCGTTTGGCAATCTGACCGTGCTTCCCACGCCCATCACACCGCCGCACAGGGACGGCAAACTCCACAGAAGAAGCAAATTTCTGCAGAAAGCTGCACAACCTGGTGTATCCTTATTTAGGAAACCCTGGTTTCCTGAAGCATTCCCAAAAGGGGAAAAGAAGGAATACAGCCACAGTGACAACCAGGCTGTGTGGCACCAAAGTCCCACCGCTAACGGCTCAAGCGAGAGCCCTGCAATCACACCGCGCAGCTTGTCGCTATCGCACTCCCACGTTCATCGGTCATCCATAGCTTTGTGCATGGGAGTCGTATATGGGCTTGCTTGTCGTCCTCATGCGCTTATTCCAGCGGTGGACATACAATTGCCAGAGGAAAACTAGAAGCATAGACGACGACGATAGCACTATCAATCCAATCCACTGGAGCTTTGCTTGAACTTGAAGCTTGTGGCAGAAATTATTGTTGACGTCTGTGAATATTTTGACCGCAAATTGGCATTGCATGAGCTCCACAAGCATGTGCGTCGTGCTGTTGATTTTCACCAGCATCCAGGTAGACTCAACCAGCTTCAGATACGTGGGGACCGTCAGTCTTCTGTCTGAACAATTACTGAAGAAACAATTCATTGACGGTTCCGGTTGTTGGCAAGCACTCAAATAATCGGGAGAAAGGGGGCACGTATGCTTCCTCCAATCCTGCAAAAACACAGATGAGTAAGAACATGTGGAACTACTTGGTCAGGACTCTGGAAAGGATGTGATACATTTCTCCACATCCCAGCAAAATGACATGCTGTGGCTGGTCTTTGTTGCTCTCACATCAAATCAGCATTGTTTTTTTTTTTTTTTTTTTTTTTTAATTATGGACCATTTCTCGATTTATGCGTGTCATCCTTGAAAGCGCAGGGGTCTGGTCCCAAATGTGTTGTTGAGAAAACTCAACGCGGAGTTTTCTACGACGAGCGACAACGTTCGGCCGTCGACAGGGCTGCGATCCCACGGTTGGAAGTATTTCGAAATGTTGATGTCCTACCGGGTGATTTGAATGATTTTTTTTTTTTGTATAAGGACTTCGAATGGACTCCCGCAATGGAGGGAAGGCGGCATGGGCAAGCGCCACGGAGTTGAGAAAGCTACCCTCCACGGTCGAGGGTAGGTTTCTCAACACGGTCGATGATAATTTTTGCGATTTTTGGGATTTTTAGTCGCCGTCTGCCCGTTCCCCGTTTCTCGTATACTGTGTCAGGCACTTCGTCAGTGCACTGAAAGCCGTAACTGTCGTGCGTGGGCTCTATAAGGCCTCACTCCGTTGCTCACCACATGCACAAACAAAAGAAAAAAGAAAGTCGATGTATGTTTCCGTGTTCTTGCCTATATTCATTGCTCTTTGGACCCACTTCGACGACCTCATGTTTCCACATCATGGGGCCTCGCTGAACTACTCTCGACATGCACAAAAGACAAAAATCATGGCAGTGCATCTTTCCATATTCTAGGGGAAGATTCACTCTCGTTTTGCACATTTCGAGAGTAGTGCAGCGTGGCCCATATGGTACTTCAAGATACGCAGAATCCTCGACAGAAACCACTATTTTCGCATCATTTTCTTAAAATGAATAAAAACTGCTACGAATAAATCTGAAATGCATTTTTCGGATTTAAAAAATGTGGTAAATGGTGTCACACCGTTGAGGTTTCTCAACTCAAACGGCCGTAGGTAGGACCAGACCCCAGGGGCCATGCTAATCTACCCTCATCTGTATCGTTCCAATTTTAACGGATGTCCCGAAGGACCAAATCAGCATTGTCACTCTTGCATACACAGTAACAACGCCACACTCGCCACCTGCCACAGGCTGCCAGAGGACTCCGATTACAGACAGGGAAGCACTCAACAAAGTCAAACCGGTTTCGTATCCCAAATTATTGGCTGCATGCTGCAGTTTCTACGAGGAATGCGGCAAACAGCAGGCAAGAAGGTTGTGAAGCAGAATACAGCTGCAGAGCAGATTGCTGCAGCCGGGCGACCAGGCAAGGAGGTTGGTGTTCGGATGGGTGGGTGGGTGGAGGTCGGAGAGAGAGAAAGAGAGAGAGAGAGAGAGAGAGAGAGAGAGAGAGAGAGAGAGAGAGAGAGAGAGAGAGAGAGAGAGAGAGAGAGAGAGAGA
>BFEA01000026.1:777944-789426 GCA_003427395.1 Chara braunii | reverse complement strand
GGATGTACTAGAAAACATTTGGGTGGGTTGGGTGAAGTGGGAAGTGAAAAAAAAAAAGAAGTTCATCTCTGTTACAAAGTCACATGTATCACGACGGAGACAAATCTAAAACATAAAAGCAGTTGAAAATAAAGAGGAAGGATATTCCAGGGCGGAAGTAACCTCACAAGGCAGAGATGGAAGAGGAAAAGATGTAGGCCTAGTAGGAAATCGATGTTAATGGTGAAAGACCCCACACAGGCATTCAAAAGAAAAAGGCATATGCTAGTTTAAGGCATTAAGAGGAAGAACGAAAGCTTAAACAATGGCGCAACAGCAAAAAGGCAGAGGCCCCTGGACAGTTTTCTAGCTGCTTAGGTATGGCAAAAATGAGGTGCACTAGAAACAGAGACGCCAACAATAAACAGTAACTGGAAGAAGGTGCAGATGATGTCAAATCCACATCGCCCTCATGACTGGACAACACAAGTGCCACAATGCCAACGACAATACAAAGCAAGCATTTAAGATAGACTGTAACACAAGCACCCTTCAGCACTGAAGGCTACAACTCATTACAGCAGCTCAACTAGTTTGAATAGTTTGGATCAAAGCTAGACCCTTCTGGCCATCATCCTTCCCCTCTCTGATTTCCTCCACCTATGATCCCTGATCAACCATTCTCCCCACCTCCCTTCTCTTCCCTCGTTGGTGATGGTGCACCTAAGTTGCACGTAGGGTTCACCATGTTCTGAATGACCAATGAGATGCAACCCTGGTCTCTCCCTCATTCCATACTCTAGCACATTCGGCCCAAATAGTCTATGCAACAACATGTCACATGAGAGAGCTCATTTTCGCAGCTCACACCATACTCGTGATGTACACGCACGTGCGCACGACTTGCACTGCGAACGCATGGGCAGTGTGCAGGGGTACGTGCAACTGGCCACCATGCGCCCGGAGGGCGCCGCGTGGTGTTCAGTCTGCCCTTGTGTGTGTGTGTGTGTGTGTGTGTGTGTGTGTGTGTGTGTGTGTGTGTTTTATATTTTCCCCCCAACAGCCCCAATTCCGCCATGGCTATGGCGGACATAAAGTGATACCTGCAGTAGAAGAGGAACTCGGACATTGATTCTGGATCAGCCATTCAACATTGTACTATTATTTCTTGTGTGAATAAGAGAGGAGGGAGGAGAGTGGTTGGTGAAGAAGAGCATTATCATTTGTCTATGCTGGTGTACATCATCTTCTTTTTTCTTTCTTCTTCTTTCTTTTTTCTTCTTTCTTTCTTCTTCTTCTTCTTCTTCTTACCCTCTCTCTCCTCTCAAGTTCATTCATTTCTTTCTGCAATTGGACGGCATTATACTATCTGATGAATGTGTACTTCGAAATTGACCAGGATCATAACAGACCGGCCCGTTGGTGACCCGACTACAGGTGGACCTGGATGTAAATGGCCACAATTACCCCATTAATAAGTGGAAAAGTCCTAATGTGAGCAAGGCTGTGACCCCCACATGTGCAAACTGAGAAAGAATCGTCCGTTAGAACATGGGAAGATACACCACATATTTTTGTCTTTTTTGCACGTGGCGAGTAGTGGAGCGGGGCCCTATACCGGGCATCGAACTCAGGCCCGTTGTAATTCTGACAGACGTCATCTGTCAGACAACCCCAGACAAAACTAACTGTGGTGTATCTATCCATATTCGTGCTCAGATTCATTTTGCACTTATGCCGAGCAATAGGGCGAGGTCCTTACCCTGTCGGATTCTGGCGGAGGACCTACCCTCACCACCGGTTCTGGCGGCAGGTAAGGGCCTCGCTCCACTACTCACCACATGCACAAAAGGCAAAAAATATGACGGTGTATCTTTCCATGTTCTAGCAGAAGATTCATTCTCATTTGCACATGTAGTGAGTAGCCGAGGGAGGCCCATAAGTCAAAATAGCTGCTCAACGTACCCTCATCATGACTGTACGGAACTAAAAAAACAGCAATATGGAAGGTGCATCTTCCCACGTTTTTCCTTCGGATACATTCTTGTTTAGCACAATCTCCTTTTTTTTTTAAGCAAAAAACGGTTGTCCATTTTGTTGTTTTCCATTTCAAGAAAAAGAGAGCAAACCATGTCCTTCGGGACATCCGTTAAATTTGGAACGATACAGAGAAGATTAGCATGTCCCCTGCACAAGGACGACACAAATAAATCGAGAAACAGTCCAAATCAGGGTTGCACCCCCCGACGATCAGCGGCCCTCGACTTGTCAGCTGCCGACCCACCGACCGATCACCCGGTCGGCACCTACCGGTCGGGGGTCATCGGCACCCCGCAAAAAAAGAAAAAAAAAAGGGGTCAAGAACCCCTAATAATACCACCAACACCCCCATAGCGGCCCCAAATACCCCCATAGCGGCCCCAAATACCCCCATCCCCCCCCCGCCAACACCCCCAAACCGCCCCCAATTCAGCAAGCGCAGCACAGCCCCCAACTCAGATTTGAAAAAAAATCAGTGGATGTTTTTTTTTTTTTTTTTCCCCTGACTAGTCGGCAGACCACCAACTGGTCTGCCGCGGTCGGGGTCAGTGGTCGGCAGGGATGCAACCCTTGTCCAAATTGAAAAAAAAAAAAAAAAAAAAAGGAGAGAGAGAGAGCAAACCAACCCTTCCGCAGAGCCGGGCCCTTCGGAATCCTCATCATGACTATCGCACTTCTGAAAAGCCCACATAGAAGACAGCAACACAAGGACATACAACACACACACACACACACACACACACACACACACACACACACACAGTTTCAGGGCCAGAGCGCGGCCCCCGAAAAAAATTGCCCCGCCCCTCCCTCAATTTTCACGGTGGGGGAACTTCAATATAGCACCCTCCTTGACTTCCTTTTTTTTCAGTGACCCTGATTTTTCGCCCTTGTAGCGCACCAAGTGTGGGTGCCACATGCGCCATGCCCATGGTTCACACGCACATAGTGTTTCATTTGAGGAACACGTACAGAGGCCACAACAACTACTCACCGAAAGGTAACTTGCATTCCGGAAGTCCCAGCCACCAGTGTACTTGCGGAACTTGTTTCGTGGATCCGGCCGATCAGTCTGGTTTTCCGCCAAACGCTCAAATGGTTTTGTTTCTTGTGTTGTGGAGAAGTCCATGTCAGCCAATCCGTCAAGCGACAGACTTCCATTTGTGCTGTTACCTCCAAACACCGATGGGTTGGCCGCTAGGTTGGTAAGGGCGTCCCTTGCTGCTGCCTCATCCAGTGAACCATTTACAAGACCAGTCAGGTTAAAATCCGAGCTGTTGAATTTAGCACCCGCAGCAATGCTCTCTACAACTGCTGGAGATGGCAAGCTCAAACCTGGGGGTAAAGTTGAAGGCAAGCTTTCGGGTATGTCCGCGGAAACCCCATCCCCACCACGTAACTCGAGGCTGCTCTGCTCTTGAAGTAGTTTGCGCGACTGGTGTCCACCAATTTCTGTTATGAGAACACTTTCAATCACCAACTTTGTATCTCTTTGTGCTGCACAGACCAAAGATCGGACATCGACAGTGACAGAAATGAGTACCAAGCACTACCCGCTTACACAGAGAAATTTCCAATCTTCCAACCAGAAATGTAAGGACATGACTCAGTGACACTGCAAAACTCACACGGAAGTATGTTCGCAGGCAGATAAGCAGAAACTGTTCGCCCATCTCTCTCTCTCTCTCTCTCTCTCTCTCTCTCTCTCTCTCTCTCTCTCTCTCTCTCTCTCTCTCTCTCTCTCTCTCTCTCTCTCTCTCTCTCTCTCTCTCTCTCTCTTGAGTTTGTGCGCACTCACTCCTTCGTAATCTATCACTACCACTACCACTGCCAGAACGTAACTGCCACTACCTCCTGAGTCCTGAGAAATCAGCCCAACCCCTGCAGACGGAAAAAAAAAGAAAGCGGCCGGTCAGAACAACTGGAAACAGTGAAAAGTGTGTTGGCAATAATTTGCTTCACAGTGATGGCAAATCCAAGTCTATTGGTACCTTCCGATAGAACACGAAAAATGATACTGCACACTAAGAAATATTGCTCTGACGGAAGGTCAAGGTTCGAGCACTATCATCTGCATGTGGCCTGACAACTGCACTGCTAAGCTAGGAGAGCTACAGCGACCACACTCTCTCTCACAGGAAGCCAGCAGTAAAAAGATATCATGGATTGTTTCCTGTTTGGGGGCAGTTTGACCAGGACAGCCAGGACTATATTTCATGATTTTGAAAGGATTTCACACTGCAGACACCCAAGTCCCGGTTCCAGAGTCCCAAATTGCCCCAGTCCAAGATGGTCCCAGTCCCACCGGTCCAGGTAGCTGGGTCCCAGGTAGGGTTTGTAACTTTGTAGGGTCCTAGGGTCCACAGGAAGCCGAAGCATCGTAGGCCATGTCAGGCCAGTACCGAATCAGACCGGTAAAAGTCCCACCGGTACCTGACAAGAAGTCCAGGCCAAAAGACCAATTTTGCAGCAGAATCCCAGGAAAAGTCCGGAAGGTACTGGGCAGCGGGCAACCAAAATTCATGCAGCAGACAGGCCGCGGGCAACCGGTACCTGTCAGAAGCAGACCAAGGCCAACTCGAGCAACTATCAATAGCTGCTACAGTGCAGCTCACGCATCTTTTGTCCCGCGTGAGATTGCGGAAGCGCTGCTGGTTGCTTGTGCAACACCACAGCTTGGACAATGTGCCAGACCGCCTGCAGGGCGCCGTGCAAATTAGGGTTGAGGAAGAAGAGGGCGTCCATAGTCACCATAGCTGTGGCAGTTGAAGGAGGGCAGATGTATCCAGGGTTATGGTCCAAGTAGTCACACACCCACACACACACGCACACACACACACACACACAGAGAGAGAGAGAGAGAGAGAGAGAGAGAGAGAGAGAGAGAGAGAGAGAGAGAGAGAGAGAGGCAGATTGATACAAGGGCAGAGAGAGCAGCCAGATATATATATATATATATATATATATATATAGAGAGAGAGAGAGAGAGAGGGACAGATGGTCACAGGAGGAGGGTGCTGAGGTTACATACCTGACTGGGGTTGTTGTTGGTGGCACTGACAAGTGCTAGTGCGGTTGTCAACTGCCCTGCTGAGCGCTGACTATCTAAACTCCGAATTTGCACAATACGAGTATTCATTGAAGTTTTCTGAGCTTCGCTGATCTGGTGTTCCATATATGGCTTTGGGGTGAATATCCATGTGAACTTTCACTGTGCATGTTATGTGGAGAGTGAATCTGAGCGGATCGTTGCATTGTAGTTAACATCGTCGAAATCCTAAAAGAGAGTCTAGGGGTCGTAGCTTTTGGTCAAGTGGAAATTCTTGGGCCAACAGTCACCCGCACAGCCTCTGAAAAGGTACTAGAAAGTCCATAGGTCAGTATGTCCTAGTCAAGGGTCAAAATGAGGTGGCCAGGGCCTGTACAGTCAAAACCAGGCCATAAGAAGTCGACAGTCATGCCCAACCCGGTCATTTCTCATGCACATCCAAAGGCTCAGTGCAGTTTACAGAAGCTAAAGACCCAAAGTATCCATTTTCACACTGGCTGCTACCAGAGCTTGGACACAAAGATTGAGGAATCTCAGCCCTTCAAGGAGGTGAAAGGAGGCATGCCAGGTCCAGTCCACACTACATACGACCATCCTTCCCAATTCATTCTGTTTTGCGCTGGCTCGAGGCTGGAGCTCTCCATTCCAAGTGCCAGTATCGGGGAGGGGCATACAGAGCGAGAAAAATGACAATATAGTGGCCATAGTTTGGATACACGGCCCCGGACCCGCTGCGCCATAACTTAACGTGGACTGTGGCATACTGCGTAGCCACACGGGCCCTACAGGGCCCGTCCCGGACATTCAGCCTAAAAGCCTAAAACTTAGGGCTTACAGGCCCCGTTCATTTCAGCCTGGATGCTGAAAAACGAGGGCCTGCAGGCCCTACCTCGTTTCAGCCTATTTCTGGGTCTTTTCAGACCCAGAGTTTTCAGCCTGAAACGGAGGGCCATTTTCAGGCCCTCATTGTTTCGACCTGCTCCTAAGACTCAGGCACGGAAACAGGGATGCGGAACAGGCCCAAAATAGCCTGTTCCTCACGMACTCGAGCAGGAGCTGCAGCTGCAGCCCCTGCCTCCCTTCGGCAGGCTCAAGAGGCACACCCGTAGTACATAGGAGGTTCCCATGCACTTCACGGGGAGGGTAGTGTCAGTAGGGGAGGTAGTCTTCAGGATTCGGCCGCAGCACTCAGGAGGAGCGCTGCAGTAGTCTTCAGCGCTAGGCAGTAGTGGTAGCGTTAGCTGTAGTCTTCGGCGCTTGGCGCCATAGCTGTAGCTGTAGTCTTCAGCGCTGGGCGCTGGTAGGTAGTAGATCGTAGAGTGGGAGAGAGACTGGCGGAGGCCAGTGTTACTTACCTGTGGCGCCATCGCTCCAGCTCCATCTTCGTGCTACCTGCTTCAAGGCGCCAACTTCACAGGTTAGTACTGGACACAGAGAGAGAGAGAGTTCTTCTTCTTCCTCTTCTAAGTCCACCTTCTCTTCTCACCCTCTCGCCACCTGACTTCTCAGACTACGACAGAGAGAGACAGAGTTGTGACTTGAGACTTGACGACATTGGATCCAGACTTGACATTTGGGATTCAGACAGTTCAACGAGGGACTATTTGGGCTTGTGCCGAAGACTTGGTGTTGACGACATTCCCATCTTCCCCCTCCTCTTCGTCTATCCCCTTCCTCCTCGTCTGTGCATGTTCTGGGCTGGCGCTGTCTTCCTGTGTGGAGCGCCAGACCCATTCACACTATGAAACGATGATGATGATGTATGTTCAGGGCTGCACTACAACATTGATTGTTCGGATCACTGGTATCTAAGCCTTCCGCTGTGCTATCTTATACCTTGTATGGAAAGGTCGGTTCTTGTTCTGGTCTGCACCTATACGGTATGCAACATGGACTCAGAGAGTGAGTTTTGAGGGACGATCATATCCTCGGCAGAGAAGCGTGGTGAAAGAGAGAGAGAGGCTTACCTGAACCAACCTGGTGGATTACACTAAGATGGAGAGTCCGTCCCCTGCTTCTGAAGGCTGGTTCTGATGTTACTCTTCACTGCGCCAGTTTGACATTGACACTGGATATTGACTTGATCATTGGTGAGGTGTCAGTGAGGGAGAAGGTGTCAGTGAGGGAGAACGGCCTCATCACCGATAGAGGCTTAGGACGCGACAGCGAGGTAGCAGGATGAAGCCTGGAGGTGACAGAGGGAGCAAGAGCCATGAGATTGTACACTTTGATTACTGTTGGAATTATCTTCTTCTCCTCTTGTTCTTATCTTCCTTTGTACACCTGGTCTACTTCTCACCTCTGGTCGATGGGCATCATTGAACATTGTGAGATTCTCACATGACATTGATGCTGTGCGATTCTCGCTGTAGAGTCATTAAAGACCACAAAAATTGACAAAATGCAACTGAAAAACATTTAAAAAACAAGGGAAGACTTGAAAGTTGAACTTTTTGGGGCGGCACCATGTGACAATGGTTTCCACCTGCCTTTTCCCTCAATCTTAGCTGTCTGGAGACTTTGGGTGTCTTTTCAACATTTCTTGGTTGGCAATTTCTTTTTTTCTTTTGGGGGAATTTTCACCTTATCGCGTTCTTTAATTTATTGAATTTTATTCTTTCTTACCACGGTTGACGTCAATTCAGGCAGCAGATAACCAATGTCTGGATACAGTAATGCCAATTTTCGATCATCAGTAATTTTATTTTCGTTCATCGTTCCATTTTCTTCTTTTGTTTCCCATATGTTTCTTCCCTTGTTCTGGTTTTTTATTTGTTAATTTAAAAAAGGGCAACGGCTTCAAGACATCATCGCTGAACTGACCGGCCCAAGGTAATTCAGAATGATCTTATTCTGGTCATCTGGTGATCTGGATTCGAACTCGGGTGTATATTTCAACAGTTCATGGGTGTACCAACTGAGCTAGGCCCATTGGTCTCTTGTTCTGGTTTCTTCGTTTTTCTTTTCCGGAAGTTTTTCCGCACTTGCGTCCACCACACCCCATACAACCATAGGAAATAAAAAAAAGGACACCACAAAATGTAAGAGAATTTGGGGTTTCATCTGTTTTCTTTTGGCATGCGTCTCTTGTCAAGGTAGCAGTTGTTGACATGCATGTACTCTGCGATCTGCTGCAGTTCCCGACAACACCTTTCACCAGTCGGATTCCGAGTTATAAGCAAAAGATAGGGTGAGAGAGAGAGAGAAAGAGAGATTACTTCTTCTGCTGCTCCCCTCCATACTCTGCGATCTGCTGCAGTTCCCGACAGCACCTTTCACCGTTCGGCATCCAACTTATAAGCAAAAGAGAGGGTGAGAGAGACAGAAAGAGAGATTTCTTGTTCTGCTGCTCCCCTCCATATCTGCCACCCCATTCTTGACTTCCGAGAGAAAGATAAAAGGACGTGCCAACTGTTTTAGGGAGACTTCTCCAGGTTCAGACTATGCATTATATTCTGAGGCGATTGGGAGTTGTGAGAGACCATTATTATACCAGCTGCTGTATCCAGACCAATTTTGTTCTTCTTCCATATTAGTACTCTTCTTCTCCCTCGTCGCGTATGTTCCACATTAGTCCTCTTCTTCTCCCTCATCACCTGTATTTCTCCCCATGTGTGTGTATATGAAAGGAGAGGCCTCCTTCCATGTATGCTACCCTCCTTGCCCATCCGTGTGATGATGATTGGTGCATGGTCTGAGTACATACTATACTAGCCAGATTGATTGTTTCCAGACTTCCACTGCATTGGACTATTTCCAGACTTCCACTGCATTGGACTAGTAAGCCTCGCCGCACGACTCACAAAACTTGAATTCTGGTGAGTGGTGGGTTGCAGCACTACTCACCCATGGTTCATGCCAGAATTTGCGTCCGACAATGTGAAAATCAGGTCTGGTGAGTGCTCACCAAACCTGCCATCGGGCCTGCCTCCAACATCTTTTTGACGAGTCCTTTGATTGGCCCACCAGAGCGATGAGGTTGAGATCAGTCCGGACTGCCAGTCTGGACCAATTTGTTTCTTAGCAAGCTTGTTTACTCGCCAGATTGGCAAGTCGCAGACTATTATTGGCTCCGGTACAGGAAACAGGGTCGTTCGCTGTTGGAGTGAGGACTGAGCCACAGCACTCTCCAAAACCTCGTTTGTTCCAATGTTTCACTGGCGAGTTCTTTGTTTGGTGAGTGCTATGCTCATAAACAAATTTGGCGATTTTCAGGCCCTCTCGAGAGTGGTGCAGCGAGGCCGTGTGTTTGGTCGCACTTCGGTACAACAAAAGCCAAACCAAGTAAAATACAACATAGCAGCGACAGGCAGGAATGACAAAAAAAGAAAAGAAAAGAGTACAGCAAAATCAACGCCAGATTACAATGCAAAAACCGGACAATGTGGGCAACAGAGATTCATCTCGCGGTAACAATCTCAAGCAACTTTCTTTTTCCGTTTTTTTTGGAAGATTTCATGAAACCAACAAAAATCACCGCATGTTGCATACTCGTGAAACACAGTCATAAGTATGGCGCAGATTCCCAGAACCGACCAGATAATGCAGAGTAAGTAAAATTACAGCGGAAGACTTCATACACATGGACTGACTCAGACCTGACTCAGACTGCAACGAACACTAACAACATGCATCGGTGGTGTGAAAGCCCTGGCCTTGGACATGGAAGAAAAGGCCAGGGTCTGATCTCATACACGGATGGATGGAGGGGAGGAGAGACGAAAGGAGGAGAGGGAAGATGACGTCAACACCATGTCTCCAAAAATAGTATCTTGAATGTCATAAGTAGCGCAAATCCAAAATGTCGTGAATACAGAGTCTCACAAGGTCCCGGAGATCGATCTCCCAATATCAAGATACACCCCAGAAATAGATGAAGTCCGATCCCCGAAGTAGTCCTCAACCGAGGTCTCAATGTTGCTATCTCAGCTATCATCAGAACTCGTAACCATCCTTCGTACTCATAGTAGTCCAGTAGGAGTAACCCAAGAGCAGACTTAGAGGGTAGAGAGAGAGAGGGAGGAAAGGCGAGGCCTTTCTCCCTGGTACCTGGCAAGGCAGATATGGCGCTGCAGGGCTGGCGCTGGGCCACGGGGCGGGCCGGAGGCTGGCGCTGCTCCGCTGCTGCGCTAATTCGCTGCTGCGCTATTCCTCCTCGCTGCTCTTGCTCATCCTAATGCTGACACTCTGTGCTAATCCTGTAGACTAACCTCCTATCGGCTAACCTCCCGACTGAGGCTGGTACCCAGCTCATATAGTGCTGGGTCGGCCTCAGTACTACTGGTGCCTTCGGGTCTGGACGTTGATCAGGCCCAACGGTTCAGATCCGAATCTGAAAAGTGGCGCCTAAACTGCGCCGCCGGCCGGTCCTACCAATGGACCGGTACCTGGCCTAACCAACTAGCCATTGGGTCTGGTGGGGTCTAAACAAGGCCTACCGGACTCTAAACTGAACCGTCGGTTCCTAGGCCTACCTGGACCTACCTGGTACCTAGGCCTAATCCGTGCCTACTACAGAACCGGGCCCTAACTGGGGCCCGTGTGGTATCAGTATGCCACACCGCGTGATTACACTGTGGAAACCAAAAAATGCAGTCCACTGACATTTCGTCATGTGCTAGTTAAGTTCCAACTTCCAACCGATTTTCTCTTTTTTTTTGCACATATCACGCAACCAAGCACAATCAATGGTTGAATACAGTCCGAAAACCAAAAATTCACGTACGTGACATTTCATCAACGGTTGAGAGCAGAGCGAAAACCGAAAATTCACGTACGTGACATTTCATCTTGCCGTAACAAAGTTGAAAACGATTTTCTTTCTTTTTCCCAAGCTTTCACGAAAAAGCAACTAAATCAACACACAATTACACTTAACACCGGAAACTGTGGACGACTGACATTTCATCACGTGGTAACGAAGTTCCAAATCATTTTCTTTTTTCTTTCGCAGATTTCACTATCCAAGTACATTCCACTCACGATAATTACGATGCTAATACCAAAAAATCTACGTACCTGACATTTCATCTCGCAGTAACAAAGTTCAATGCAATTTTCCTTTCGTCTTGCAGATTTCGGGAAACCAAGTACAATGAACATGTGATAACAGTGCGAAACCCGAAAAATGCCTGAACCTGACATCTCCTGTCATGGTAACAGAGTTCAAAAGGATTTTCTCTTTTTTGTTTTCTCCGAGTAAGAAGGCGTCTCACGTGTAAATCCCAAAGAATTTCAATGCAAGATCTGCAAACTACAAGGTTCAATCAAAACTGAATCCACGGTTGGATCAAACACGAAATACGACATCTTACGCTGGCTTTGAGAACAACATCCCAGTAAAATCAACCCAATCAAATCTCTCTCTCTCTCTCTCTCTCTCTCTCTCTCTCTCTCTCTCTCTCTCTCTCTCTC
>BFEA01000026.1:753155-766288 GCA_003427395.1 Chara braunii | reverse complement strand
TGCCACTTCCATATAGGAAGCAAGGCAGCCCAGGCAGGGTATTCTGGCCTGCGTAGGCAATGCGGAAGTGCTGCTGCGCTACTGCTTGATGCTGCACTGCGGCCAAGGGTGCTGACGTGGCGCGTGGAGGTGAAGAGGGGCGCAGGCAGCCATAGCCGGGCTGCTGGGCGCCAGGGGGTCAGTGGGTGATCTGGTGGTCTTCAGGGACGGAGGCGAAGTGTGGGGTATCAAGGTCTGATGAGGGTGACGAGATACGTACCTGGTGCATGAAGAGAGAGTTCGGTTATGGTGTTGACATCATGTACATTGGTGTTCGATAGTCGACGTGAGCCTGTTGCGGGAACACAGCTGTAAGTAGGAATGGTGAATAGAGTAGGCTGGGCGCTGGGCGCCAGACAGAGAAGAGCGACTTTGGATACTGTGTTGGTGGCCTACGGGCTTGAACATTGGCTCATTACTTCATTGTATTGCTCTATTTGGATGGATTCTCAATGCATTTGTGCTCTCTGCTTGTACACGACTACTCAGACATATGTGTGATTTCGCAACTTGGTTCTTTGTATATCGTTCACACTCATATTCCTTGCAGGACATTCTTAGCCTCGAAAAAAGAGGCCCGAAAGAACTGGTGTTAACTCACCAGTCCACCATGAAGCGATGTTGCCACCATTTCACATGGAGGGTGATAAGGTTCGGCCTACTGGGTGCCATAGCTATAGTTCCGGGGGGGGGGGGGGGGGGGGGGGGGGAAAAAATTATAAGAGGTCCCCAAAACTGGGGGATTTCCTTTTCTTTTCATCTCCTGCAATGCAAAATGCCAACATCGTCAGTGAAAAACATCAAAACATCAAAAGCCAAATGCATATGGTTGCCCATTCTCATTATGACATGCCAGGCCCAACCATTCAGGCTGGGAAGGCCACAGTCAGTGTCAGTCTGGTTCTGCAAACAGGCTCTGCCAGTTTAGTTGTGTCATCCACCTGGTAGTTGGCCGGTAACCCTGGAGTACTAGTGGCTTTAACCACCGGTGCAGGCCCTGTCTCTTATACACATCTAGATGTGTATAAGAGACAGTATATATAGAGTGCCCCAAAACTGGCGAATTTCCTTTACTTCTCATCTCCTGCAATGCAAAATGCCAACATCGTCAGTGAAAAACATCAAAACATCAAAAGCCAAATGCATATGGTTGCCCATTCTCATTATGACATGCCAGGCCCAACCATTCAGGCTGGGAAGGCCACAGTCAGTGTCAGTCTGGTTCTGCAAACAGGCTCTGCCAGTTTAGTTGTGTCATCCACCTGGTAGTTGGCCGGTAACCCTGGAGTACTAGTGGCTTTAACCACCGGTGCGAGCCCCCTCCTTTGAAACCTTGGGGAGGTACACCCCAAGGCTGCACTTCCAATGTACCGGCTTTACTACTCTCAGACTGGGAAGGTCAGGGTTCGTGTCAAATCCGGTTCTGCAAAATAGGCTCGCCTCAACTCGTGGTGTAATCCGTCTGCTACCTTCTTCCCCCAAACATAGCGCACACGCGTTGTATTACAGTTTTCGAAAAACAAAAAAAATCAAACAGAATGCATATGCGTTGTGTTCGAATAGAACGCACCAACACACCCTATGTGTTGTATTCATTTACAATGCATATGCGTTATATGTTCGGGGGAAGAAGGTAGTGGGTCAGTCCCCCAAGGTCCTGATGAAGCCCCCTCCTCCAAAACTTATGGCAGAATACAAGAAGGCATCACTTTCAATACACCAGCCTGGCAAGGACTGGTTTCCTTCATTCAGGCACACCAAATTTTGGTTCGGCAATTTTGGGTCCACTGCACTGGCACTTTCAGGAGTTAGCAGTGTGTAAAGGCATACTGACAGTTCCAGCTTCCTTGCCTACATCAAACCATTTTTGCCACCATATATATCCATGAAGGTGAGAGCCCAATGCCCCCGAAATTGGCTGGCTCCCCAAAAAATTGGGCATAAACCACCACCTTCACACCGGACATCACTGAGCAGAATCCGGCGAAGAATCCGATTAGATACATCAAAGAAAGTCGAAGACCCTGAAAAAGGTCCAGGACTTGGAAGTGCATGTGGTAGGGTCCCCTCAGAAACCCTAACCGCAAACCCAAGAGGGCACACGTATAAGCAGCCACAGGTGAGCATGAGGGCATACTCACAGTAGGACTTTTCTGGATGTATGTGACTGCAATTACAGAGCACCGTTGGCGCATCCAGCCGCAATTCCGTCCAAAGCTGAGAAAATAAGGTCCTATTGTCAATATTCCCTGAGAGGAAAGTGTTTGTTAAAAATACCCACAGGCTATAGCATGAGAGCATACTCACAGGACTTTACTGGATGAATGTGACTTCAATTATGGCCTGCGGTTAGTAGTATCCAATACCAATCACGTCCAGGGGTGAGAAGATGAGATCCTACTGTGAGTATTCCCTCAGAAAAAAACTGTTTGTCCCAATTTCTGCCGTGTTCTGAGTAGACCGGCCAGCCTGTTTTTCTTTTTCTTCTTGGGAATCTTGTGAAGAACTCGACATGATTGGTTCAGTAATATCGCTCACATGGTCTGGGTGGCAGTTATCTTGTGAGAGGACAACACTTGTCACCATCTTGGCAGAGCCTGCTGTGATTCCACATCATACAACGTGCCAAGTTCGGTAACTTTCCCAGTTGCTTCCAGGCCATCAGTGAGCAAGCGGCATTGCCACAACATTCACCAAATCCAAAAAATAGTAAATACAAAGTATGGCTGCTATATATCTTTCCGAGTTCTAGAGGGACGTTCATGCGCACATTCGTTGGTCAGTGTACGAAGGTTCCAAGGTCTGTGTCTTCCCTGTCAACTTCGTTTCCCAAAACCGTGGATTCACAAAGTGAATGCCCAGGAACAAAGAATCCATGTGAGTTGGGAGCTTGGCTGTCAGGACCTCCTTTCATCAGTTACAAAGGCAATTTGCAAAATACTTAATAAATCATTCATGTAGATATAAAAACCCCATAAACAGGGAGTACCGGTCGTCGGCACTTCAGCAGCACATGAGTGCATGCCGACCCAATTACTTGGGCAGTTGGCAAGCTCCGCCACTTCACTACGTGGCCTCACTTCTTTTTCCTTCTTTTTTTTTTTTTCTTCCAAATCATGTCAGGTAGGTGTTGCTTCCTTGTATTAGGTCCTAGTTGCACTACTAGCCATACGTAGTCGCCAAGCTCCGCCACTTCACTACGCGGTCTGGCTTCTTTTCCTTTTTTCCTCCTTATCATGCCAGGTAGGCGTTGCTTCCTTGTGTTAGGTCCTAGTCGCACTACTTGCCATCTGCCAAATTGGCAAGTGGGTGCACGGTTGGACGCACTCACCAAACTTTGGTGAGTTTTTTTTTTTCAGCACCGCAGAGTGCGGCGAGCTCCCAGGTTGCACTCCTGCTGTTTTGTGGAGGGTCATCCTTGCGACCCCTCCACCCTCCACAAAACCACCTCTTCACAAGTTCTCGGCCTTGCAGCTGGAGATCTAGCCGACAAAACCTTAGGGACAACCACACCTCCAACTCGCCACAATTTTCAACTTTCTAACTCGCCAGCAATCAGTCACAGAGGTTGATGGATGGCGAGTAGTGCAACTAGACCGTTCCACTAGGACTACTTCGGATCAGCCCTGGACATGATTGTGTCACAACCCCTACTTGTGGTCAGATACATGCAGGTAGTGCCAGCCTGTCCTACACCTGTCGCATCCTGTCTTGCATCGTGCACACCGTTGCTACAATCTGTTCCGATTGTGTACAGTTTTATTCACCAGTGCGCCCATAATCCCATTGGGTATTCAGTGTCATTTGCTAATAGACTTGGCTTCCACGGCTTGTCAAACACATGACGGGAATGTTTCCATTTTGTTTTGTTTTTTCCCAGGTGAATTTTTCAAGGAAAGGATAAAGGCCCTCACTCCACAGCTCCCCAAATGTGTTTTTTTCTTTACACCACCACTACCTCTCCCAGTCAAACTACAGCACCAAAGTGGACCACCAAGGGGCTCGTCCTCCCCACCTTTTTGGCTGGCGACACCGTCAGCCAAAAGAAGAAAAAAAAGAGCACAGCAGTTCATTTTGCCTTATGCATAGCTATTACCTATTAAAAGAGCTTGTATATTAGCATTGATTCCTTTTGTGAATAATGCAGTAGAAATCTGCCATCAGAACAACAAAAAAATGTCGCGCTGGTTCGTTTTGCCCTCAGCCTCCCAGAAGTTCTTCGTTGGCGGCGCCAACCACCAAAGAAAAAAAAAGACTGCACCAGTTCGTTTTGCCCTTGGCACACAGCAGAAACTCACCGGGGCAAAAGGAGGGTCCAAGGTAGCGGTGGTCTAGAGAGGACAGTAGAGTAGGACAGTAGAGAGGAGAGTAGAGAGTGTGGAGTAGAGAGTAGACACTAGAGAGGAGAGAACAGAGTGGAGCGTAGAGAGTAGAGTAGAGAGTAGAGTAGAGGAGAGAGGAGGGAGTAGACAGAAGAGGAGAGAGTAGTCTAGAGACTGGAGTAGAGAGTAGACGGTAGAGAGTAGGGAGTAGAGTGTAGAAATCCGCGTCGTGTACGAGAGAGTAGAGAGTTGAGAGCAGAGTAGAGAGTACAGAGAGTAGAGTAGACAGTAGAGAACTAAGAGTAGAGTAGAGAGGAGCATAGAGAGTGCAGAGTAGCGTAGAGGACTGTAGAGAGTAGTAAAGAGAAGAGAGGGGCGCAGATAGTACAGAAAAAAGACTAGAGTAGAGTAGAGTAGAGTAGAGTAGAGTAGAGTAAAAGTAGAGTAGGTAATAGAAAGTAGAGAGCAGAGAGTAGAGCGAATGCAATAGAGGAGTGGAGAGTTGAGTAGAGTAGAGAGACAGGAGCAAAGCAGTTGGGGGGCAGCAGGGAGACCGGGAGCAAAGCAGTTCAGGAGGAGGTAGTAAGAGGCACGTGGCATAAGAAGAGTTGAACAGAAAAGACCAAGAATTCAGACAGGCAATAGGAAGAGGTTTTCATCAAACACTGAATTAATTCATACAGAATAAGTGTTGCTAGTACTTCAGGCATATAGCAAAACCCTTGGGACTGTTGAAGAATTGCACTCAATGTGGATTGTTAAGTGGTGATTCACGTAATGCCACCTGAGTAGAAGAGCATATCGCACTGTGAACATTTCTGCAAGTCTTCATAGATCAGGATTCAGGATGGAAAATCAACTTTCACCTGTCTCAGGCCATTCGGAATTGGAGACATAGCGAACAGGAAAATAACTCAGTGATGATTTTCATGTAGTCTCCCTCCGAAATACGGATGTTTAGGCTAACTTCGTCATGATTTTCACGGAGTCCCAAATTCTGCCAATCCCATAATCTCTAGTAGATGGAGACAGCAGGTTCCTCCCAATAACAATGTTGTTCAAGCCATCCCAGTGGCTTTTATGGGATTGGGAGAATTTGGGACTGTGAGATATGTCTGCTACGGGCCGAACTACACCCATGTTGTTCAAGCCATCCCAATAGCAATGTTGTTCAAGTTCAGCCTGTAGCAGAGATATCTCACAACTCCATAAATCTGTCCATTCCACCTTGGGTGTAGCCTTTGTTGGATTCTCCAACTAACGGCTTTTTAAACCTCCTTAAACCACCACTACCTTTCTCAGGGTTGGGAAAAGTGTGATATCCTAATGCCATAAACTTAAGGTCCCATGGAGGCTCGGCATGCCGTAAGGGGAAAAAAAAAAAAAAAACTAAGAACTTTAGAGTCCAGCGACGTCGTCGGGGAAGGCCCTCACGGAGGTGGAAGTCGCACCAGTGCTTTCAGGAATGTATATGGCCACTAACCAAGTGTGGAATGCAAGTGCTGTTGTTTCCGTTTTTTTTCTTTTCTTCTTTTCATGTTCTTGTAGTGCCCCGCCCGCGAGGCACGGCATAATCCACGCGGGGCAACCGACTGCGTCACTCAGCTCGTACTCACACTAGAACTGTAGCGTCGTGTATCCGACCGCGATCACAGCATAACCGATGCTTTTTTTTTTCTTTATTCATCTGCTGTTCATCCGACAGACACCCTCACTGAGGGCGCAGTCTCACTAGCACTTCATAGAATGTATCTGCTGGCTATCAAGGCATTCTTCTTCTTCTTCTTCTTCCGATTCTTCTTCCTCTTCTTCTTCTTCCTCTTCTTCTTCTTTTTCTTCTTTTCCTTGTTATTTTTGGGATGCACCTGTAATGAGCACCAGTCAAGTAAGGGATGCTTTCTTTTTTCTTTATTCATCTGCTGTTCATCGGACAGACACCCTCACTGAGGGCGCAGTCTCACTAGCACTTCATAGAATGTATCTGATTGTTATCAAGGCGTTCTTCTTCATAGAATGTATCTGATTGTTATCAAGGCGTTCTTCTTCATAGAATGTATCTGATTGTTATCAAGGCGTTCTTCTTCTTCTTCTTCTTCTTCTTCTTCTTCTTCTTCCGATTCTTCTTCTTCTTCTTCTTCTTCTTCTTCTTCCTCCTATTCTTCTTCTTCTTCTTCTTCATCTTCTTCTTCTTTTCCTTGTTATTTTTGGGATGCAACTGTCATGAGCACCAGAAAAGAAAATACAGTGGGACCCAGGCTCAGCAAAACTCGGTGTGCAGCGAAATTCAGGTTCGGCAAAAACAGGATCAGAGGTAGTGGTGGTTTAAACTTCAACTACTTTCGAAGTCTGGTTCAACAGGTGTAACTCCACATCCATGGCAAGGACGGCCACCAACCCCACCACTCTCTCTCTCTCTCTCTCTCTCTCTCTCTCTCTCTCTCTCTCTCTCTCTCTCTCTCTCTCTNCTCTCTCTCTCTCTCTCTCTCTCTCTCTCTCTCTCTCTCTCTCTCTCTCTCTGTGTGTGTGTGTGTGTGTGTGTGTGTGTGTGTGTGTGCGTGCGTCCGTGTGAGTTTTGCTATGTTCACTATCCGATGTGTGTGTTGACATGATCGCTATCCGTGCATGTGTGTACCAGCGTGTTGCATTCTAGCCTGTGTGCGTGCGTGTGCTGGTCCGTGCGGCCGTGTGTCTGTGCATTTGGGTGTCGGTGTGACTGTGTGTGTGTGGGTGTAGTTGGGAGGGAAGGCAGGCTTGTGTCCATGCGTGTGGGCGTTCATTTGGCCAGGGCGGCTCGGTGGTGGCCTTGCACACGTTGTGCCTTCTCCACTCGCAGTGCCGCCTGAAGAGAACCAGATCGAGGTCCCACTAGCAAGCAGGATTGGATTTAGTGCCCGAATGTGGAAGAGTTTTACACCAGTATGCAGAAAAGCAGATCAAACGCAATTTTCTACCCCTCTCCACATACACGTCCACATTCAGGCATGAACTCCAGTCCCCTTTGCTGGTGGGACCCCACTTCCGGCTGGACAGCGAGACATACCATGCCGGGACATACAGCAGTTCATGAGTGTACTAACCTGAGCTCGCCCCATCGCAACAATTTTTTCGAATTTTTTCGTTTCATCGGGGCAGCAGCTTTATCTCTTTCTCCTTCCACAGTGCGCCGCTGCCGGCCCACGCATGAGAAAGCCCCCTGCGCCGATGGGCCTAGCTCAGCTGGTACACACCTGACCTGCCAAACTGCAGACCTAGGTCTGAATCGGGAAGATCAAATCCTGAATTGCAAAACAAATGCCAAAGCCCCACTTTAAATGGGACCAACCACACTTTTGTTTCGCATTACCATCTCTATGGGCCTCACCGCACTACTCGCCACATGCAAAAAAGACAAAAACATAAAAGTGTGTATCTTTTCACGCACTACAGGCAGCTACATTCTCGTTCTTCATATTTGGTGCATGGTCCGGCGAGGCCCCAAGGGTGAAAAAAAAAAAGAAAACGGACCATGCCGTGGGCACAGATGGCAAAAACAAAAAGAAAGGAAAAGCTCCACGATTCGGACATTCAGGACCGTTTTCAGAACGATGCGGGACCCAAAAAAAGGACAAAACGGTAAAACAAACAACAGCAGCAGCACTGTCTGCAACAATTGGCCGCTCTTCAAGTACGACAATTGGCCGTTCTTCAAGGACAGCCCGTTCAACAACGATAGCTAATGGCTGCGATTGCACAACTCACACACCTCGCCGCTCTTCAAGGACAGACACATACGACAGCAACTATCAACGGCTGTGAAACCCGGATTTTTGTTATTGATATTTGTCACTCAGATAGGCCTGCAGACGCTCGACAACAAAATACAGTTTCAGCCAATAGCAGCCACAGATTTGAAAATCCAAAGGCTCAAGGTGCACAAGAACAACAACAATATCGGTGCGCATCATTACCCCCGTGGCCCCCTTAGCTATCGAGTTTTGTTTAAATGAAGGTCAAAAGGCAATCCCCTGCTGTACAGTTCCTCTAGCAAGCAATAATGGTTGTCTTTTTCACATTTGATGGGTGGTGGGGCAAGGCCCAAAGTGTTGAAGATGATTCACAAGAACAAAGGATGTTAACAGTCAGTCGTACGGTTCCACTAGCAAGAGATAATGACACCACTCTGCCCGTGCGGCACCATGTGGGACACGGCGGAAAACAGAACAAAAACATTAAAGACCCAAAAAAATAAAGGCCAACTCAGATGTGTCCATCTTCTGTGGTTTCTGAAAATGGGGAATGGCTGCCAAGTTCTTGATTTAGTCAAAGCTGTGCATGCAATTGTAGTATACCTTCAAAGTTCAAAACTACACCAAAGTTTTGAATGCATGTGGACCACTTCCAGCACCCAGATACATTCAGGGCATTTTATAGTGAAGGGAAGGCAATCCATCCCGTTATACTCGAGTGCCTGATGGGATCCTGTCACGGACGGTCCGACTTATTCGGTTGCAGTAAAACGTATAAAGCAGTCTGGTAGAGTAGTTCTCCTCCAAGATGTGGGCCAAATAAAACAGGCTGATTTTTTTTTCGAACACCGTCGATGGAAAAGAACAAAAATATACCCAGAAATATCTCCACCAAAATTCTTCGTCCACCCAAGTTTTTGAACCCGCGCGTGGCTCCTTTGCCCCCTATTAAACTCTTTTTTTTCAAAATAACTAATCCATATTCTTCTCTCAGTCTTCTTTGTATATTCTCCTCATCTATCTCACCCTCTCGCTAGTCATATAGTATGGGGGACCACCACCCAACCAAACCTGGAACTCTCCCCAGCCCACGGGGTACGTTGGCTCCACAGCAGCGCTGCGAGAGCATGTGGCCGCACGTATTTTTCTTTTATCTTTCGTCGTCACGGTTGTCACGTTGTCTGTTTCGCGCCTGCGCGTCTGTCGTTTCCCTCTTTTTTTTCTTATTCTTCCATCGCTTTTCGCGCATCATCTGTTTCGCGGCCGTGCGTTTGTCGTTTCGCGCTTTTTTTTTCTTCTTTTGTGGCTTTTCGTGCGGCACGGAATTTGTTTGTTTCTTGGGCAAGATGACAAGGCTTGTATTGGCCCCTCATAACGATGATGTGGGGTGATCAGGCATTGCCAACAGGGGAAACCTGCGATGCTAGTGCCGAGCATCTGTGGCCAGTCACTCGCACCCCCCCCCCCTACCCACCTCCAAACCCACATTAGCGGTGTCTAATAGCCAATATGATTGTTGCATAGCAACCAACAATACTAAGGTCCTGCCAATGCTGGCTAGCTGGTAGAACACCAAGCTTGCCCAGGCACGAACGTGAGGCCCATGGGGATTGAACCCACTACCTCCTGAATGCAACTTCTGTGCCTTTCCAACTGGCCTAGGCCCGCAGGTCCTATCAAACTCTGATGCGACATAAAAAGTCGTGTTATTAGGCGAGAGGACCTGTCAACCAACCACTGCTTGCACTCGATGATGCCTTAATTGTTGTATTACTTTGGGCAGAGGGCCTCTTTGTGCTAATAAAATTTCCGTTCTGGCAAGCAACCGAAAACAAAAGACTGACCAGGGCACTCGGTGAAATTGATTAGTGAGAGAGATGGTGCCAAGAGCACAACCACGGCACTTGGTTGAACAGGGTCGCAGTGGGCCAATAGGAGAGTGTTGGTGGGTACTGGGAGCTTGCTCCACTGGGCCGGTTAGTCCCGGGGACCAATAGGTGTGGAAGAAAAGAGAAGGAACTTAGGGTGGAAAACTTTTGTAGGAAGTTTTGATACAAAGTTATCAGAAACAGAGTTTGACGCACAAGTTGTCACAAACAGAGATTAGGTGAGGTGTTAGTCACCAGTTCGAGCTGGACTGTAGGCGTACCCCAAGGTCGAATTGTTCAGTCCTCGCCTCAAAAGTTGTTGTATTGTTGATCATAAATTGGATTGGTTTTGTTTTCATAAGAACAAAGGGGAGGAAAAGGAAAAAAGACACACATCCAATAGCCTTGCTTAATTGGTTAGGCACGCAAGTGGCATTCAGGGAGGTCCTGGGCTCAATCCCCATGGCCGCCCGTAGCACTCTTGGTGCCAACCAACCGAGATAGTCAGCTGGATCCTCCCAGTCATTATTAGTGAGGTCTTCAGCCAACACGGGTGTGAGTGCGTGTGTGAGTGGGTTGCGTGTGGTGTGTGGGAGAGTGTTGGGCTTTAGACACTGCTGTTATTCAATGGGGGTGGGGGAAGACGAAAAGGGAGGCACAGTTACTGGCAAATGCTCGATCCTTGTGTTAGCCGGGGCCCCACCCGCGGCCCCAACCTGCACCCTAAACGCTAGGGCAAAAGGGCAAACTTGCCACAACCTGCACCCTAAACGCTAGGGCGAAGGGCCAAACTTGCCACTACCCCTCTCCACCGAGAGAGGTAACCTCCCTTCACCGAAGAGAGGTAGAAAGCTATGCTTGCAGAGGTCCCCTGTATAGCCTCAGGAGTAGTGGTAGGTTCTGAAAAAGAAAGATATACAGGCCCAAGCCCAATAGGCCAAGCCCTGCAGATTAACCTAATCATTTACCTAGCTACACGATTTGTCCAAACCATGATACACAGGCCCAATCCGAAAGGGACCGCCCAAAAACAGTTAGGCAACTATGAAGAAGGAGAGGCATAGACGCAAGATGAAGGAAAGAAGACGCAGAGGTAGCCAAAAAGGTAGGACAAGACGAAACCAAAACCAAAACTCATACAGGAAAGGCAGAATCACACTTAGCCCTTCCTAAGAATCCAGCCATGGTTGCAGTCAGAGACGTCCAAGAAAGTCCCTATTGTGAGTACCCCCTTGTAGGTCTTTTTTGTGGCAAAAAAACACTGCAAAATCATAACCCTACGTCTCAGCGAGCTGACAGGAAAGTGCCGATCCCGAAGTGCACACTTCAACACCTCACCCCTCGTTGAACGAAATCTACCGACAAGGAGAAGACGGACACGTGCACACCATGAGGAGGGGCCAAAGATCTACACCAGGGAGAAATCCAGAAGGGAAAAATAAAGAAGAAAAAAGAAACGAAAAAGAGCGAGGCAACTCGTTAAAAAAAAAAAAAAAAAAAGCTCCATTCTATTTATGGAAGCCAGTACACACTAGGAACAGCACCCAGCTTTTCCAATCGAATGCATCACAGGGCCTCGCTCCACTACATAGGATGCTTTCTTGACTGGATACATTCCCAACGGTGGTATTTTCCAAATGCAACTGTGTCCAAATGCATGTCCAGTGTTGTGTAGTGGAGTCAGGCCCACAGAGTCAAATCTGGAGAGTAACCGCATCACTCGCCCTAGGCAAAGAAAAAGCCCTGGGGATTAATGTAAATCATTGCCTAGCTACACAGTTTGTCCAAACCATGATAAATCCACTAATGAGTTAGCTGGACTCAGAGAACTACACTGGTCTCATTGGAAAGGAAGTGCCTGTCTTGGACCCCCTAGTAAAACACAGATTAACTCCTTCCAAATATGCCACGTGCCCCTGCCAGAAAACATGAAGATTCTCTACACTACTTTTTCTATCACATCCAAGACTGAAGAGGGTATATAATGCACTATCATCAAACTACAAACTAAGCAGTTACATGAGCATCCAGAGGAACAGAACCACGCAGTCAGTATCTATAGCCTACTCGCAATGGGCTAGAAAAGAGGTGTGCCTGGTTTTGTTCCTCCGCTGACTCATGTGCCTGAAGATCGCCGTGTCGTCAGGTACACTGTCACTGCTATACTTCATTTTCTTTTTAATTCCATAATAATACTAGTAGATAAAGCTGATCTATTCCGGCAGACCCTGATCTAACGGCCTCAGATAACGAGCTGTCACATGACTGCACACCAAAACCAAACCTCAGCAAAGCGAGGCATGACCCCAGGCAGCGGTTCCCTGCCGGAAAATCTCATATACCCATACTCATGGCCATACCGTTGAAAACTGCTCCGACAAAATCTATCCTCCTACCATCTTTCCCTGAATAGAACGTACAGCCATCATCACTGTATCTAAAACTGAAATTTCCCCTAAATGCAGCTATAATGAACCTGGAGAACAGCCAGGGGAAGACGGTGGTTGCGCCTTGGCCCAGATGAGTTCAGCCCTACTGTCTTCCCCCGGTGCGTCTGGCAGATCTCTGTAATCGACGGCTACTGTCTTTACCCAAACACCTAGCATCCTCATCCATGCGGTATCAGACCGGAACAATAGTGTACAATGTACACACATTGATGATCAGGGTGCATTGTGCTCCTGAACACCGTAGAATCTGTAAATCTGCCGAACGGCAACTGACGCATGCTCTGGCTGCAGACAGTCCAGTCTAACCGTTCCTCCCAATTCCATTTATCTTCTTCCTTTTCTTATCTATTACTTTTTTACCTTTCCTTGAGCACCACAGAGGCAGGCAAGCAGGTCCCCAAGTCCAAACCAGGGAACAAAGAAAATCCTTTGTCCATGCTTCCACAGCGGTACTACAGCCAAAGAAAAACCAGAAGTAACAGCTGTATCCATCCAATGTCACAGAACATGTAACGATTATCAAACAGCTCATCGGTTTTCTTGCCTACCGGTCGGCCGACCCATAGGAGGTCTGGCCAACAGTCACTAGAGGGCCATCCACTCAATTTTTTCAAAATCTGAGTCCAGGGTTGTACTGTGCTTGCTGAATACAGCTCAAATCCACTGAGAAACTCCATTTTCTTTTTCTTTTTTTCTTTTTTTCTTTTTCTTTCTGGGGGGGCGGGGGGG
>BFEA01000026.1:733667-752860 GCA_003427395.1 Chara braunii | reverse complement strand
CAGTCACTGTCCATAATTGGCGAGTAGTGCACAACTCCACTAACTATCCAACTCGATTCGAGTTTGATAGCTGTCAGAAATCTGCCACCCAAACCACTCTCCACGGTTGGACAGTGACTCGCCCGCAAAGGCCCTTTCTTTTGAGAGTCCTCGACCAAGAGGTCCACGGGCCCCACCTACAAAGACCGTCTTTTTTAGAGTCCTCGACAAAGAGGCGTGTGGGCACTCGGTTTCCGAGAGTTCACCTCAAGTCTGGGTGGATGAAATGCTGCTAACGCCGCGTCTTGTAATGCCGCCTTCACCTCAAGTCTGGGTGGATGAAATGCTGCTAACGCCGCGTCTTGTAATGCCGCCACCGTGCCTTCTAGCGCCATCACAAGTTGGAGAGTCCTTGGGCATTCAGAGTGGTGGATGGTAAGCGGCACTCTCCAAAGTTGGACAGTAGCCCACCTGCAAAGGCCGTTTTTCTGAGAGTCCTCAACCGAGAGGCCCATGGGCACTCGGTTTTCGAGAGTTCGCCTCAAGTCTGGGCGGACAAAATGCTGCTCACGCCGCGTCTTGTAGTGCCGCCACCGTGCCTTCTGGCACCACCACGAGTTGGAGAGTCCTTCGGCATTCAGCGTGGAGAGTTTTCAGACAGTGGACAGCAGTGGAGCAAGACCCAGAATGATGATTAACTAAACAAATTCTCCTTTGGGCATTCAAACCACCAGTACGATTCCCAGCCACTCTATTTTCTCCGCCCCCGCAAGCATGCGGCTGCAAGTCTTTGGGGGCGGCCTACCGGAGCAAAATGGCTGGGGGTGCCAGCCAAAAGAAGACAATGTGGGTTTGTTTTTTTTTTCTGGCACGCAGTGGTTTTTGAGGCTCGGCAAGGGAAAAATGGCTGGGGGTGCCAGCAAAAAGAAAACCATGCATATACCTTTATCGGCCTTTTGGCTGAGGGGCTAGTTGCACCACTTGCCCTTCTAGCCCTTTGGCCCGTGTCCCCGGGTTTGGGGGTCCAAGATTTTGAATCCATCTGAACAAATTACATGTCCCGATGCATTCACAATGCTGGTGGATGTCAAGTGGTGCAACTAGGCCCTGAAATCAAGTGTAGTATCTGTTCTGATCAGTTCAACATCTGATCCGTGGTCCATCGGACCACATTAAAAAAAAAAAAAAAAAAAGATCATGTGGGTCACACAGCGCATTTCAGGTGGGTTTGTTTCTTTTTGGGGCGCAGTACATTTCGAGGCTCGGCAAGGGAAGAGTCGAAACGTACTGGCGGTTAAACCACCAGTACCTACCGGTTAGGGTGGCCGTTAACACGGAAGCCGAATCGGCCTGCCCCTCCAGTCCCAATTCATTTGAGGCCAGGGGGTACGAAAAATGCGGTAGGTACTGGTGGTTTAACTTCGACGTTCCTGTCCACAATTCCGGCATTGGCAAGTGAAAAATGGCTGCGGGTGCAATTCCGGCATTGGCAAGTGAAAAATGGCTGGGGTGCCAGCGAAAAGGAGACCATGCCGGTTTCTTTTCCTCTGGTGCCCAGTGCTTTTCGAGCCTCGGCAAGGGAAGAGTCACAAAATACTGGTGGTTTAACTTTGACGTTCTGGGCCACAACGTCAGCCTTTTCTTTTTCTTTTTTTTTTGAAAAGACAAACATTTTATTACTCAAGGACCTTCGGGCCGGGAATTCCCCACAAACAACCCGGAGACTGAACCATGACGGAACACTGAGGCCATTACTCAGTTTCAGCTCCTGGAAAACGGGTCCAGTGTCCCTGAGCTCCTGTGGCTCCTCCTCGAGGAGAAAGAAGAAAATACATCCAACAATTTCAGCATTAACCGGAATTGTCAGCGCTTACCCGGTTCCCACCTGTTGGACCTGCAATTTTGGTTCAAAAATGCCAAAATTGCGGCCAGGAATGTCTAGGTCCAATTTTGGTTAAAAAACGTCAAAATTGCGGCCAGGAATGTCTAGGTCCAATTTCGGTTCAAAACCGCCAAATTTGTGGCCAGGAATATGTCCAAGCTAAATGCCCGAAGGGGTAATTCGCAAGCTTGGACCACCTTGGTACAGAAGATATAGAGCTTCCTTTGCCAGATGGGCATCTCTCTAGGAATCCTGTGTGCAATATGGGCAGCCATAACTGGGGCCTTTCCCCCATTACTGCAAAGAAACAACGCACTACAAAGAGCTGTGTGTGTGTGTGTGTGTGTGTGTGTGTTTTGGGGGAAAGGGGGGGGGGGGGGGGGGGGGGGGGGGGGGGGGGGGGGGGGGGGGGGGGGGGGGGGGGGGGGGGGGGGGGGGGGGGGGGGGGTTGCCGGGAAGAAAGAAGAAAAGGGAGCCAAAATATATCCTCCTTTGGCTTTTCGAGTGCATCTCCTCCAGAGGAGTTGTAAAGGGGTTATCCCAAGCACAAAAATATAAAAGCACTCCCAAGCCAACTTGTGAGACCACCTTACCACCTACTTTTTTGGGTTTTTCTTTGAAAGGGTGACAGCCTCTTGGGATATCATACTTGGACTGACTGGCCCCAGATAATTCAGACTAATTATATTCTGCTCATCTGGTTGCATCTGGATTTGCCGAACTTGGGTCTATGGTTCAACAGTTCAGGGGTGTGCCAACTAAGGGGTGGACCCCACAGGGAAAAGGCTGGAAAAACGCACGTCCCTGGAAATCTGAGGCGGAGAGCGTGTAAGCTTTTTTCCGGAAAAAAAAAAGAGACCCCACCGCACAGCCACTTTTCCAGCAATCTGGCGGTGTTTTTTCCAAAAAAGTGGATTTGGACCACTTCTGCCATTCTGTCCGCCGTCTGACTTTGAGCGGGGCAGGTGTGGACCTGCGGGGTGGTCGCCCAGCCGGAGCCTTCAACGGGCCGTGCCTGGCGGACATCATGTGGACCTGCGCGGTCTTTCAACTTCGGAAAACAGATGGAGATGCTGGCCTTCCCCCCGCCCCCCCCCCTACCCCCTGTGTTTGCCACAAATTTCCGGTGGATTTGCGGAATGTGGGCACTTCCAGCCGGAATTGGACATGGAAAGTCCTTCGTTGCTTTTCCACGCGACTCTTTTCTGCCTGGTGGGGTCTGGGCTCCCTAAAGAAAAATGATCTTCCAGGCATTCTTCCACTGCCTGTGGAGGCCACAGGAACATGTCGCGGGATGTTTTTTCCGAGTTTTTCCCCTGTGGGGTCCACCTCTGAGCTAGGCCCGTTGGTTATCCCATACTTTTTTTTTCTTTTTCTTCTTTTTGGTTAATCCTCCAAATCCAATCATTAATAATCTCAAGCAAGAGGCAGGGGACCTCACAATTCAACCCAGAGTACCGACAGCATCAGCCTGCTTAGCTTACAGGCCTGCTGCCTGCGGAACTCACTGTTATCGAGTTCCAGAAATTATGCCTGGTACTCTGGTCTAGGCTGTAAAGTAGAAAGGGAGACCTTGGACATTCTTTTGTTACTCTTCCTGACTATGGCATTAGGCCAATCAGTGTAACTCTAGCCTATACCAAGTCCGGGACTAACTTGGCCCAGAGGAAACCGGTCCGGGCCCTACTGACACTCTCCTAACGGCCCACCGCGGCCCTAACGAACCGAGTGTCCTGGTCCATTAACTAGGCACTTGAACAAATGCCTGCAAAAATAGCGATGGTTATCAAATCTTTTGAAATTCAGAGAAGGTTCGATTAACAACTTTAAAAAGTCCAAAAGAAATTGTGAATCAGTCGTTATGGAGAACACTAAAAACAACACCCTAACCGAGTGCCCTGGCACAGGCTGCTCCCACCTGTCATCCTCTCAAGTTGAACGACCAATATACTGTTCCTATGGTCCCTGACCCAGGGCACTCGGAATTGAGTGTTTCCTCTCCCAAAAAAACAGGCCTCTGGATCTGTGAACAGCTACCAGACGGTTTCCTCTTGCCCGGGTATTCCTGAACCACCACCACTGCCTGGAACCAACCGCCACATTGCTCTCACCCTACTTTTCCTGAAATCATTTCTTTTTCCGAGAAATTGTTTTTTCAAGAAATTCTTATTCTTTTCCGAAAAATTATTTTTTCAAGAAATTTGGTTTCCGAGAATTATTTTCCGTTCCGAGAATTCTTTTTCCGATAATTTTTTTTTTTACCTTGTTTAATTGTTAAATGTCTGCATTTTGATAATTTCGCGATTCTTTTTCCGAAACTGTCCCTCTACACTTTCACTGCGTAGGTCTGCAAATTCCGTTCTTTTTTTTCAAAAAAAAAAAAACGGCATTTTTTTTTCTGTTTGCAACCTACTCCTACTCTGAGTTATAAAGACCCTTCTTTTCTGATTCTCTGCAGTTCGAGCACCGAAGGTTCACATTTGCTTTCTGCATCACCTTCGGTACTCAGTGGGATTGGACAGACTTTTTTCGAATTTTAAAGTTTTGTTTTTCTTCTTTTTGATTAGGAAACTGTTCAAATTGGGCTCTGTCCGATCCTTCCCACTTGTCTACTTCCTACCTATTCCTCCCCCTCCAGTCCGGGTACTGGGCCAGTCCATCAGATTGGCCCTCGGGTGACTCTTCCGACTGCGGGCACAGCAGTGCATGACACTGCTCACTTGATCACAGACCAAGGCCATGGACTGGAAGGCGGGAGAATCCCTCCTGGCCTATGAGGAACGCCTGGCGGCATTCATTCAGGAGGCCAACGATAGGGCCGCCGCCGTGGCCAAGGAACGTAATCGGCTCGAACAAGAGGAGGGGTAATGCATACCCGTTCCGCGGTTCAGACTCCTTTTTTTTTTTTGGTTCGACTCCAGCTAGAGGGTGCCACTTGGGGACGTGATAAGAGCCCCCCCTCCCCAAGTGGTCCTCGGTTGGAAGACTCCATCTATTGGTTGGGAGCTGCACCTGGTCTGGAAATCGGGTCCGAGGGTCCCTATGCAATACAAAGATTGCTGTCAGCACACTTGGCGCATAAATTGTTTGATGTTGTAGGTTGAGATTTCTTGGCGTATGTTGATTAATGTTGGGGCTCAATGCACTACTCACCAAACGTGCAAAATCAGAAAGAATCTCCCGCTAGAACATGGGAAGATACACCGCCAATTTTTTTGTCTTTTGTGCATGTGATCGGACAAATGTGATCACATGCACAAAAGACAAAAACATTGGTGGTGTATCTTACATTTTGTCTTTTGTGCATGTGATCACATTTGTCCGATCACATTCACAAAAGACCAAAAATTTGGCGAGTGATAGGACAAATGTGATCACATGCACAAAAGCCTAAGCGAGGCCCATTGTACAACAACAAACGACAACAAAAATGGGACACGATGACGACAACTAAAATGGGACAAGCGAACTAACTTGGGATAACATGACAACAACGAAAATGGGACAAGAACTAACTTGGAATAAGATGACGACAACAGAAATGGGATACGACGCCAACGACGAAGATGTTGAGACTCTTGAGAGGATGTGACCAAAATCGGGCAAGATGATGAAGAAATGTAATAGGATGGAGGGGGCATGCCCAGAAGGGGAGGGGGGGGGGGGGGGGGGGGGGGGGGGGGGGGGGGGGGGGGGGGGGGGGGGGGGGGGGGAGAGGGAAGGGGGGGGAGAAAGGATGGAGGGGAACCATAACGTGGATATGGAGGATGGGGGAAGTATGTGAGGGCACTGTGGCGTCCTCTTCTACCTTAGGCTGGGCCCATGCGAGCTCGTGACATTTCTGTCACGTCACGTCTCATCTGGACCCAGATTGTCACGTCGCATCTGGACCCAGATTGTCACCTCGCATCTGGACCCAGACTGTCACATCTTCTTCGAGATAAGTATCATACAGGTCCCGTGAGGTGACGTTTGCTTGTACCAGTACTGTCCCATTTTTTATTTTTTTTTTGTACTGTCGCATTCTTCTTTGTTTTTTAATACTGTCGCATTTCTTCTTTTTGTCCCCCTCCCCCTTTTATACGGTCGCATTGCAATGCTTTGCACACGATTCTTTTTTTGCCTTCCCTATTTTCATGATAGCAGAACACACATCAACCTCCGAGGCAAAAACTGCAGCATTCCTTTCTACTCTGTTAGTTGGCGAAAATTATTTTCTCCCTTGTGTAGAAAACTGTTTATTCCCCCTCTTTGATTCTAAGAGTGGGTATTCGACAAGTGCACGGGCCCTTATAAATTACGCATGCAGCATTCCGGTCTACTCCGTTAGGTGGTGGAAAACGCACCCTCTCACATCTCCATCCTCTATTAGTATATCGTATTATACATTTATTTACTATTGATCTAGGTTACATTTATATACTATTAATCTAGGCTACCAGCCGGGCCGCCCAGGTCACCCTATTTTCCCAGGCGGCCCGGCTGTGCAAGGACCGACGAAGGTCCCGGGAAAAAAATAAAAATCCAACAAACCCGAAAGAAAACTTCTAGGCTACCAGCCGGGCGGCCCGGCTGTGCAAGGACCGTGGAAGGTCCCAGCAAAAAAATAAAAATCCAACAAATCCGAAAAAAATCTATGTTATGCAGAAAAATAAACTCAACAACTTTTGCCTCAGTGTCACATCGAAATTCCTTACCAAATTTAAAACAAAAATAATTTATTTACTTATTTATTTATTTGCATTTTTTGCCCGGCCGGGCACGTGGTCCCGGGCCACTCCGGTAGCCTAACTATTAATTTTCGTATAAACGAAAAAAAATAAAATTGTTTTGGTACATGATCTTATTATATCTATTACAAATACACGATTCCATACAGATTTTACTACTACATATTTGTATTTTATATATATCGTCACAAATAGAACTGCCCGGTAAACCGTAGGCAGAGAGAGAGAAGAGGACAACAAACGAGGGGCTGTGACAAACTGTTTCGTCGGAGTTTCACCGACTCATCAGGAGGTATATATATATCGTCAAACAGAGCTGCCCGGTAAACCTTAGGGAGAAGAAGACACCAAACGAGGGGCTGTGGGGCTGGGATGCAGTCAGAAAAAAAAAAGTGAAAACACTCCGAAGGAAATTCCTAGGGCTCCAAGGATTCCCCAGCCATTTCTTCCTTTTTCCCAAGGGACCTCACAAGGGACCTCACGAGGTCCCTTTGGGCAAAAGGAATCCGTGTTTCGCGGAGAGGAGCAGGCACATGGGTGGAGAGACGTTACAACCGAGAATCTGGATCGTGGCAGCACCCTATTGGCTGAAGGCCTCCAGCACATTTTATTTTATTTTTCTTTTCTCTTTTCTTTTCTGACATTGCTCGAAGGAAATGTCCTCGGGCGTCGTCCCCGAGGACAGGTGGAACGAAGGGCCCAAATTTCCTTTTGAACCAAAAGGAATTTTTCCTTTTGCACGAGCATTTCAATAGGAGTGTCTAACGAGCCCCAGTGACAACCTGTTTCGTCGGAGTTTCACCTACTCATCAGGAGGCTGAACAGAGCAACTGTGCGACAGCAACAAACGAGGAGACGAACCAAAAAAAAAAAGCTGAACCGAAAAAGAGGGAGGCAACAAATTGGCACCCTCTTTCCCCGCTATTGAATGGCGGGAAATAGCAATTCAACGGTGGGAAAGCGCTATTTGCTGGCGGGAAATTTGAAGGCGGGAATAGCCATTCGATGGCGGGAAAACACTATTTGGTGGCGAGAATAGCTATTCGATGGCGGGAAAACACTATTTGGTGGCGGGAAATAGCATGCGACTACCTTCTGCCCCCGAATACAACGTACGGTCATTTGCAGCTGTATTTAGACTGAAATGTATCCCAAATACAGCTATAATGACCGTACGCTTTATTCGGGGGAAGAAGGTAGGATAATACGGATGAGCATATATGCGTATTCGTAGCTCAGTATCTGTATGTGCACATGTGTACATTTACAGATTTGCACATTTATACTTTCATACACATATACGTGCATTTGTACATATACATAAGCATGTGCATGGGTACATGTATATAGTATATACATACACACATGTATATGTATATGTATATGTATATACCGTCAAATAGAACTGCCCGGTAAACCGTAGGCAGAGAGGAAGAAGAGGACAACAAACGAGGGGCTGTGACAAACTGTTTCGTCGGAGTTTCACCGACTCATCAGGAGGCTATACATACACATACACAACCATGTATATGTGCGTATGCACATAATACGTATACACCCGCACAACCATGTGCATGTGCATATATGAACATATTACTTTATGAAGCATATACACATAATACACATACATATGCAACGATGCTTGTTCTCTTTGTTTCTTCACGTTTACTACCTACGTTTCTCACAGTTTTCGATCCCGTTCGTTGATAGGTAATCAATCAGTTTAGCCCACCTGAGGAACAAACAGATGGATAGATGGGATTTTTTCGATCCCGTTAATAGGTACCCCACCTGACAATAGATGGGACACTTTTCGATTCCGTTAATAGGTACCCCTCCTGGGGATAGACGGACGGGACATTTTTTTATCCCGTTAATAGGTACCCCTCCTGGGGATAGCGATGGGACATTTTCTCGATCCAGTTAATAGGTACCCCACCTGACGACACCTGACGATAGATGGGACATTTTTAATAGGTAATCAATTACCCCACCTCAGACGGGACATACCCCACCTGAGGAGATGAACAAACAGATGGATAGATATCGCAAAAGCGAATACTATAAACCTGTGTGTCCCATCAACAAACAGTTCGTGCAGTGGATATTAGTGCCTACCAAAGTTACACCACTCGCCATCTGTCAAGATTTCGAATGCATGTGGACAAAGTGGTTGTCCATATGCATTCAAAATCTTGGATGAGGGCGAGAGGTGCAACTATTGTAGGTCTTTACTTTCTTTTCGGTAGGTACAACTATTGTAGGTCTTTACTTTCTTTTCGGTAGTAGTCGAGGCTACCATAGTGGCCCGGGATCATTTTCCCGGCCGGGCCAAAAAAAAAAAAAAAAAAAAAAAAACATTTTACTATTTATAATTTTATTTGAAATTTGCTGAAGAATTTCGATGTGACCCTGAGGCAAAAGTCGTTCAGTTTATTTTTCTGTTGGCATAGGGTTTTTTTTTCTTTTTTCTAGGCTACCAGAGTGGCCCGGGGTCACTTGCCCGGCCGGGCCAAAAAAAAAAAAAAAAAAAAAAAAATATTTTTTAATTTATTTTTTTTCTCTGACAAGGGATACTGAAGTAGAATTTTTTTTTTTTTAATAAAAGAACTAGGCTACTTGACTAGGCTACCAGAGTGGCCCGGGTTCACTTGCCCGGCCGGGCCAAAAAAAAAAAAAAAAAAAAAAACAATATTTTTTAAGTTTATTTTTTATTTTAAATTCGGTGAAGAATTTCGATGTGGTCCTGAGGCAAAAGTTGTTCGATTTATTGTTCTGCATAACGTAGTTTTTTGTTCAGATTTTTTTGATGTCTTTTTTTTTTTTTGGCTTGGACCTGCGCTGGTCCTTGCACGGGCTGGCCACCCGGGACCCGGGCGGCCCGGCTGGTAGCCTAGGAAATTTTTGGATTTTTTTTTTTTTTGGCTGGGAACTTCGTAGCTCCTTGCACGGCCGTGCTGCCCGGGCAAACAAGGTGACCCGGGCCGCGCGGCTAGTAGCCTATGTAGTAATACTTTTCCACGTAGGCGTCAACGTGAATATCCCAACCAGGCAGCGGGCTAGTTTTGCCCAATCTCTCTGCCACTGGATTTCGTTCTTCCCATCGCCTGCTCCTCAGCTGGGTAATGGTTCCCAACCCGTGAATGTACATTGAACATGGTCAAAACTAGACCGCTGAATGTACTTTGGTTTCTTCCGGGTTAAATGTTGACGAACTCCAGGCCTCCTTTGTTGTACTGCTAATGTCAACAACAAAAAACAAAAAAAAGAGGAATATCCCCAACGTACCAACGGTAGCAGACTATCAGATCCAGCAGGCCTCATTTGTTGTACTGCTCATGTCAAAAAAAAAAAAAAAAAAAAAAAAAAAGGAGGAATATCCCCAACATACCAACGGTAGCAGACTATCAGATCCAGCAATTTGCGACAACACCTATGAACATGCCTCTCACAATCTTTCCCCACGTGTTCTCAATGTATCCTTGATATCTCTCTTCCCCTTTCTCGTCCTTTCCTTTTTTTTTCTTTTTTCTTTTTTTCCTTGTTTCAGTCTCTTTTTCTTGCTTTTTTTACTCTTTTTTTTTTTTTTCTTTTTTCCATTTTCTTGTTTTATTTTCTTTCCTTTTTTTTTTCTTTTTTTTCCTATTGTTTCAGTCTCTTTTTCTTGCTTTTTTTTTACTCTTTTTTTCTTTTTTCTTTTTTCTTTTTTTATTTTCTTTTCTTGCTTTTTTTCCCCTCTTTTTTTCTCTTCCTTTTCTCATTCTCTTTTACTTCTTTTTCTCTTCCTTTTCTCATTCTCTTTCGCTTTTTTTCCTCTTCCTTTTTCTCATTTTCTCCCTTTGTTCGCTCTTTTTTTTTCTCTCTTCTTCGCCTGTTCTACTGGGAAACCGATTGTGTCAATTCATCGTTTTCAATCAGTGTGGTGTCTCTTTCTATGTCACGTTCTATCGTAAGATTCATTCTCATGATTGCGGACTGATTTCAGATTGTGATGCATTATGTGTCACACACAAGCCTGATCTTCTAGTAAACACTGATCTGCATTATGTGCCACACATAATGCCGCCTGCTGCATTATACTTCTGTAACCCCTCCAGACCGTTAGTGGGGGGCCAGGGAGCATCACCCCGTGATGATCGGGCTCGCCTCCTATTACAGTACTCATACTCCCCATCATCATAGACATTCGTGGGTCGACCACCATGCACAACAACTCATGAGTTCTCAAGAGGCTCTGCTGTCAGAGTTGATAATGCTCCTTTAAACACAGAACAAGCTAATACCTTAGGAATTACACTCAGAAGTATACTACTACTTATCGCATTTAGACGCAATAGTAGCAATACGCAATATAATAATTCTATTAATTCATCTCTAAAAATCGATAGCATTGTTAAACATTCATATTGCACTTTGATTACCCGGTGTACGTGTATCTTTAACCATCTTACTGTCTTTGTCTATGCTCCCCACCTATTGCCCGGGAGCATATCACGCTTCCTATGTCGATCGATAGGCGGTGGCCGGAACCAGTTGGGGAATGCAAGACGGCCAGACGTCTTCATTTCTCCGCGACAGAAGAACTGTGATCAGGCGGTGAGGGGGGGGGGGGGGGGGGGAGGAGGGGGGCTATAGCCCTGCTATGGCGATCTCTTCTCGGTTCTAACAGTGGTTTACTATTCTTCGGAGTTGTATAATTACAGTATTTCCAGATTTCTTCACACAGTCCATATCTTTGCCGTGGGTGTTATCATTGTTGTATGTATTTGCGTGCGGCCGGAGTCTTTGCTGCTGTCTCGGCTTTCTCTTTGCATCTCCTTTACTATCTTTCGGAGTGGTATAATTTTCCAGATTGCTTAACGTATCTTCTTTGCCGTATTAACAACAAATCACAGACGTTTTGGCTTTCTGACTAGGCTACCAGAGTGGCCCGGGACCACTTGCCCGGCCGGGTCCAAAAAACAAATAAAACCTAAGGGTACCAGCCAGGCCGCCCGGGTCACCCTATTTTCCCGGGGCGGCCCGGCCGTGCAAGGACTACGGAAAGTCCCAGCCCGAAAAAAAAACAAAAAAATCCAAAAAATCCGCGAAAAAACTATGTTCTGCAGAAAAATAAACTGAACAACTTTTGCCTCAGGGTCATATCGAAATTCTTCACCAAATTTAAAATATAATTTTAAATTAAAAAACCATTTTTATTTTTATTTCATTTTTTTGGCCCGGCCGGGCAAATGAACCCGGGCCACTCTGGTAGCCTGGAATCACACTGGAAATATTTTATTTTTCATTTTATTTTATTTTTAATTTGGTAAAGAATTTCGATGTGACCCGGAGGCAAGAGTTGTTCAGTTAATTTTTCTACGTAACAGAACATTTTTTCAGAGTTTTGGGGATTTTCTTTCTTTTTCTTTTGCTGAGACCTTCGATCGGTCCACACTGGAAATATTTAATTTTTCATTTTATTTTATTTTTAATTTGGTAAAGAATTTCGATGTGACCCGGAGGCAAGAGTTGTTCAGTTAATTTTTCTACGTAACAGAACATTTTTTCAGAGTTTTGGGGATTTTCTTTCTTTTTCTTTTGCTGAGACCTTCGATCGGTCCGCCCGGGCGAACAAGCGACCCGGGCGGCCCGGCTCGTCGCCTACAGTTTTCTGAGCACTTTCATTTAAGGTAAATAACAGCTGAGCCAGGCTACCAGCCGGGCGAACAAGGTGACCCGGGCGGCCCGGCATATATGCACCACTACGAACTGCTTCTCTCTTTGCATCCCCTTTCCTATATTTCGGACTTATAGTATACTTATTCCAGATTTCCTCACGTACTCCATATCTTTGCCGTCTTGTTATCACGGTTGTGTGCATTTGCGTGCGGCCAGATTCTTCGCCGTCTCGGCTTTCACCTTGCATCTCCATCTCCATCTCCGCTGGGAGAGCTCACCTGTCTAAATGCCACGCTTGAGAAGACAAAAATCAAGGCGGTGCATCTTCCCGTGTTCTAGCGGAAGATTCCTTCTCATTTCGCACATTGTCTGAATGCCCCACTTGGCACGTACTACCATTGTGTTGTCTATGGGCGTCGCTCCACTGCTCACCATATGCAGAACAGGCAAACAAAAACCATGGCGGTGTATCTTCCCATGTTCTAGCGCAAGATTCATTCTCATTTTGAACATTTGGTAAGTAGTGGAGCCAAGCCCAATATCTATTCTGGGGGTGGGTGCATCATAAGATTTGTTGACGACGTTTTTAATTTCAAGAACGCAATGGTTGCGAGCGCAGAATATGACTATCCCCAGTTTATGGTGGTGATCCCCACCATAAACATAACTGACGAAAGATTCTAATCTAAGGGGGGGGGTTCGGTCTAGGCAGCGACCTAGACAAACACGCTATGTTCCATGAATGTGACGTATCAGACCCCTGTTCAATCTGCTATTCCTAGGCTCACCTACTCTCTGAAACAGCACTCCTTAATTTATTAATCACTTAATTAATTAATGTTAATTAATTAATTAGTAACAGTAATTAATATTATCCAACCGGATAAAGACGGCCAGCGAAGAAGCACAATTGATGGCACGAAGGGCCTCTCTCCTTCACTCACCACATGCACAAAAGACCAAAGACCAAAGATATGGCGATGCATCCTGTGCCACGTTCAAGCGGAAGATTCATTCTCATTTTTTTGCACATTCCGTGAATAGTGGAGCAAGGCCCAAAGCATTCCTATATCGAAACGGTGAAGAGGAAATCGAGGAAGACGCAACAAAAGGGGACAAAATAGAGAAGGAAAAAGTATAAAAGGATTGAACATATCATTGATGTCATCGTCCATCAAGCCCATCAACAAGACCGCTTCGCCATATCCGCCACTTGATAAGCTTTGCCTATAGCATCTGGCTACAGCACCTGGCAATAGCATAGCATCTGGCTATAGAATAGCATCTGCCTGTAGCATCTAGCTATAGCATCTGGCAATGGACTATGGAAGGGAAACAAAAACAAAAACAAAAACAAAAACAAAAGCAAAGACAAAGACAGAGCCATTCATCACCTCGTCTCACCTTCCATGGCCCGTTGTACTAGCGGCAAAAACGACGAGAACGCAAACAGGCGGTCAGCTACCGTTCTGCGGTCCTCCTTTCCATCAGGACCGTCGCCCTTCGTCTTCTTCCAAGCCCATTGAACCACAGACATGGCAAAGAAGCTTCGGCTATAGCGGCTTCGGCTATAGCGGCTTCGGCTATGGCTGACTCCCCCGCCACTTGGTGTCATCGTCCCGCTCTCTCTTCTTTCGAGCATCGCATTCCGCAATTCTTTGCTGCCATCCTGTCCCTCACCCGGTCCGAAAACATTCCTTCCTCCTCCTCCTCCTCCTCCTCCTCCTCCTCCTCCTCCTCCTCCTAGTTCTCCTCCTCCTAGTCCTACTTCCTGTACCGAAGTTTCGTCGCCCACGGTGCCAAACATCGGGCCCGGCCGCGAGGCCCATCCCATGGGCCGGCCACTGTGTACGCAGAAGACAGGCATCAGCAAGACGACAGCAATCAACGCCATCGCCATAGCCACTTGCATCACAGACGGGAAGAAGCTAAGTGTCACCCAAGGAGAAAACAGGTGGCCCCCTCTCTCGTCGTCTTCGGAGAGGGTTCCTCTCTCCTCACCATGTCCGACTCCCCGTTGCTTCATCATCGCCTTCACTCCACCCCCACCTGTTCCCCGCTTGCCCATCTCTTCCAAAACGTTACTTGTCGCCAAATCGACGAACTGCACTCGCCAATTCCAACACTTGTTCAGCGTCCAGACCTCTCTCTCTCTCTCTCTCTCTCTCTCTCTCTCTCTCTCTCTGTGTCTCTGTCTCTCTCTGTGTCTCTCTCGTCCGATTTCTTCTCACGTGTGAGCATGTGAAGGGACGGAGCTGCTCCTCTGCGTGTGTGTGGGCCAATGGGTGTGCGAGTGCAGATGGCTGTTATGCGCCTGCCTGCGGGTGCGCGTGTGCGTGCGGACGTGCGGGCGCGTGTGCGGAGATGCGGCCGCGTGCACCCGCGCGTGTTATAGTGCGTGTGATAGTTCTTGTGTGGCAGCGTCCCGTCGGCTTGCGGCTCCCTTTTTTTTTCTTTCTTTCTTTTTTCTTTTTTTTTTCTTTTTTTTTCCTTTTTTTCCCTGAAGCGGTAAGACTGCATTTTGTGCGGCGACCAGAAAGCAACCCTGCATCTTTGCGCTTGCGGTATGATGCAGTCTGTGAAGGCTAACCGAGACGCGTCTATTGCTGGTTGAAAACTAAGGGCATGGCACAACACTCTCGAAATGTCCAAAATGCGAATGAACTTCCCGCTAGAACATGGCCAGATGCTCCCGCCACATTTTTGTCTTTTTCCCATTTCGAGACTGGTGTGGCGAGGCCCTAAAAAGTTAGGGTGGGGGACGATGAGAAAGGGAGGCGCAGCTACTGGCAGGTCTCGGGGCAAGGTCCCACTTGCGCAAATTAGGAGATTTCGGCCGTTGATCTTTGCTATCAACGGTCAGTCAGTATCTCTTAATTCGTGCAAGTGGGACCTAGCCCTCGGTCTTTGTGTTAGCCAGCCCCCCACTGGCGGCCCCAACTCTATACCCTAAAATATTAGGGGCAAGGGGCAACATGAAATCTCCCCTTCACAGTGATAGGAAACTATGCTTGTAGGGGTCCCCTCTAAATAGCCTTAGGAGTAGGTAGTGAAAGGCAAAAACAGAAGTTGAGAGAAGAATATAGAAAGAAAAAAAAAAAAAAAAAAAAAAAAAGGTTAGTAAAAACTAAATAAAAACTAAATTCCAAACCCTTCGCGCTTCGGCGAACGCCAAAAAAAGAGAAAGAGGAACTTGTTCGTTTCTGTTCTGCATAACATTGGAAGAGTGAGGCAGTCCTGTTTCTGGGCTTGGCCGGTGATGTCTCGCCTCCAAACCGGACTGCGGAATCTTTGTCAGGGACGCCAGGCCCGATTCCTGGCTTTGCATAAAAAGGGACGCCGGGTTCCCGGATTTCGTTTAAAAAAAAAAAAAAAAAAAAAAAAAAAAAAAAAAAAAAAGAGAAAGGAACCCTACCCCTTCGAGGAAGGCCGCAAGGCATGCGGCCTCGGTTCAATACTCACCAAATGTGCAAAATGAGAACGAATCATCTCCGAGTGGATGGACAGATACACCGCCATATATTTTTTTTTTGTCTTTTGTGCATATGGTAATTTGAAGCGAGGCCCATGCTCACACGAAGTAGGACCTTGTGGAAGCATGTGGTCGGATTTCTGAGCAGGTTCAGTGAACTGCTGGTCAGACGTTAGCGTGCTCTGAGTAAATGCACGTTTCCTCCAGGTATGGGGCCTCGCTCCACTACTCACCACAGGCACAAAAGAAAAAGAAATATGCCGGTCTATATTTCCATGTTCTAGCGGAAGATTCATTCTCGTTTTGCCACATTTCATGAGTAGTGGAGCGAGGACCTTGCTCTTGCACGACTACTGTGGTGTGGTGAGCCCATGGGAGAGATCCCGGTTGGTTGGTGTTCCCCCGTACTATACATAGATGCATAATACCAAGAAGATGAGATAGATGAGAGAAGAATAATTAGATGCATAATACCAAGAAGATGAGATAGATGAGAGGAGAATAATTAGTATATATATATATCCGCCTCGAAATAGACAAAAGAGAAAGAAAAGAAAGATAAAAAAAGTATTGACAGAGAGGTTCCTTCCTCGCACCTGAGAACAGCAAGCAGAAGGGTAAAAATTGGCGACCCGGTTTCCAGTATGGGCCCAAAAGGGGCAATGGGTCTGAGCTCTCCCGGGTTGTTTGTGGGGATTCCCGGCCCGGACTTTCTATTTGCAATGACAGGTGTACTTCTTCCAAAAGAAAAAAGAAAAAAAGAAAAAGAATGCCGACCAAGGACAGAGCTTTTTTCTTATTTTTTGTTCTTTTAAGGGCCCAGGGGCCTGGACCCACTAGCAAGGTATTCTACCACGCCGTTCAGGATTTCGATCACGTGTGGCATCCAGTGACTCAGTACGGCCGTCGAATAGATAGCATCTCGACGGCCTGGTAGTTTCCGAGCGGGGACTGTAAAGATGCCCACCTCCCTTCCAATGAGATGCGTCGAAAGAAAAAAAAAAACGAAGTTGGACTAACTTGGACATGATAGCTCGTGGCTTTGCGTGGGCGAAGTCAAGATTTTATGGGCTCTAAAGGGGGGGGGTTGATTTCCAGACTTCGTTTTTTTTTTTTTTTGCCTCTGAGAAATAGAACTTGAAATGTGAAATTCGAATATTGTGGTGCATCTGACAGGAATGCTTCGGCGTCTGTCGGATGGCCTGCTAAAGGCATCATGAGACACATCGCGAGGAATGTATCCCAATACCCGTTACTTGTTCATCCTCGTGAATGTGTTCGTGGACACATTTTATTGCCACGGTACATCACTATGAAGACTTACGTGAAGGAGATGGTACCAACCCATGAATTCGGGTGCACAGCTGTTCTTCATAGGCTTGGACCCCACTGCTCGGCAGTTGGAAAACTTGTTCGGCCACGAAAAACGGCCAACGCCGTCTGGAAAACCATTTCCAGAAAAAGTCGAGACCCCACCGCCACTGTCTTGCCGGCCTCTTGGAAAATGACTTCCATTCGCTGCAAATCCCTCCACACCCCCCCACTTCGTTCCATGACCCATATCCGCCGTCAGCGCTCCATGCGTCTTCCCAACTCCTCCGCAGCCAAACTGGCGAGAGCGAATCCGTGCATCACCCCGCCTGCAAGGAGCGGCAACGATGTCGCCGCGTCCCCGAACAGGAACGGGGTGAATGCGACAGCCTCGAGGACGGCCATGGCCGCCGCATTGCGCCTGTGCACCCACTGGGTTATGGCGAAAACCAAGAAGAAGAGCATGTCTTCCCGCTCCTGTGAAGAACTTCCAGATGGAACCGGACTGTCCATCTCCTCTATTACCTGCAGTTTGCAAACCACCACACGACGGGCTGCCACACGCCTCCCACACAAGCACACGGAGTGAATGGACGCAGTTCCCGAATGCCCTCTGAAGCGGTCACATCACCACGGCGCTCTCGGCGATGCAGGTGTCACTTCCGAATAACGGACCGCATTTCATCGAAAACGAATTTGAAAACGCCGCCGGGAGCCTGCTCAACGGCTACTTTCACACTCAGGGCACCGTGTACCAGCAGGGGACAGGCCGTGAACACGACAAGGTGTTTGTCCGATTCTGCAGACTGCCTCGCCCGCTATTCTTCGAAGTGCTGGGTAGAATTGCACCCCATATCCAGCGATCCCCAACGAACTTCAGGAATCCTATTCCTACTGGTCAGAAGTTCGCTATGGCTCTCATTAGGTGGGCGACCGGCGGGTATTACCGGCAGACCTCGCATGGCATGGGCATGGGCCTTGCGAGTGCCTTGCGTTGCAACGAAGAGGTCGCGGATGCTATCATCAGCGAGTATGGCCATCTCCTTCGGTGGCCGACTGGCCGTCGAATGCAGGAAGTGGAGAACGCTTTCGAGGCGAAAGGGTTCGCCGGTTGCATCGGTGCAATTGATGGCACCCATTTGTACATCGACAAACTGAAGGGTATGCGCGGGGAATGCTACTACCATCACACAGGACAATTCTTTGTCCAGTGTCAGGTAGTTTGTGACCACGAGTGCAGAATCACTAGTGTTTACGTGGGGTGCCCAGGGTCTGTGCATGACTCGAGAGTTTTGTGCATTTCGGAACTGTTCCGTCAGGTCTCGCAAGGGGCAGGTGTCTTCAACGAGGGAGGTGCACACCTGCACGACGGCAGACACGTGGGACGGTATGTGCTTGGTGATCAAGGTTACCCTCTCCTGCCATGGATCATGACACCTGTCGGGAGGACGGCTACAACAGCTCAGGAACGAACCTACGACAATTGTCACTCGGCGGTGCGGTCTTGCATCGAGCGCTGCTTCGGCCGACTAAAGGCCGTGTGGAGGAATTTCATCCGACCGCACATTAGCAACAAGAAAACCATTTGCAAGGAAGTGATGGCAATCTGCATCCTCCACAACCTGATGATCGAGCACAGGGTGGAATTTGACCCTGGTATGCTCGATAGTAGCAGCGACAGCGATGGTGACCACGGTCATCGCAGACGTCGTCGTTGGCAAAAAGATCGTCCTCGTTTCGTTCGTCATATGCCCGACCTCAACATCAAGCCCGTGGTGGACGATGACCCAACAAACGGGTCCGCGCTAGGGGAGTTGGTTCGCAGGAGTCTCATCGAGCATGTGGAGCACCACGTGGTGGTCCATGGTGCGCCGCCGCCATGTCCGTGGCGATAGTTGACGACGTGGACAACATGCCACGTAGGATTTAGGGATAGCGGCAGGGAGTGGCAGCAGGAGCGGGTTCGGGGTCGGGTCGGATTGGTGGTTCATAGGGTTCTGGATTTGTGTGCGAGATTGTCATAGTTGTAGTCAAATTCAGTGATGAACAAAAACATTTCCACGTTCTCTCTCTCTCTCTCTCTCTCTCTCTCTCTATATATATATATATATATATATATATATATATATATATATATATATATATATATATATATATA
>BFEA01000026.1:711496-723917 GCA_003427395.1 Chara braunii | reverse complement strand
TATATATATATATATATATATATATATATCGTCACAAACAGAACTGCCCGGTAAACCGTAGGCAGAGAGAGAGAAGAGGACAACAAACGAGGGGCTGTGTATATATATATATGTTCAATAAAGAAAACATATAATACGAGTTTGTGTGTACACCCATGCACAAAACTGGCTCCAACCACGCAAAAAAAAAAAAAAAAAAGTCAATTCCACCTTCATGACCACCCTGTCAAATGTTGTGACACACGGAACGCTCAAGAACAGAAAATGAAATGAAATGGACAACATATACCCAGAAGGAGATGAGATGAGAGACAACATTCGAAATTCAAATCAATTTAAAAGGACCGCATTCATAAAAGTGGCACATGTGTTGCATTCATTAAAACAACCTCCATCACAACAATTGACATTGGCGAGAACTTGCATGTCACTGTCCCGATTGCGATGCACACTCTGCATGGACGCTGTCCATGGACTCCATACGAGAATGAAGCGTCGATGATGATGTCGGCGATGGTTGGGACGTTGATGATGATTGTGTCGACGAAGATGATGAAGACGAGTTCGATGACGGCAGCGATGATGATGGTGATGACGAAGTATCGTCATCATCATCATCATCGCCGCCGTCATATAACTCGTCATCATCATCATCGTTGACACCATCATCTCCCATGTCCCAACCTTTAGCGACATCACCACCGACAGTTCGTTTCGCCACGGTCTCGCCCGATGGATCCCACTACTTACATGACACGTTTCCCCCAAAAAAACATGCAATCCACACAGAATCACCGCCAACAACACCGCTGCAGACATGTCATCATCATCATGTTAATGGCCGCCGTCATATAACTCGTCATCATCATCATTGCCGCCATCATATAACTCGTCATCATCATCATTGCCGCCGTCATATAACTCGTCATCATCATCATCGTCGCCAACAGCACCGCTGCAGACATGTCACAACACCGCTGCAGATGAAATCATCCTATCTGCCCCTTTGTTGGTGCACTACATCGAAACAGGCACTCCACAATCATTATGCCTCGAATCTTCTCTCCCAAACACTACGGCGAAACAACAACTGTTAAACCTATCCCGGAACTGCAACACATGGAATGCCCCCAATGACAACGAAAATAAACCCAGCGACCGAATGTCGCCACCACACTTGTAGCGGACCCACTAGGTGTGGTGCTCCGTTAGTGGTAGAGATGGAGATGGAGGAAGAAGGGGGGAGCGAGATGGCACAACGCAGCTCCCCACGCAAGACTCCAACGCACGTACTCCAAAATATCCAAGTGAAGAATGAGGACGAAACAGACAAGTGCTGGGGTATACCCCAGCGGACTGACTGGAATGGACTGGACTGGCTGGTACCGACAGAGGTACCGGCCTGGACTGGACTGGACTGCCCCCGAATAGAACACAGGCCTGTGAGAACAAGCCAAGGGGCTGGTCTCACAGGCCAACCAACCAGATGTTCGCTACACGATCCTCGGCCTGTGATGGATCGCCTAGATACAAACACACTTCCGCCAAGAAGCGGAACTCTACCAAAGAAAAAGAAAACCTGAGTCGTCTAGGATGCGGAGCAAGCTCCATGCTGAGTCCATGCGATGCAACCTAGGATAGAAAATATCACAAAACAGTAATGTCACAGCTAACAGCCTAAGTGAAAGCAAAAACAACTAACTAGCATACATGTCCTAGGAAAGCAAAAGCAATTAACTAGCATACATGTCCTAGGAAAGCAGAAAGTAGTGACAACTAGATCCTAGAATGTTGGAGGCAGTTGCCTCAGTCTGGGAACAGCTGACTAGTGTATAAGTCCTAAGAACAGCAAGAGCAGAACAACTAAATCCTAGAAATGTCAGAGGCAGTAGCCTCAGTCCGAGAGCAACAAAGTAGTCAACAAAACAACCATATATCACAGGAGGAGTGTGTCGCAAACCAAAGGGTGGGATGGTTTCTGAGGGTGGCCAATGCAGCCTAGGGGTCGAAAACTCCTAAGGGCATCCACACATAGATAACAGGGAGACACATGTCATCAGGCTCAATGAGGGTAGAAAACTGGGCGCGAACAGAACCAATGACCCTAACAGGTAGACCATCAGGGCGGGTAATGCTCGACTAAGGGGTGACCGCTATGGAGGGTCAACCATGCAAGGGAACAAGGGAACCTGGTATACTGGGCGCACCTAGATGAAGCATGCGGGGCTGCCTGACTAGGGCGTGAGGGCCGGCAAAGGGTAGAAAGATGATGGGTAAGGGAATTATGCAAATGACTCCTAAAGTGAGGGAAGTCGGAGCTAGATCCGTAAGATGGGAAACCAGGGCAACGCTACGGTCCCGATGTCTATGCGTATACCAAGGGAGAGCCCAACTCAGAGGAACCCGGCTAAAGGGAGACCATCATGCGACACAAGCAGGGTACTGTACAGGGTAAAGTGGTAAGAGAGTGGTGACGTCTAAAGTAGGCAGAGCTGATCGTAACGAAGTCCATGAAGCTGCCGATGACGTCCACGATGAGAAGTCCGGAATGTCGTCGAGGAAGAGCCGCAACGTCGACGAGTTGAAGTAGCAAAACTGGAGTGGATGGAGTACTGAGAAGTCAAGGACGTGGGAAGGTAAGTCGGAGTCAATCGTCGTATCGAGCAGGACGACGACGAGTACGTTGTGGATGCTCAAAAGCATCCGGCTGCTGCTGAAGGTCTGCCTCAGATGGAGCAGGCTCGACTTCAGCGGTCTCCTCAGCCGGGGGAGAAGGAGGAGGGTCAGTGGGCTGAGGAGGAGCAGTGAACCCAGCATGACGAGGATGGTCATAGGCACGCACCAACATGCGAGCATGCTGCAAGTGCTCGAGGGGCTCCCAGGTAGCCTCCTCATCATGGTAACCCTTCCAACGTACGAGATACTCAACGTGGGGAGGGTTGTCGTCGGTGACTCGGCGACCAATGATGTCTGAAACGAGGAACTCCTCGTGGCCGTCCACCATGATGGGTGGAGGACGCTCGTATGGTCGTCCAACGAAACACTCAGAAGGTCTGCGGTAAGGACGCAGTAACGAGACGTGGTAGACATCGTGCATACGAGTCTGGCGTAGGTAGTCGGGTAGCCTCACACGAAAGCTGACCGGGCTAGATGCCGTATCATAACCGACGGCCTGGAGGATGCGGCATGGGTCAAAGAAGCGACGCCGAAACTTGCTAAGTGTGCCCGCTTCGAGCTGTAAGTGGCGGGCGTCGATAGGCACATCATCACCGACTTTGAATGGATGATCCATCCTCGATCGGTTCGCACGTGCTGCCATGCGAGTCTGGGAAGCGGCTATGTGCTCATGTGCGGTCTTCATGATCGACGTCATGTGTGCAACCCAATCATCCAGCGCGGGACAACTCGTGTCGGGGTGCAGCTGGGACGGTCGAAGGAAGTCTGTGGGAACCGAGGTCGCAATAGTAGGGCGACGTCCCCGTGGCTGGCGAGACGGCGTGGTTGTAGGCTATCTCCGCGTGGGCAAGATGGAGATCCCACTGCTGGTCGTCACGAACAATCTTTCGGAGAATGTCTCCGAGAGTCCTGTTCGTGATCTCGGTCTGACCATCAGTTTCAGGATGGTAAGACGAGGAGAAGCGGAGCTGAGTGCCGTACACCTCGTGGAGCCGTTGCCAGAAGCGGCTGGTAAAGCGTGGGTCACGGTCAGATATGATGCTCAGAGATAAGCCGTGGTCACGCACGACTCGGTCAAACACGATGTGGGCGACCTCACGTGCACTGATGGCATAGCGGCACAGAACAAAGCATGCACGCTTCGTGAAGCGGTCGACGACGACCAGGATAGCATCATGACCGCGAGGGGTTGGAGGACGAAGGGGACCGATAAAGTCCATCGAGATAGACTGCCAATGACTCTCGGGGATAGGAAGAGGCTAGAGTAAACCATAAGGCAAGTGGTTCGCACTGTTCACCTCCTGACAGGTGGGACACTCTGCGACGTAGTCCTTCACAAAGTCCTTGCGCTTCGGCCAGACGTACAGGCGGCTCACACGAGCCAACGTCTTGTGGAAACCCATATGACCGGCGGCTGCTTGGTCATGAAACTCTGCTACTGCTCGGACACGTAGATGTCCAGTGGAGGGGACACAAATACAAGGCTCTCTGGTGCCCTGTGAACCGTGCCAGTACACAAAGACCGTTGTCCCCAAGAGAGTAGTTCGGGATGGTCTTGCCACTCCGAAGGGTCGCGTGGATGTCGCGATAGTCGGGGCAGTGGCGGTACTGAGTGCGAAACTCGTCGATCACCGAGTGGTGGACGGTGGTGACCGAGATGGAARWGAGCKGGATSTGCTCCTGGTCGTGGTCAGGGCGCCGGGATAGGGCATCTGCGACCCGATTAGTCTCACCCTTAATGTGCTCAGTGGTGAAACTAAACTCGGATAGGTCGCGCCACAAGCGAGCTTGTCGAAGAGTGAGCTTCGGTTTTGCCAGAAAAGCCTGGACAACAGAGTTGTCAGTACGCACCGTGAACGGTGCCCCGTGCAGGTAGTGACGCCAGTGCCGAGCGGCATAAACTACTACGAGGACCTCACGTTCATCAACAGTGTAGTTTATCTCGGCGGGCAGGAGCTGACGGGAGTAGAAGGCTATCGGACAATCACCTGAGCGAGACTCGACAGTGCCGTCCTCGGCGATGGTAGGAGAATAATCAATAGAAGGCTCGTTAGTAGCTGGACGAGTACGCGTCAGTCGGGAAGCAGTGGTAGGGGTAGGTGGTGGGAAGCGAGGGATACGAGGATGAGAGGAATCAGGAGAGGAGGGGAAGACCTGAGAAAGCACTGCTCCTACAACAAAGTCTGACGCATCGGTGGTAAGGATAAAAGGGCGATCAAAATCGGGTAGGTGAAGAACCGGTGCGCATGTCACCGCTTTTTTGAGGGCGCGGAAGGCGTCCTCGTGGAGGGGTGTCCAAGCCCAGGGTGGGTTATTCCGGAGGAGGGTGGAGATAAGGACGGAGGAATACCTAGTGTATCCCCGGATGAAATTACTATAGTAGCTGGTCAGGCCTAGGAAGCTGCGAAGCTGCTTGGCGGATGTGGGAGCGGGCCACTGCGCAATAGCAGTGATCTTCGCGTCGTCCATGTGGAGACACTGGTCAGACACGTAGTGTCCTAAGAAATCCACTTTGTGCTGGGCAAAGTGGCACTTGCTCAGCTTGGCGTAGAAACCATGTCTGCGTAAGCGGTCAAGGATGTCGCGAAGGTGTCTTAGATGCTCCTCAAGGGTACGACTGTAGACCAGGATATCATCGAGGTAGACGAGAACGAACTGCTCCAGGATGTCCCTGAAGATGTCGTTCATCGCCCTCTGGAAGATGGCGGGTGCATTGGTGAGGCCGAATGACATCATCGTAAACTCGTGGTGGCCGAAGCGCGATCGGAACGCTGTCTTCGGCTGGTCGGCTGCAGCGATGCGGATCTGATGGTAACCGCTACGAAGATCAATCTTCGTAAGGAAGCAGTTGCCTGCTAGGCGGTCGAACAGCTCGTCGGAACGAGGCATGGGGTAGTTGTTCTTAACCGTGTAGCGGTTGAGGTCTTAATAGTCGATGCAGAGACGGAGAGTTCCATCCGCTTTGCGAACAAAGAGGACGGGTGCACCCCACGGGGAGTTGCTGGGTTTAATGAAACCTAGTCTCAGGAGTTCCTCAAGCTGAGGCTTGAGTTCGGTGGCCTCGGGGATCGAGAGTCTGTAGGGTGCCTGGTGGTGAATACGATAGTCAGGCACAAGCTGGATGGAGTGCTCGACATCGCGCATCGGTGGGATGCCAGCGTACGAGAACGACGATGGGAAAACGTCGTGGTACTCTCGAATGAGGTCAGGAAATGCGGGCTCCAAGTCGGCCGTATATCGTGCGAGTTCCTCAGCGTCAGCGTCGGCGTGCGACGTCGACGCGACGGCGGCGGGACGGCGGGGTGGACTTGACGGACGACGGAGAGATGGAAGTAGAGATAGGAGCCATAGAGATGGAAGGAGGGTCTGGCTCCAGAGGGATGAGCTCGGCGTTGGGACAGGGTGGGTCATAGTGTAAGAGATCCGTCACGTTCACCATAAAGAAGGTGACGTCGTCCTGTCGGATGAAGTGAGCGAACTGCCGAGGCGAGGTGACAGTGATAAAAGGAGATGGTGTGGGCAAGGAAGGCTCCGGGGGAGGAGGATCGGGGCGTGGTGTCGCAGTGGTACCTATGAAAGGTACGCGATACGTCTGTCCACACTTCGTTTTGAGAACGAGAGTGTTGGTCGCCCAATCGGCCTCAGTGCTGTGGAACCGGCGAGACCACGGAGTGCCGAGAATGAAGTCATACCCCATCTCCATCACATTGAAATGCGCAGAGGAGCGGTGGCGACGAGACGCCGGGGAACGATCAGTCGGCTTGAGAGTGAGGAAGAAAGGGAGGTCGGTGACCGTCTGATCGAAGAAGCGCTGGGTCTTGTCATCCCCTAAGGTAATGGAGATGGGAGTCGGAAACCCTGCCGTGGGTAAGCGGGCTTCTTTCACCACACGTGGGTGAATGAAGTCGCCATGAGAACCGGAATCCCACAGCGCTGAGTACACCCTCGTGGAGGTCCCGAGTCGTATTGGGATGATCGGGAGGGTGCGATCAGGGTCAGAGAGGATGGCGAGGAGGCGACGCAGTGCAGCGACATGGAGGGTGAGTCGCTCCTGACGAGCCTGGAGCATGCTCAAGTCCAGAAGAGAGGACACAACATCGCGAGTAGCAAGCTGCTCGCTGCAACGGGCTGAGCGAATGGCTCGACGAGTCGGTAGTCGCGGCGGGGAAGGAGGGGAGACGGTGGTCTGCGGAGGCGCAAACGGTACTTCGACAGAGGGCTGAGTACACTCTGTCGAGTCCTGCGATACCTCAACTCTAGTAGCGAGGGGGGCGGACCGCGACGGAGATGTCGGAAAGCCCACTACTGAGGAGGGCGCGGGTGTACACTGCACCGTGGCTAGGAGGCGCCGCGGGGATGAGAGGCGTCGGGGGGGGACGACGCACGACACTGGCGGGAAATGTCAGCGTAGTGGCGGTCGAGGGCGGTAGTGTAAGGGCACCGCGAGGAGGTATGACTGTCCAAGCGGCATCGCAAACACCCACGCCGGCCCAGAATAGCCGCTTGCTCCTCAAAGGAAAGGACACTGCGAGGAGGGACGAAGCCCTGAGGGAGGTCCTCCTGAGGGACCTAGGGGGGCGACGCACCAGCGTGACCGGGGCGGCTGCGTGCCCGGGAAAGGGTGGAAAGGATGAGCTGGAGGCGCTCAACCATAGGGAGAGTAGGGTCCTCCAGGTGGTGGTGGACGGCCTCGCCGAGGTCGAGGTCGGGGCTATGGTCACCCTCTGGTGACAGCGGGGCACCAGCGTCCTACTCACCATACTCGAGCGCGCTGAAGCGGCGCGAGAAGTGGCGGCCCTGCTGCGTGGAACTGCGGTGGCGAACACGGAAAGGGGAACGACGCTGGGAAGTGCCGTGAGAGGAGGAGGAGGCGTAGCCCGTGCGCTGAGGCTGGGAGGAGGAGGCGGGGTGAAGACGGGCTCGCATCCACTGGTGGTCCCTGGCGGCCTCGTAAGCGTGCGGGGCCGAAGTGAACTCGTACCACCATAGCTCGGAGCGGTACTCCAGCGGAAGGCTGGCCAATAAACAATCAATAAGGGCAGCCTCGGGGAGGAACGCCACGTCACAAGTGAGGCGGGCGTCCTGAAAGACCTGGATGTGGCGATCCAGAGCGGCAGCGCCACCAGAGCCGGACCAGCGTGTAGTGACGACACGCTCGAAGGCGTCAGTCACGTCGTATCAGGCTCCGAAGCGATGCTCGAGGAACGTCTGGAAATCTATGAAGGTCGGGGTCCGACCCTCACGAAGGGAGTACGAGTAGAAATCCTCCCAGACCTCGAAAGGACCACCACGTAGGCGCGTGGAGAGGTGACCCACCCACGTGTCGGGTGTGGCGCCCATGAGCTGGAGCGTGCGGGTGGCAGACTGCAGCCACCTAGACACGCGTATGCCTGTATCGTCATACAAGGCAATGTCTGACAAGCGGATGAGTGGTGCGCCACCGTTTTGGCTGCGAGGGGAACGGGAAGCAGGGGACTGCGCTACGGCGGAATAAGTCGGTGCAGGTCCTGGAGGAGGAGGCGCAGCTGACTGTACGCCCGGGCCGTATGGTGGAGCGGCGGGGGAAATAGCGGCAGGCTGCGCGGGAGCTGCGGTAGAAGAGGTCGCAACAACCGAGGGGATGGGGAGGAGGTAGGATGGGGATGGGTAGGGTGCAGGGCGAGGGAAGCGAGCCTTCATGGAAGGAAGAATAGAGGAAGAAGGGGGTGCGCCGAAAGGCGCGGCCACCTGTGAGGGTGGGGGTGGCTGAAGGCGTGAGAGGGCGAGGTCGGTCCGGAGCTGGGCGATCTCGTCCTCAAGACCTCAAACGTAGGTCGAGCGAGGTGTGGCAGGGCGAGACGCACGAGCGGCGCGAGGCATCCCACAAGGGGTAGAGCCAAGTGGCGCTGCGGTCGTGCGAAGAGGAGGGAGAAGTGGGGCACCCGGAAAAGCTGCGACCATGGTAGCGGGTTGTGGTACCGTGGCCGTAGTGACCGAGGTCTGGGTGGGTGCGCCCGTAGACTAAGGGAGGACCTGACTCGTGGCGGCCGTCGTGCTAGGGGCGTGAACGGTCACCAAGATGGCCGGGTCGGGGGCAGCGGAGGAGGAAGCTCCACCGTGGCCACCCTGTTGGAGGACGGGGTACCCGGACTGGGAGCCAGGAGAAGAGATAAGGTGAGGAGAGGAAGGACGACCAGCGTCCTGGAGTTGCTGCACGCCGGCGGCAAGGGTCACCACCTGCGCCTGTAAGGGCGTGAGGGTCGCGAGTTGCGCCTAGATGGGCGCAAGGGTCGTGAGTTGCGCCTGGATGGGCGTAAGGAGGGAGGTGAGGAGGGTGTGCAGATCCCCCTGGGGCTGATGGCCCTGGTCCGTCGGCAAGGGTGTGGAGCCCGATGCCGTGGTCATCGTCGTGTCGGCGGCGTGTGACACACTGTTGGCCATGGGGAGATGACGGACCGGACAGGAGGGGGCCAGAAGAGGTCCGCGTGAGCGGAGGGCGTAGGGGGAAGTCCGCTGTAGAAAGCGGCGAACGGCGCTAGCAAGGCTAGCACGGGCGCCGTCAAAGGGGGAGGGGTGGTTCGGGTCCAGGTTGTCCGAAGAGGACGGGGAAGTAGGGGGGTTTTGAAGAACCCTAAACCTTACAAAAACCCTAAGAAAACCCTAACCGAAGTTTAAGTGGTTAGGGTAGGGTACCGGTGACCTAATCAAGAAAGTAAAATAGCAAGCATAGGGGGGGGAAGGCGGGAGAGAAATAAATAAACAGCGAGATTTCTAGAGAAAATAAAAATAAATAGGAAAATAAATAAATAATAAAAATAATTAAAGAAATAAGTAAAAAAATATGAAGGAAAAACAATATTTATTTTTTTCTGAAATTTTTGGCAGCATTTCCCTACCCCCCACGGGGTCAAAAATGTGCCAAGGGGAAAGGAGAGACCAAGGTGGGCACACTAGGTGTTAAGATGCTGCAAAATAATAAAAAAAAAAATTCAGAGAATTAATAAAAAATAATAAATAAATAAATAAGTTAATAAATAAAGAAGTAAATAAGTGGATGAGGAGGTGGGGAGGAATGAAGTATCTAATTTGTCAAAAAAATTGGCAGTATTTCGTTACCCCCATGGGGTCGAAGTGTGCCGAAAAAGACCAAGTAAGGGAAATCAGAAAATTTCGGCAGCACTTCGTTACCCCCACGGGGTCAAAATGTGTGCTGAAAGCAAGAAAGACTAACACCTAATTAGATTTAGGGTTGCTGTAGAGAAAATCGAATTTTCAAAATAAATAGAAAAATAAATAAAATAAATCAGAAAATGAGAAAAGAAGGTGGGAAAGAAGATATTTCGAATTTTTGGAAAAAGAAAAAATATAAATAAAAAAGGGAGATAGAAAAAAGAAAAAACAGAAAAATCGAAGTAGGGGGGGAAGGGGGGATAAGAAAGTGATGGAGAGAAGAAAGAAATAGGTGGGAGAGGGAAAAAGATGGAAGTGGAAGGCGGGGGAATGATGTGGTGGCAGTTGGGGGAGAGGAGGGTGAGAAAATGGGAGAGAAAGAGGATGGGGAAAGATGGAGAGTGATCAAGAAACTAAGAGGAAAGGAGGAGAGAAAAGAAAAGAAATGAAGAAAAAGAGGGTAAGATAGTGGTTAGTGGGAAAAAAGGTGGGGTGGGGAAGGTGAAAAAGAGGAGGGGAGAGAGGAAGTGGAAGGTGGGGGTAAGAAAAGGGAAGAGAGAGATGATACCTGGCCCTTGGTGTCTCCAAGGGCACAAGGTATACCAAGACCAGGAGGGTCTTGGCCCTCGCTGCAGCAGCCAGTTGGAGGAGGGAGGGGGCTGAGATCTTGATCAGCCCCTACTGCAAATCTGCAGATCTAGGGTATGTTGTGTGAGCATACCCTCACCGGTGTAGAGCAGCCCCTGAAACACAGGGGGTAAGTCCATACCAAAGTGCCACGTGGCACTGCAGGTGGGCACATGCGCAGGCAGCGGCAACCACGCGGGGGGGGTAAATAGCAGCCTCTCTTGTCGCTGCCTTGCTGGCCGCTGCTCGCTGCTCGCCGCCCGGGGGGGGGGGGGGGTAAATAGCCAGCACGACACCTCTTCAACACGAGCGTGCCGTGCTACAAGGCCATAGACTCTTTGTGGCGAATGTGTTATGGCAGTGGTATACGCACGCACATGGCTGGCAACTGCCTGGGTTCAAACCCCATGCGACAGCATGCATCCCGGATCCTGATTGATATAATCTGGGAGCGGGGCGGGGCAGCGGGGCAGCGCGTGGTGCACGTGCGTGCGGCGGCCTTGGGCTTGCCGCGCACGCGCTCGTGGTGGCCCCTGTTTTTTTTGCCACGTGTCACCTCCTGCAGGCGCCTCGTTTTCCCTGCGTTTTCACTGAAAAAACGCCTGAAAACAGCGAAAAAAACCGCTGTCAGGTTTTGCTGTTTTCCCCAGCTGTACAGTTGTACGGGGTGGTGGGTGGGAGCGGGGAACGTTCCCGCTCCGATACCAATGTAGCGGACCCACCAAGTGTGGTGCTCCGCTAGTGGTAGAGATGGAGATGGAGGAAGAAGGGGGGAGCGGGATGGCACAACGCAGCTCCCCACGCAAGACTCCAACGCACGTACTCCAAAATGTCCAAGTGAAGAATGAGGACGAAACAGACAACTGCTGGGGTATACCCCAGCGGACTGACTGGACTGGACTAGACTGGCTGGTACCGACAGAGGTACCGGCCTGGACTGGACTGGACTGCCCCCGAATAGAACACAGGCCTGTGAGAACAGGCCAAGGGGCTGGTCTCACAGGCCAACCAACCAGAGGTCCGCTACAACACTCACATCGACACACATCACCGGTGGTTTACGCCCGTGGCGATCACCACTTACAGACATGAAGGTCATCCTCAGGCACCCATGTATCCACCAGGCCGTGCAAGTACCCCCTGCCCTCCAGAGGGGGGTCGAAGATGGTGTCGTACCGAGGCGTGTCGTCGATGCGGTTCTCAAACTCTTCGGCGATGGCGGACACAAGGTACTTGATGGTGTCCCCCACCGCATCCCGGTGGGGACCTTCCCATCTGTTTGGCACCACCTCATGCCTCTTCGTCACGAACAGGAGGACGTGGCTCAAAGCGCTATCGTTGTCAAACCCCAATCCAGCCGTGATGTCCATTGCATGGACATCGTTCACGCGCACTTCATACACACGGGTGTCGTGACGTGTGACAACATTGTAGAAAACCTCCCGTGACGCCCGCTGCGTTTGTCTAGGAGCTCCGCGATGATCACGTCGCGGCCGCAGACCCACTTCCACACTACAACAACGGGAACCATTCTCTCTCTCTCTCTCTCTCTCTCTCTCTCTCTCTCTCTCTCTCTCGGCACACACTGAACTGCGCAGACACCGAACGGTTTCGCTGAGATCATGAAGACGACCGCAGAACTGTGCACACACCGAACGGTTTCGCCGAGATCATGCGATCGTGTTCCAGCACAAGTGCTCCCCGGTTGCCCGTGCGATGTTATATACATCACCCCGCCCTGGCTTCATGATCTCCCCAGCAGTGTTTGTGAGTGTGTGTGGCTGTGGACAACCCCTCCCGAAAACCAGGTGCACACATCGATTCCACCCGATGACCGGTGCACATTCATATATATATATATATATTTATATATATATATATATACATATATATATATATTTATACATATATATATATATATATATATATACATATATATATATATATCATCGGGATGACGGGTCTGTGT
>BFEA01000026.1:663474-711246 GCA_003427395.1 Chara braunii | reverse complement strand
CCCCCCCCCCCCCCCCCCCCCCCCGGCCGGGCAAGTACCCCCACCAATAGTTCCAGCACAGAATTTCCCCCTCTCATTGCATCGGCCACATCACCTATTCTCGCTGCAATTGTCGTGCCTGCTCCTGTTGTCGCTCTCGCCAGGGCGGCCGCCGCATTGTCAAGGCCCTGACAATACGATCTCGTTGAGTCTTCCATTACTTTCCCCAAGGACGATCCGCCTGATCCGCCTTCATGCACCCTCGCCTTGCCGGTCCCTGTTTGGCGTGCCTTGTTTGAGCTGTCCGACTCTTCCGTCCCCGTTGCATCAGATCCGACCGTCGGTGATGGCTCCTGTCGTTTCCCCGGGAGTGACTCCGATGCCATGGTGTTGTCGCACTGGATGGATGGTCGATCGAGTTTCCACGTCATCGCGTCCCACAACGCCTTCTCGAAAGACAGCGGCAGTTTGCTCTCTCTCCGCTCCTCAATTGTTATGTCAAAATACGATGGCTCCCCCGACTTCTTTTGTTGCTTGTCGAGGATGAGCTTCACCATTGTCATCATGTTCGTCCACTTCTTCCGGCAATCCTCCGCTGTCCTGTGCATGTACCCGACATCCTTCATCCGTGTGATGACCCATGCGTACCGATCCTTCATCGGCATCATGAGGTGTTGGCCGTTGGCATCCGCCATGAGGGCGTCGTCCTCTTGCATCATCCTCGCGAGATGGATCCTCTCGTCCAATGTCCACGGCACCTTCGGTTTGGGGTTGGTGGCCGGAGGCCGCCCACCACGACGCTTCTGCTGATTACCCTTCGTCGCATTCACATCCTCGCCTGGACGCCCTTGAACCCCCCCCTCCTCCACACGACGACCACCATCTTCATCGTTCATCTCCCCCGGCTGCGTGGAAGTGCCGTCGTCGTCGTCTCCTTCATCTGCCCCGTAACTGGACCCGCCCGTGTCATCATGCCATGTGCTCTCACCATCGCCAACTCCTCCAGGCGTCCAACCGCTTGTATCCGCCGACACTTCACCGTTGTCATCGCTGTCGACGTCTATCATGGACGCCGACTGATCGCTCGAAGTGCGTCTGCATGACGAGGGGGAAGGGATGGAACTGCCCCCAAATGTCGGCTGGGTGCTTTGCCCCAACGTCTGCCGACTGCTTTGCCCACACGGAGCCGTCCATGGCGGCTCCGCTACGTAGCCATACCCACCATCCATGGCGTGAGATGGAGGGAACACCTAACCGGAAATGCCAAACGCCGTTCCGGCAGGCATGGATTGCACACCCGGCGGTGCATACCCACCAGCAAGCTGCGCGCTTAACGAAGCGTTAGCGATGTACCCTGCCCCGGCTGGCATCGACTGTGGTGCAGGGCGCAAAGGCAATCGCGGACGTGCAATCATGGACTGCATGCGCGGCATCGACATCCCGGGTCCCGAAGGAACTCCCATGGCCTGCCCTTGCATTCCCTCGACGACTCCCCTGTGGAACGACAACATACTTGGGGATGGGGATGCAGCATATGCGACACCTGCATGCTGTCTAGGATCTGCCACCTGAAAACCGCCTTCCCCACCGGCATTCGGATCCGCCCTCCACCTTGACGAATCCATCACGACGCAAGACGTGCGAAAGATCCGATCTTTCCCCCACCCCAAAGAGTGACAGGCCCTTGCAACACCTGTTCGCGCAACAATGTGTTGCTATGCATACAGCGTGAACATGGCCAACAACAGTACCACTCCACACAGAATCACCGCCAACAACACCGCTGCAACCAAGGCAAAGAATAACAACAACACCACCAAAGACGCATTCACACGATAACATAGCCGGCCGTTGTCGTCCACCCCGTTCGTTACGAAGATGTAAACAGGACGGCAGTAGCAACATTGATGATGATTGACCGTCGACCGTGTTCGAAGATCACGCACTCCCACTTCGCCATTGAACGGCAACGGGCCATGCACGTATTCACATGCATTCACACCGTCCTCAACGACTCTCTCCGTCATGCCAGAGCGGTTGTGCGAAGATCGACCATGCGGAGGTTGGTTTGAAGTACGAGCAACTGCTGTTGCGATCCCGGATAAGCGTGGAAGGAGCACCCCTCCAGCGAACGACGACGAAGGCCGAACCGCCAGATAGGATTGCGCACTGCACACTCGTGTCGCGAGAAGCCCTTGCCTCCGTGATGGTACTGGACATGCACACACCCAACTTCCACCCGTGCCGTGGACATAACGACGACGACAACATCCCACAACACCCCCTTCAGGCAACTGCCTCCAACCACGCACACACGCCTCACAGCCGCTCCTCGCTGCACGAAGAACCGCCGACATTGTTAACGGTCGATGACGGCCGGCCCGCACTACGCATGCCCCAGCACTGCATGGGTGGTCGACGTGCGCACTCCGCGAATTTGAATTTCCCGCCAACCCGTGGGAAGCGGGCGACAACACCCATGCGGAACGCCCCGCTCCCACAGCCCAACCCATTTCGAATTTTGTGCCCGTTGCAAATTTGGCACACGGGACCGCAAGTCCCCGCGCAACGGAACGGTCCCACACCCGAACGGTGCGATGCACCACTGATGTCCGTGGTTTGAAGAGATGGTCCACTCCATCGTGCACCGGACCAGGCCGCCCGTGCCCTGGTACGGCATCTTTGGGGGTGCCCCCCCCCCCCGTCTAAAAAAACTTCGGTTTTGGAAAACAGTCGCCGGACGGTCTGACAGTTCTTTCCAGCCGCCGGCCATGTGGAAACGCTTCCGACGGTTTTCCACGACAGTCCGGCACTGGCAGTGGGGTCCCCAATTCGCATGGCGCACCTTCCTGGCGGTCCAGTGGGGTCCCGTAAACATGGAAATGGAAAATCACTTCCATGCTGCCGGCCAGTGGGGTCCAAGCCGTAGTTTTATGTGCTATTTCAATTCATTTTAAATCAGAAAACGATCCATTCATGCAAATAAAAAATCACTTTGTATTTTCCAAAAAAAACATAAAATTGTGTTACACGTCATAGAATACTTCACCAGTGGGTCCAGGCCCCAGGAGCCGGGACCCACTAGCATCGAGTAAATCGGTGTGTGGCGGTCGTTTCTTTAAAAAAAAACACATAAAGAATCATTTTTTTTATTTTCAGAAATGCAAAGAAAACAAGGCCAATGCTATGCATCCACACTTCCACCAACCCGGTACATCTGCATGCGACCTTCCCGCTGGCCTGTTCGCAGTCTTCCCTGGAAATCTCAATATTCTAAATTTCTGCGAAAAAAATAGCAAGGCGCGAAGCTTCAAAAACACACCCCCCTTAAAAAAATCATAGTATTGCAGTTTCGCGCCAACGCAAAGTGGCTACCTAAATGGACAAAAAAATGAAAACGAAACTCTTCTATTGGCCGGCGGACAGATACGTCCACAAAATCGGTCCCTATTGCCCTGCACCGAAGATACACAAAAGGATCAACGGTCGCCGAATATCACCTCTCGTCGCACGTGGTTGAAAACCAAACTGCCGAAGCGTAAATCGATGCTAGTGGGTCCCGACTCCAGTGCCCAAGGCTACAAATTGTTGCCAGAAGTCGGGATCCTCACAGTCTACCCGGAAAATGAATTGTCTGGGAGCCTTACCCAGCTTCACTTCTTACGAGACCCAAAGGGACCCGAATCAGATATCCCATTTAATGACTTCTATCCTAAAAAGCCTCTAATAATGAAAATCCTACATCCTCCTATTTTGTACCCCTCTTGCAGCTCAAACACATCCCTATTTTATTGTACGTTTGAAGTCCCAACGACCTAAGAAGAACCTAACACGGTTCTAATCTTGTTCAACTCTTCTTTGTAACAGCCAAGGAGTGAGTGTGAGTTTGCCTTCTGCTGAGACTGACGCTATTCTACCATCTTTAGCCCATGTACTGTGGAACCATGACAACCCTTTTTTTCTGATGCTGTTTCACACTCTGCCAGTCTGCATAAATAGTACGTCGTAGGAGTGTGAGGAACCTATTCGTCTGCTTAGAGAAGGACTGAGACTCTTTTCTGAAAAGCAGGTCATTCCTTGAATTCCAAATAACTTCCATTGCCACCCCTCTACAGGCAAAGGCCACGTACCCCCAGCCTTTCAGTAGGTCCTGATCCTCGGGGCAGAAACCATGGAGAGTCCATTCGTGTGTCCACCGGAAGTTATCCCCTGAAAGTTCCTTCCAGTGATTCTTCCACCAGTCCCATAGTTGAGTCCACAGAGGATAGTAGAGCCAAATATGACTGCTTGTTTCCCAGCCCCAGTTACATCTGACACATCTTTCATCAATCTTCATTCCTCTAGATACCAGCCAGGAGGCGGAGGCGGTAACTGACAACGACTGGGTCCACATGATGCTTGCTTGTTTCTGGGAGGGTATCTTTTTCAAGGCCCTCCAAAGTTTCGGCAGGTTTATATTTCCCAGCTGAAATTCCGGCTCCTTTTGTAGTCTTTCGCCGCTACGGTGATCGCTTGGACTTTCAAGGATGCTTGTAGGACCTTGACCCCTATTTTGGTTTTGTACAATAGTGCAGGGAAAAAGGACCCCAAAGCCTTTACATCCTTCCACCCGTGCAACAGTGGCTCCACTTGGAGGAGCTCGGGAGAGCGGGAGACGAGTATTGTCTCAGCAGTCTCTGAACTTGCCGCCCACACCCTTACCTCATGAAGCTCTTCTGAGGGGTGAATGACCTTCTCTCTCATGAATCTCAGTTTAGTGCAATTCTTGTGGTTGGATTGTTCTCGCCAGTGTTGTACCTTTATCCCTTGGTTTCGCTCGGGGCCCAAGATTCTCAGAATTCCTTGGGCATCTTCCGAGTCTTCTTACCAGGTGTCCGGGGGCATCTTCCAAGTCTTCTTACCAGGTGTCCGACGACTTTTCTCTCGAGCTCCTTAAGATGCAAAGCCATTAGTCAGGGATTGCCTGCTGCATTTTATGCAAATTATCTGGTACATTATGCATATACCTTAGCCTCCCTTGTATGGTCTCCAGAGTTTGCCACTCCTTTACTTGTATCTCCTAGATATCCTTTGCCTGCACCACTGCAGCGGGCCTCTATCTGCCCTGACCTACAGCCAGGGCCTATTCGGCTATTTGCCATTTCGACCTGTGGGACCAGGCCGTGTATTGTTTCGGTCCAGTCCAGTCATGCCCAGTACCACTATCGGTATCAGGCCAGTCCAGTCCAGTCCAGTCAGTTCGCCGGGGTTATACCCCAGCTGCAGTCTGTATTCTGGCTCACTCTGCATTTGCACAGTTTGGAGTACGTGCGTGTTGAATCTGCGTCGAAGCTGCGTTGTCCCTTCCAGCTCCATCTCCATCTTCTCCTTCCTCAACCCTTCGTGTTGATCCTAACGGACCGCCATCCCGACGGGTCCGTCACACTAGTATCAGAGCGGGAACGTTCCCCGCTCCCACCCACCCTGGCCCCCACCGTTGAGAAAAACGGTGTAAACCCGACAACAGGTTTTTGAGGTGTTTTTCGGGCGTTTTCATGGTAAACAGTGGGCGAAAAGGTGCAGCGGGGACGAAGCGAGAAGGGGCTGACACATGGCAGAAAAGAGAGAGCTAGCACGACGAGTGCGCACAAGTACGAAGGCCAAGGACGCCGCACACGCACACGCACGCACCACATGCCCATATTGCCTCGCCCCGCCCCACTCTCAAATTATCTTTATTCAAGATCCGGGATGTTGCTGCCAGGATTTGAACCTGGCCAGCTGCTGGCCATGCGCGTGCGTAGCCGTCATTGTAACGCACTAGCCACAGTGTGTCTATGGCTTAGTAGTGCGGTACGCTGGGGTTGAGAAGGTGTTGTACCAGCTATTTACCCCGCAGTGAGCACCGGCCAGCACGAGAGCAGCACGTGACCATCTGCAGTGCCACGTGGCAGCTTGCCGTGGAGGTTGAAGACCCCCCTGGCTAGGGGGCTGCGCCACATACATACATACATATATATATATATATATATATATATATATATATATATATATATATTCTTCACTATTTTTCCACTGTTGCATCAGCAGTTTGGCAGCAGTTCAAAATTCCCCCCTGGCTAGGGGGTTGTGCAACTGTGGCAGTGGGGCGGCTGATCAAGATTTCAACCAACCCTGAAACATCATCATCATTGTCTTCTATTGCTGCGGCAGCAGACCAGCAACATCTTGAAGGCCAAGATCATGTGGATCTTGGTAGTGCTCTGCTCTTGGCCCCTTAAGAGCTTGGTATCACCATCCTACCCACTAACGTAGTCCCCCCCAACCCTTTTTCTCGCCCCCCCCATCATCTAACCCTACCACTACTCCCTCCTCCTACCTCCCTCTTCAGTCATTTTCCACAACCCTTTTTGTCTCCTCCCCTCCCCACTCACCATCTTCTATTAATCTCTTCTACCCCTCCTCACCTTTCCTATCCCTATCTCTCACATTCTCTCACCCTCCTCTACCCCCTTCTCTCCCCTAACTACAACCCCATCATTTCCCGCATCTCCCTTTTCACTCTTTTTCTCTCTCTCACCTATTTTCATATTTTCTCCTTCACTTTTTCATCCCCGTCCCCCCGAACTTCAATTTTTTTTTGTTTTACTTCTTTTTATCTTTTTTGAATTTACATTTCCCCTTCTTTCCAAAAATTTGAATTATCATATTCCCCACCTTTGATTTATTTCATTTTATTTTTTATTTTTAAATTATTCTGAAAATTTGAATTTCTTTGCGGCACCTTCAAATCTGATTAGGACTTCGTCATTCTTGTTTTTGGTACACAATTTCACCCCATGGGGGTAACGAAGTGTTGCCGAAATTTTCTGTTTCTTTTCTTTTACTAGTCTTTTTCAACACATTTTGACCCCTTGGGGGTAGCGAAGTGTTGGCAAAATTTTCTCATGTTACTTGCCTTTCTTCTTCACGGTACACTTCGATCCCATGGGGGTAACGAAATGCTGCCGAAATTTTTGAAAAATCCAACACTTTGTTTCTCTTCACCTCCTCCTCTTCTTGTTTATTTATTTATTAACTTATTTATTTACTAGGCTACCAGAGTGGCCCGGGTTCACTTGCCCGGTCGGGCCAAAAAAATAAAAAAAAATAAAAGTAATAAAAATATTTTTTTAATTTATTTTATATTTTAAATTTGATAAAGAATCTCGATGTGACCCTCAGGCAAAAGTTGTTCAGTTTATTTTTCTGCATAACATAGTTTTTTTTGGATTTTTTGGATTGTTTGTTTTTTGTTTTTTTTTGCTGGGACCGGCCTTGGTCCTTGCAGGGGCTGGCCACCCGGGACCCGGGCGGCCCGGCTGGTAGGCTTGTTTATTTATTATTATTATTTTTTTCTTTAATTTATAATTTACGACATTTTGAACTTTAGTGTGCTCATCTTGGTCTCTCCTTCCGCTTGGCACATTTTTGACCCCTTGGGTGGTAGGGAAATGCTACCGAAAATTCCAAGAAAATAAATATTACTTCTCTCTTCACATTTTGTTTATTTATTTATTTATTTATTTATATTATTTATTTTCCTTTATTTTTATCTCGAAATTTCACTGTTTATTTTATTTTCTCTCCCCTTCCCCTCCATGGTTACCATCTTCTTTTCTTGATTAGGTCGCCGCTACCCTACCCTAACCACCTAAACCCCAGTTAGGGTTTTCTTAGGGTTTTTCTAGGGTTTAGGGTTCTCTTCACCCCCCTCCTCTCCCACTTTCTCCCGTCGGGCACTCTGGACCCGAACGGCTCCTCTCCCTTTGAGCGGTGTCGAGCGCATCGGTCCCGCGCCGCGCAGGGCGGGACCCTCCTGACCGCGTCACGCAGGAGTTGGTATGATCCTCGTTGTGAATACACATGGAGCTTCTGCAAGCCGCTCCGGTCGAGTGTGCCAGCCATACCTCTCGTGAGCCCCTACGACAGGATAGGGTCAATGCGAGGCACGACTTACCTCCACCTTGCGGGAGTTGTCACCTCCCTTCGGTGGACGTATCCCCGCCGAGCTACCAGTCCACAGTACGAAAGGTAATCAGTTGCAATCGCGGAGGTAGACCAGCCGAGGGCGTTTCTCGTTCGTTGTAGCATAGGGGGTATGTGCGGTTTTACGTCTCTATCAGACCCGCACGCGAACCGACGTCTTGGGGGGCTGAGGTCCCGAGCCCGACTCATCGTCGGTCGACTAGGACACATCTCACTCACCACGCATACACTACTAGCAATAAAAATAAGACACCGCATACACACAAACAGTAAGACACAAGACAAACAACACAACAACGCTCCTAGTCCCTTCAGTAACCATCCCATAACCTTCCAACACGGAAATCGGATAGGCGACGCGCGTGAGACTTAGTACAAAACCGCGCGGACGCAGGGCTAACTCATATCGACTTGCAATGCATGCATATGTAAGCAGTCGCAATGATGACGTACTATGTAGTACCCATAGTTATGCGGTCCTCGTTAATCTCGAGGGTCGTGTTCGGCACTCAAGTGTCGGCTGACACGCGCCTTAAAGGGTTAATCTCTCGATGCTAGACAACCGCCAAGTGCGGTTGAGAACCACACCCTCTTCTACACCCTGCGGAGAGTGGGTGGTACACAGGTTTATACCTTTGGTGACAATCATCTCTTATCGCCCTTGAGACCAACTCCGTCATCTAGGGCCTGGAGAGAAATCAAGGAGTTTGACTTTGATGGTTGTCATAAACTACAACGTCCAACTATATAAAAACTCTAAAAAACAAGGGATAAAAGAGAATCTCATTTTTTTCCCAAAAACATAATCTGTTTAACCCTTACTCGTACGGTCACAATTATAAGCCGCGCAAACACCCAACGCGTATTTATGTACATATATATAAAGGGTTATAAATATGTGACGATCACTTCTCACAATCACAGTGAGACTCCTCTTAGTCATATATATATGTATGTGAGTGCAGACAGTCAAATTCAAAGTCCGAATCACCAAACATACATGCAATCACATCAAAGATTCAACCAAAAGTCCATGCACTACACATGGTCAACTTCAACCATTCTCTGCGCTCACAGCCCTTGCTTTAACCACACAAACCTCAACCTTAGCATACCCTTCCAGCAATAAAGTACTCAGTACCTTTGTTATGGTCATTCAATAAAAAGTCCGGGTAAAAACACAATGAAACAAAACAAACCACAGGGCTAAAGCCTTTAGGTTGAGTGACAAGAGTGAGTTGAATTGTAAACCGACGAATCGACAAACGACTTGTTATCAGTGATAACAGAAGATGATCCTCACGGGATCAAGCTGAATCTAGCCCAAATCCTGAATCAAGCGACCAAGAGGACCTGTAACACAAGAAAGACCAATCCCCAAGCTAAATTTATAAGTCCATGAAGAATAATCTTCATATCACGACCTTACTCAAAATCATTCTACTTGAACCACCGGTCCCCCCGCTGCCGAAACCCCCTAGTCCCTGTGAGTTAGGGCGGGGTTGTACGGAGGGGCGGTGACTGTACGGAGGCGCTGGGTTGTACGGAGGGGCCGACGGGTCCAATCTCGTCATTTTGCAAGCGCAACTTTCCCGATTTTTTGTGCTCAGAAACGTTCACCAAAATGTCTGAAAATTTGAGAGTCCGTAGATTAAGTCGTGATCTTTCAGGGAAAATATCAGGAAAAAAAAAACAAAATCATTTTCACCATGAAATATTCACCGCGCCGATTCGGTTTATTTCAAATTATTTTTCGCAAATTTTATTTTTGAGGCCCACCCAGTTTTTCACACTGTACTACCGGTACCTGTCATGAAACGACACTACCGGTACCCCTGAGGTCTTCTGACGTTAGGAGGACCGGTGGTTTAACGAAGCCTAAGTCTACCTCTAAGCAAGTGATCAAGGGAAGATAAATTTTTGACAAAATTTTCTCTATAGAGTGAATCGCTAGAATTGTCACCTGTCAAAATATACTTTAGCTCCTTTAAACTGAGAAAATTTTGGCAGCGCTTCCTGTAGGAAAAATGCTTTTTCAGAATTTATACTAGCTTAAATACGAAAGACTGAAGTAATATCTAATTTTGAAAAGTCAAATTTTTTCAAACTTCCTGAATTAGTAAAAATTTGGGCAGCATCTCCTTTAGAAAAGTAGACTTTCTAGATTTATACTAAGTCAGATAAGAACTCAAAGTAAAACTTGCGTTCAGCTGAGACAAAATTTAACTAACTCCTTAGTTTTGTAGAAATTTTGGCAGCGCTTTCCGTAGAGAAAGTAGTTTTTCAAAATTTATACAAGCTAAGTTCAGAATCTAAAATGACTTTGACTTCTCAAGATCCAATTTTGTCTAACTCTCTAACGTAGAAAAAATTTGGGCAGCACTCCCTTTAAAAAATGAGACTTTCCATATTTTTACTAAGCCATATATAAGATTTAGACAAACTGAACTTTGAGAAGTCAAAAGTCGACTAACTCCTTGGATTTGCAGAAATTTCGGCAGCGCTTCCTGTAGAGAGAGTATCTTACCAAGATTTATACAAAGCCAAGTATAAAACATTATCCAAAAAAATGCAAGAATTGACCTAAGTAAAAATAAAGTTAGCTCAGAAAATGCAAAAATTGAACTAACTCCTATCGCTCTAGCACATGGCGAGCAACTAAAGCAACTACCTGTCCAAACTGAAACCCAGACTAAGTAGTAATCTCACTCAGCCACATGCAAGACCAAACCATAAAGAGTAAGTACTCTCACCATCCCCAAGTCAAAAATCCTCATAGATAGTTCATGAAACTTTCAGATGATTTAACCCTTATACCTAGCTTACATATGGCATGGTGCTAGACCGTTCAACTTAGAAACAATGTCTAGCATGCCTTTAGAATATACACGAACATGTTGCACAACTACTTTTCTCTTCTTTCGGCATATGACTAGACCATTCAACTTAGAAACAATGTCTAATCGCTCTGAACTATTTAATGGTCAAAGTTTAATAATTTATGACTTTTTTTTCAAAATAAATGAGAATATGGGCAGGAGACTGAGCCATTCAGCTTAGAAGCAATGCTCAGCTTGCTCATTACTTCCAATTATACTTCGTAATTTTCCTTCTCTTCTTAATGATATGGCTTAATGCTGGACCATTCAACTTAGAAACAATGTTCAACTGTCAGTTCTCATGCAAGTATAAACAAAGTACTTCCTGTTATACTCAGTTTATACTTATGTGCGTGGTTTTCAGGCTAAACCATTCAACTTAGAAACAATGATTGGCCTTAGACTAGGAATCCTCCCTAAAAAATAAAATAAAAGGCACACCCCCTCCCTCTCTGACGAGCAGGAGAAATAAAATATCGACTAGTAGTCTCAAAGCAACGGACTGCAATGCTTAGGGATAAGTTCTTCAGCAATTGGTCACAACAATAGAAGCTCCGACGTATACGCAGCAACAGTCAAATAAAAGAATAGTAGCCACGATAATCCTACTCCATAGCGACAATATCTGAAGTGCATGGAGATCTCCACTTTGTACCCCATCACCAAGACTCAGTACGTACTTCACACGACCATTCTCATCCATCTATACTCCAAATCATAGTTGGTATATGACACACCTGCGAAATACCTCGACCATTTCAGACACTCACTAACTCGCAGACCAGTTGACTCTTTGGTTTAACGGTTGTGCAACATGTCAGCCAGCCGGCAAACACGGAGCCTTAAGAATGCTCAATAAGGCCTTACACAACAGTGAAAACAGCAACTCATTGTAAGGAAGAAAACACAGCGAAACACTGCGTTGCAGCAACAACGTGCGCGTGGATATCAGCTGAGCAAACTACTGCCAAAACCAGGTATGTGCGCGCTCATCACCATCCTCATTCATTTTCTTTCGTTCCTTTGCATTCCTGGCAGTAGGTAGGTGTGTAGTCATTGCAGTCCACCTCCTGCTATTCCTTCCACCAGATGAGGGATGCGTCGGTCAGTATGCTGCTCTACTACTCCGTTCCTCCTTCTAGTTTCTGAATATGAACGTACCCAGTCCTAAGTCCTGCTAGGCTCGTCCAAAGTCACTAGTAGTCGGCGGCAGAGGCGAAGTCGTGAGTGAAAAAATGCCACAACGCATAGGAGTTAGACGGTTTGCCAGTTGTTCACGACTGCAGTCGAACAGGGGAACAGTCCCTGACGGGTATGACGTTCATAACAGGAGTCGTAGTCGTAGGGGAGATGGGAATCACGAGTGGCCCCAACGATTTGCAACGCCACTTTTTCCCTCGAAAATGACTACGAATCTTCCATTACAACACATGAATAAAAATTGTCATCTTGAAACTGTTTCCTTCGCTCGCAGCTTCAGCAGACCAGTTCGTAGAATACGTTCACCCGCATATGTCGTCCTACGTCTGGAGCCAGTTCCAACGGTAAGTTGTGGGTGAATCGTATTCTCTCTCTCTCTCTCTCTCTCTCTCTCTCTCTCTCTCAGTATCCTTTCCTTCTGCAACTCTTCGCAGTTCCCTCAACTTGTGATGGCACACGACCAATTGGTAAGTCTCCAACCCCGCGACTCAGTGGAATGGATTACACGTGAACAGGGAGGAAGACCGCGGAGGGGACTTGTTGAAATGGTCCACGGTCAGACTATCAGCGGAAAGAAAAACCATCAACCCAATGAGCAGCCACAGGATCGAGAATGGGAACTGATGCTACAGTCCGCATCTCGTCAGATAGGCAAAAACAAGAATGAACCTTTCCCTATACGTGGGAAGATACATTTTAGTTTCGAAGCTCTCCCCTGGGCGCAATCTTTAGTATCAACCCAGGTCAAGCCACTCATCTATAGGCAAGACTGACGTCGCCATCACGCTCGCATCACCCCAAAACCCCTGAAAAACATATTTCCTCGCCCGATTTTGTTAAGAATCGAGCGAGATAGCGCTTATCCCCTTCCTTCCATAACCGACTTATCCTCTTCCTTCCATAGCCGACTCCCGCCAACTCTCCGTGCAGCCTCTTTTCCTTTTAACTTCTATCTCACTAACTTCCCTTCTAATCTGACTTCTCAATCGAGTTCACCTTGTCAAAAAACCCCTATCTATCATTCATTTTCACTCGTTTTCATTGAAAAACGAGTAAAATCTTAATCTCAACCCTCCTCCATATCTGCGTATCTCGATAGCTTCACGCAACTCCTCTTTCTATTAACTCCTCCTACACTAAGTTTCATACTAATCTAACGCCAGATTCGAGGTCGCCTGCCTCGGAAACCCCGGAATCCAGTCTTCACTCGGCTGATTCATCAAGAATCGCACGAGTTACGTACTTCCCACTACGCCACGATCGTCTCTCTTACCGCTGCCATCTCCGGCTCCGCTCTGCACGCACCTGGCGCGGTTTAGAGTCCGGATTCAGCTTTTTCTTTCTTCGCTGTCCCCATCCGCCTTGCTCCTTGGCTTAGCGCTCATCGCCCCTCCGCCTCGCTCCTGGCCTAGCGCTCACGCAGCGGCCCACCCGACGACTTCAACACCTGCGGGGCTTCTGAGGAGTCGATTAATAGGCTGCTTTTGCCCTCCGCTCCTGTATTCCGCGGCCCGACGGAGATCTTGCAGTAGTATATCCGCAGTCTCCCCTACAGCCTCCCCTGGCCCACTGCGCAATCTGCAGCCCGGGTCATGATGAGTGGGTCCGAGTATGGATTCTGGTGGTAGCAGGAAATTTTTAAGTGAGGATTTTGAAACTGAAGCGGAGGGGGGTTCCATGGGGACAGCGGTCTGAGACAGGCAGCCCCTTCCTTGGCACCCAGTGGAATAATGCACCCCCTTACGGGCCCCAACGGGCGAGCTCATACTCAAACCCCACACATCAGATGACGGTGTCGGCGCGGATAACCTTACAGGGGTATCCGCCCTGGTTTTTACATGCGACAGAAAATAGGTTTGGGTTAAAAAGTTTAAGTATTCCGCGCGAGGCGCGGTTACGCGTGTGGCTTATGTTGGCTGGGTGGTTAACTAGAGTAGAGAGTGTGTGGGCGCGCTGATTTGAGGCGCGCGTGATCTTTTTATTTTTGATCATGATTAAAGAATCGGCGTGATCGCCGGCCGGATTTTTTTTCTTCTGATTAAACAGGGATTAAAAAAATTACGTCTCGTTGATTAATGTGCTTACCTGTGACTCGTGCGTACGGGCGGAGGACGACGTCGACAACAGTGTGGCTTCATAAATTGTTTCGGTAGGTCGGCGTGTCGTGCAGTGCCTGTTTATTTAGGCTCCCGTCAGGGCTAAACCCGGACTTGGGCCTAGTAGCAGCGGTTACGGCATCCGATTTTCATCAAAGAGATTTAGGGATCGAGATCAAGCGGCGGCAACGTGGGAACGTTAGAGTGGCGCGAAGGGACCGAGGGGGTCGAGGGCCCGGCGGGGCTATCCCCCTTGGTTTTGCCGACGGCGGCGTCCGATTGGTGGAGGCACTTTTTAAGTAATTCTTTTTTAGCGCCGTATTCCTGATAATTTTTGTTATACTCCGGCGTGCCGTTGACCTGGACGCAACGCCAGATTTTTGACGGCCGTCACGGCGGTCGACGATCTTGAGTGCGCGTTTCCCTGGCTGATCTGCGGGTTCGTGTGTGATCGGGATGCTGGCGAAAGTCCTTTTTTCCGCTCGTCATTGAACACATGAATTGAGGAGTTCAATGTGCATGCGAGCCAGCGAGTGGTTTAGTCCGCGAGGTGGAAGAAATCGGAGTGGTAGGGGCCTTCTGCGGGTGCAGTGTCTGCCTACCGTGATCTATTGCGAGAGGTTTGAGTGTGAGTATGCCCATTGGGCTTCGAGAGCCGGGGGGTTGTGCCGAGGCGCAGAGGGACGAGCGCACCAAGGGCAAAAAGAGGGTCGTGGATCATAACAGAGGTCCTACTGAACCTCCCTCAAGTTCGGGCTCCAAAGCTCTCATCTAAATGTGTGCTACTGGGATCTGCACCGGGCCCCTTTCTATCACCTGAGTCACGCTGTGGGCCTTACAATAGGCCGTGCCCGTCGATACCTGGTCGTACCAGAGTCAGGGCGGCCAAGCATAGGCCGGGCAGCGCTAGGCAGCGGCGTGGCGGAGGCCAACAACCCGGCTGTTGTGCGGTTCCTCCGACGGACTCGGGCGTAAGGGTGAGAGATTATCCGGACCGCCCGACAGGAAGTCTCACTAAGTGCTACAGTCGTCGAGCAGGCCACTGAGGCGTGGGCACTGTCGGGTAGAAGGAGGCGAGCGCAGGGCGGGAAAGCCGGGGAGCAAGCGAAACGAAGGGAAGTGAGGGATGAATGAACCCGGGCGCGATATTGCGCCGGGTGCTTTCGATGGTGAGGGTGGCAGCGTGAAGAAGGTTGGAGACGGGCAAAAAAGACGAGCTGGCGCTAGGGGGCTGAGATATCAGGCGATGCGCTGGCCGTGACAGGCCGCTACGAGGCTAGCGAGCGGGGGAGATAGGCAGAAGAGAGGGCGGGTGAAAGTGGAAGTCGGGCGCAGGCAGCTAGAGGCAGGGGTACCTGGGCGTCGTTTCGCGCTAGGTGCATGCGCATCGAAGAAGACGATGGTGGAGCTAGACGGCGGTATAGCAGAGGGAAAAACGAAAGTCTCGTCCGATCCTTGATGAGATCGGGCGACTCGGAAACGAAGGTCAAAACCAAGCTTTAGACAATAGGCGAGCTTAGTGGTAAGGTTAGATTCGATGTTAGCTTAGTAAAGTTAGTACTAGTAGAGAAATGGAGTGCGCCGGGATATGGCGAAAGAAGGGAATGGCGGGCGAGGAAGAAGGTAACTCGCCCGTTTCGTGACGAAAACGGGATAAGGAGGGTGCTAATTTGGGGTTTTATGACATTGCGAGCATGATGATGGAGTTTGATTTGGCTATGGGCTAGTAGATTAGGAGGTTAGCTGAAAAGGTAGTGCGTAGAGGCTGCGAGAAAACAAGTGCATCTGGCGCGAATCCGTGCCAAGTGCATTCGAAGTGAAGAAGCTGAAAACGATGTAGGCTGGTTTGAATTGGGCGCAGGCATAGAATGGGTGGTTCGCCCCATCCTTCACAGAATCGGACGAGTGAAGGATGGTTATGGAGGTTTCTTAGGCCCGCGAACGCGATTGTAAAGTTAGTTTTAGTGAAAAATTAGTGAAATGGGAGTTAGTAAGGAAAGTTGGTGCGCCGAGATAGAAGAACGGGGTGTGGGAGGTGCGTGCGGATACCAGAGGGGGCGAGCATCCCGTTTTCGCTCAGCCCGGGGATCGAAGAGCATGAGGCCAAGCTGCAGGGTCGGTGACTTACCTGTTGGCCGGTGCGTCGCTCATCCTACCGATGGGAGTAACAACTCTCTGTGCCTCTGTGCGCACAGCAGGAAGATGGTGCACCGTGAGGGAAGCTAGGTCCGTGATCTGCCCGAGCCATGCTGTTGAAGCTGATCTTTGGGGAAGAAGTCACTTGCAGCTTACAAGGCTAGGCTTGCAAGCTGTGCATGTCAGTGCCGTGGGGCTAGACACTTACCTGCTGGCCGGTGGGTTGCCTATCCTAGCGAAGGGAGCCGCCAAGTGCGTTGGATAGGAAGTCGAGTTTCAAAATCATAACTGCATGGGCAGGGCAGGTTGAAAGCGGCGATGAGCAAATTCGACGGTGTACCTGCTCAGAAGCTGACGGAAGGATCATCCCGACTTTGCTCATCTCGCTAGAATGAATGTGGCGAGGCATGGACTGCAGGACCTGACGTCTGTCTATGGGCTGGTGCGCTGTTTGTTTTTGGAGGCGTGGTAGCAGGGAGGCTAGCCGTACCACAGGGAATTGCCTGTTGGTCGGTGAAACGCTCAATTTGTAGAGCAAAGCAGCAGTTTAAAATACAACTTATCAGTTGGCGTATGCTAAGGGGCTAAAGGACACAGACTTAATCGTTGACTAGTGCACTGTTTGTCCTACCGACCAAAGTGGTCGAGGGAGAGCCGTCAGAGAGCCAACGGGTGGCGGTTCGGTTTCGGTTGACCAAGTTGTTCAGCGAATTGGCCATCATTGCGGGGCCCTCAGGCGACTGAAGGTATCAAGGCCCTATCCTGCGAGTCGGAGTGCACCTCTCTCCTTGGATCTGAGAGTCTCAAACTTACCTCTTTCTATCCTCCTGACTCTAAGTCTGGTCTATTGGTTCTGAGAGGAAGGCGGCAGGCGGGATTGCAACCCGTAGGACCGCAACAAGACTCTATGGGGAGTCAGCCCACCGATTGCAGGAGCCCTGCCGGAACTCAGGAGGAGTTGTGGAGGCTGGGAATTGAGAGGTAACTATTGCTTTTCCTTCTATAAACCCAGATTATAGCCCCTACCTGTACTGCCTGTTATGTTTTGACTGAGTATATGGCATGCATCCCTACTTTGACTTTTTGGTTTTACTTTCAGGACCTAAACCAGATTAAGTAAAGGAATGTGTGTGCAATCTCAGTTTCAGTTTTGTTGATTGCCTGAACGCAGATTGTGGACAAAAGGGAATTGCATCTGGGGGAAGGCTGGATGGAAGACTGTTTTGCATGAGGGTTGACTGGGTCAATCAAGACTGGGAAGTCCCCATAAGTCTGGGGAGACCCAGTGCTATGCTTTATTTTGGATTGTGTGGAGCGTCAGACCGTTCTATAAGTTTAGGTGGTCTGATTGCTCTGGAGGCTGGGAAGTCCCCATAAGTTTGGGGAGACCCAGCGCTATGGAATTGCTTTGAGAATCATGTCATTCTATAAGTTTAGGTGGTCTGGTTGCTCTGACTTGCGAGGGCTGATTGTGTTTGATTTTTTCAGGGGCCAAGTGCGTTCTGTAAGTTCAGGTGCCTTGGTTGCCTTGGTTATTTTGGGTTTTTCCTTGTTTGTTCGATTCTGAACGAGGAGGTCTGAGCCGTTCTATAAGTTTAGGTGGCTCAACCTCTTCCCGCTTTATTTTGAGACAATGAACTTGACAAAGGGCAGGCCGTTCTGTAAGTTCAGGTGGTCTAGCCCAATGCCACGCAAAGCTGGATCAGAGAGAAATGAATCAGGCAGAGAGTCGGACTGTTCTGTAAGTTCAGGTGGTCTGACTCAAAACCCGCACATGTTGGAATCCAAAGGTTATAATCTGGCTATATTCTATTACTATTTTTACCTATGAACAAGTTAGTCAGACTGTTCTATAAGTTTAGGTGGTCTGACTATAGCTTATCACAACCTGAAAAGAGTAAAACTAGGAGTATAACTGAAGGTAACTTGGGCCGGTTGAGCATTGTTTCTAAAGATGAATGACTCAGTCCTATGCCTGCTTTGAAGATTAAAGTTCAGATATAACTTGGCTATTTAAACAATTCAGGGCGACTAGAATGACCTAGTCATATGCCCAAAGAAGAGAAAAATTGTTGTGCCCTGTGTTTGTGCATACTTTGGCTAAGTTATACTCATTCCATAAGTTTGGGTGGTCTGACTTTATGTCTGGCTAAGTAAGGCACATTCCATAAGTTTGGGTGTCCTGACCTTATGCCTTATGTAAGCTGGATATAAGGGGTTAAATCATTGTGAGATCATGAACTATTGTTTGTTCAGGTTGAATTGTGAATGATGAGAGTACTTACCTTTGTGGTTTGGCCTGCATGTGACTGAGTGAGGCTACTACTTAGTTTGAGTTTCAGTTTGACAGGTAGTTGCTTTAGGTGTTCGCCACGTGCTAGAGCGATAGGAGTTGGTTCAATTTCTGCATTTTCTGAGCTAACTTTATTTTTACCTAGGTCAATGTTTGCATTTTTTTAGATCATTTGTTATACTTGGCTTTGTATAAATTTTTGTAAGCTACTTTCTCTACGGAAGCGCTGTCGAAGTTTCTGCAAATCCAAGGAGTTAGTCAAATTTTGACTTGTCAAAGTTCAACTTGTCTAAAGTTTATATATGACTTAGTAAAAATCTGGAAAGTTTCATTTTCTAAAGGGAGTGCTGTTAAATTAAGGAGTTAGATAAAATTGGACTTTGAAAAGTTAAAGGCTATTTCTGTTTTCATATTCGGGATGATATAAATTCTGGAAAGACATTTTTTCTACGGGAAGCGCTGCCGAAATTTTCTTAGTTTAAAGGAGATAGGTTATATTTTAACAGATGGCGATTCCAGCGACCCACCCTGTGTAGGGGAGATCATGCCAGGGTCTGCCTTTGCTTTGGGCACTGCTTAGCAGTAGATTCAGACTCAGTCAATTAGGAAGATTTTTAAGTGAGATCGTGATATGAGGATTATTCCCCAAGGACTTATAGGTTTAGCTTGGGGATTTACGTGTCTTGTGTTACAGGTCTTCTTGATCGATTGATTCAGGATTTGGGCTAGATTCAGCCTGATCCTACGAGGGTCATCTTCTATTATCAGTGATAACAGGTCGGTTGTCGATTCGTCGGTTTGCGATTCAACTCCAATCCATTCTTGTCACTCAACCTAAAGGCCTTAACCCTGTGGTTTGAATTGTTTCATTGTGTTTTTACCCGGACTTTATTGGATGGCCATTTAACAAAAGTACTGAGTATTTATTTTGGGAAGTTGCACAAGAGTGAGGTTTGTATGGCTAAAGCAAAGGGTATGCGCAGAGAGAATGGTTGAAGTTGATCCTGTGTAGTGCATGAGTTTTTGTTGAATCTTTGATGTGATTGCAGGTATGTATGTGGTTCAGACTCTGGATGTGACGACCTACGATTACATACATATATGGCTGAAAGGAGTCCCACTGACACTGTGACATTGAGAAGTGATCGTCCTATATTAATAACCCTCTATATATATACGTATATATATATATGTCTTGAGTGTTTCGTGCGGTCTATTGTGACCATGCGTGAGGGTTGAATAAATTATGTTTTCGAGGGGAATGAGGTTTCTCCTTATCCTTTGTTTTTCAAAGATTTTTATAGTTGGACGTTGTAGTCCGTGACAGTCGTCAAAGTCAAACCCCTTGACTTTTCTCCAGGACCCTAGATGATGGAGGTGGTCTCCAGGGCAATAAGAGACAACTACCACCACATGTATTAACCTGTGTACCACCCACTCTCCGCAGGGTGCAGAAGAGGGTGTGGTTCTCAACCGCACTTGGCAGTTGTCCAGCGTCGAGAAATTAATCCTCAAGGCGCGTGTCAGCCGACACTTGAGTGTCGAATGCGACCCTCGAGATCAACGAGGACCGCATGAGTATGGGTACTACATAGTACGCCATCATTGCGATCACTTGCGTACGTTTGCATTGCGAGTCGATATGAGTTAGCCCTGCGTCCGCGCGGTTTCATATTAAGTCTCGCGAGCGACGCCTATCCGATTTTCGCATCGGAAAGTTATGGGATTGCTACTAAGGGACTAGGAGTGTTGTTGCGTTGTTTGTTCAATGTCGTTCTGTATATGTATATGTACATGTGTATGTTCTATTTTTGCGTTCGTAGAGTGGTGTGCGCGTGGTGTGTGGGATGCGTCCTAGTCGACCGATGTTGAGTCGCGCTTGGGATCTCAGCCTCCCCAGTGCGTCGGTTCGCGTGTGGGTCCGATAGAGGCGTACTACCGCGCGTAGCCCCTATGCTACAGCGAACGAGAAACACCCTTGGCTGGTCCACCTCTGTGATTGCAACTGATCAGCTTTCGTATTGTGGACTGGTAGCTCGGCGGGGATACGCCCACCGAAGGGAGGTGACAACTCCCGTAAGGTGGAGGTAAGTCGTGCCTCGCGTAGGCCCTATCCTGTCGTAGGGGCTCGCGGGAGGTATGGCTGGCGCACTCGGCCGGAGCGACTTGCGGAAGCTCCATGTATATTTGCGACGAAGGATTTAAACCAACTCCTGTGTGACGCTGTCGGGAGGATCCCGCACTGCCTTGTGCGGTGTCGGACCGATGCACTCGACAACGGGTGGCGAGCCGTGTGCCCGCGACGACCCCTATCACGCTTGGGCAGCGGATCCACAGCCCTGCTCGAACGGTCCGTGAAATCCCTTCATAACAGATCGCGGCTGGTGGGTGACACATCCTCAAGGAGGCCCGCGCCACTCAGGTTTCTTCCGCCTCGTAGGCTAACCGCCCATCGGCTCGCATGTACGTTGAACTCGCCGACCCTCGACAGTTAAGGTAGAGGAAGTTTGTCGGCATCCCGAATACGCAGGACTCGTAGGTCCACCCAAAGATGCGCGTTCTCAAGGTCCTCGGCCGCTGTGACGATCTCTAAATGCAACGCCGCGTCCAGGTCAAAGAACGTCAATGCATTAAAAAAAAAATGATAATACCACGATAAGCAAATATTTAGAAAATTTTAATCGTTAGAATATGATGGATCGAGGAAAAACAACCCACTAGTACCGCTCTGACGCTGCTGACGGCAAAACCAAAGGGGATAGCCCCGCCGAGCCCGCAATCCCTCGGTTCCTTCGCACTATTCTGATATTCCTGCATCGTCGCCGCTCGGTCTCGATCCCTGAATCTCCCGAATGAAAGTCGTACATTGTAACCAATAGTGCTAGGTCCAAGGTTGAGCTTAGTACTAGCGAACACCTATGTAAGCGGATACTATGCGACGCGCGGATCTATCGGGACGTTCCAAAGTTGCATTGTTGTTGATGTCGTCCTCCGTACGTACGCACAAGTCACAGGCAAGCACACCAATCCCGAGACAAAATCTTTTTACCCCTAATTTAATCAAAAATAAAAATCTGATCGACGATCAACGCCGGTTTCCACAATCATAAAAAACGAAAGAAATCACGAGCGCCTTAAGTCTGTGCGCCGACACACTCTCTACTCTAGTTAGCCATTCAATCATCGTAAACCACAGACTCAGCCGCGCCTCGCGTTGTATACCTAGACTTTAAGCCAAACTTATTTCTTGTCGTTTGCAAAAATCAGGGCGGATACTTTTGTAAGGGTATTCGCGCCGACAGTAGATTCGCGGTGACCCGCGTTATTGAAACAATTAAGGTAGAGGAAGTTTGTCGGCATCCCGAATATGCAGGACTCGTAGATCCACCCAAAGATGCGCGTTCTCAAGGTCCTCGACCGCCGTGACGATCTCTAAATCCAACGCTGCGTCCAGGTCAAAGAACGTCAATGCGTAAAAAAAAAAAAAAAAAAAAATGATAATACCGGGATAAGAAAATATTTAGAAAATTTTAATCGTTAGAATATGATGGATCGAGGAAAAACAACCCACTAGTACCGCTCTGACGCTGCCGACGGCAAAACCAAAGGGGATAGCCCCGCCGAGTCCGCAATCCCTCGGTTTCTTCACGCTATTCTGATATTCCTGCATCGTTGCCGCTCGGTCTCGATCCCTGAATCTCCCGAATGAAAGTCGTACATTGTAACCAATAGTGCTAGGTCCAAGGCTGAGCTTAGTACTAACGCATTGTTGTTGATGTCGTCCTCCATACGTACGCACAAGTCACAGGCAAGCACACCAATCCCGCCACAAAATCTTTTTAACCCTAATTTAATCAAAAATAAAAATCTGGCCGACGATCAACGTCGATTTTCACAATCATAAAAAACGAAAGAAATCAACCGCGCCTTAAGTCTGTGCGCCGACACACTCTCTACTCTAGTCAGCCATTCAATCATCGTAAACCACAAACATAGCCACGTCTCGCGCTGTATACCTAGACTTCAAACCAAACTTATTTCCTGTCGTTCGCAAAAATCAGGGCGGATACTTTTGTAAGGATATTCGCGCCGACAGCGGATTCGCGCCACCATCTCACGCGCGACCCGCTGGTCATGGAGTGAGCCGACTCACGATTATCCACTCCACTCCCACAGTCCCCTCCCTCTCACCGGTGGTCCCCTATCCCCATGCCATAACACATCTCCTTCCCCACCTTTCTCCACCTCCCGTCATGTCTACCCCTATGCACCCACTACCCACGGACGAGACTATAGTTGAGGAGATCGTCGCGACGCTCTCCGTCTCTCAGACGCCCACCCACCCGACGGTCCATGGTCAGCACTCGGTAGACCCCACAGACCTTCGCGCTGTTCTTGCGTCTCTCCTTGCACATCTGCAAGCGCGGCTCGATGCGCTTGCACCCCTGGAGAGGCAAATCAATGCGCTCACCTTTGAAGTTCACGGCCTCAAGGGTTCTCCTCATCGCTCTCCCCACCACTCTCAGACCCCATCCCCTATCGGCTTAGAGTCCAACTCTCCACGATTCCAGAGACGGAGACGTGGTGGTTTGTCCTCCTCTGCGGGCCAGGTCCAACACTCCCCCTCCACAGTGGTGAGTGCTGCTAACGCTCAGACCATACCGTCTGTAGCGGCACATTCATTGGCCCCCGCCACTCCCGCTGCCCCTGCCGCTTTGGCCACTGCCGCATGTGCTGTTCACCCAGATACCGGTATCTCGCCATTGTAGGCAGTTTCATCTACCCACCCTAATGCTGCTTCACAGTTTCCTGCACAGATCGCGGCACTACGGCCCAGAGTTCTTCCTCCTCCCGCTAGGGTACTCTCTCCGCCTCCTCCGCCTCGGACCCCGTGAACCCAGCTAGTGGCTACCCTACAGGCCACCGTGGTGCAACTCCAGGCGGAGAGACTCTCCCTGGGACAGCCTCATGCTTCACAAGCTGCTCACCCTTCTTCTTCTTATACCGCCCCTCCCACCTCTGTCTTGTCGGCTCGTTTCCCTCGGTCGACTTTCCACCTCTACCCTCCTACCTCGCTACTCCGTCCCAATTGGTTGCGGTCGTTGCCTCCACGTCTGCCGGGCCTTCCACCAGCAACCCCGACACTCAGCTTGCCACCACTTCTACCTCTGCACCGACCTCGACATTTGCTGTCGCAGTGCAGGCCCATCAACCCCTCTCCCCTCGCCGTCAGCACAACAATCCCACCCTTGTGCGTCTGTCGGACATACCCGACTTCGATGGTACAGTGCGTGTGTCGCACTGGTTGCAGGCTGCCACACGTGCGCTGACACTGACTAACACTAGTCAAGCATTGTGGTCCTCCGCGCTCGCAACTAAATTGTGAGGCAGCGCGTTCTCCGCATGGGAGAACTATTATACCCATCGTACTCGCTCAGGTGAGACTCCCACTCTCGCGGATTTCACCTCGTTCCTCCATGACCGCTACGACACTCTCCACGATGCGACTGTTGCCTTAGATCGGGTCACCGAAACGCAGTGGCGCGGGTCCTCTGGACCAGCCGATCTTGAGCGTCACATCAGAGTGTTTTAGGACGCTCGCCTCATTTGCGATGAGGCACTCCTACCGGAGGTCCTTTTGACCAACAAGTTCGTAGTCAGTCTTCCGACTGACTACCGCATCGAGCTCTGGCGACAGAGCTTCGCCTCCTCGGAGCAGGCATACGAGGCTGCTCGACAGTACCAGAAGATGCAGAGTCGCTTCTCTGACACCCCATCTTCTTCGCGATCCATCGCCGCCGCTACCTAGTAGTCACGCAGTGCTACTCACGATCGATCCTCCTTCACCGTCCGCTTCCGCCGACCAGCTCGACCTGGAGCGTCATTCTCTCGGCGCTACAGTTCTCTGGAGTACAGCGAGGATGCCTTGGTCGAGTTTGACCGTACCCTTGGGGAAGCCCCAAGGACATCGACCTTTGAGACGTCATCGAGTATCACTTGGATGACGACACTGTCTCGATGGCTGAGCGCCTGCAGATGGCCATGTCCGCCATGGGTCGTGCGCGCAGTCGGGTTGCAAAGGCTGACGCCCGCACGTTCACGGTTCCTCAGATAGACCTCCCGTAAGGTTTTGTCCCTCCTCGCGGAGCTCTATCCCCTGAGGAGCGTGCCGGCCTCGAGGCCCGTCACGGCTGCCTTCGTTGCCGCCAGGACGGACACACATCCTCACGGTGTCTATACCATGTCGCCCTCAATCGACACTATGCTGACATCTTTCATCAACGCAGCTCCCAGTCCCCCCCCGACCCCTCTCAGCCAACCCCACCTAGCTAGCCACGGTGCAGTGTACTGCTGAGGCCTCGCACGTAGCCGGCTTCCTGACCACTGAGTCGCGGATTGGCACTTTGGCTACCCCACCAGAGGATCCTCAGGACATGACAGACGCAGTTCCCTTTGCCCCACCATCTGTCAAAGTACCGGCTGCCCCATAGCAGACCGCCGCATCTAGTCCTTCCCCTCCGAAACTTCCAACGCGTCGCGCCATTCGCACAACTCGTTGTAGTCCCCAACTGGCGACTCACGATGTCGAGCGCATCGGTCCGGCACCGCACAAGGCAGCGCGGGACCCTCCCGACCTCGTCACAAGGAGTTGGTTCTTAATCCTCGTCGCAATTGCATATGGAGCTTCCGCAAACCGCTCCGACCGAGTGCGCCAACCATACCTCTCGCGAGCCCCTACGACAGGATAGGGCCTACGCGAGGCACGACTTACCTCCACCTTACGGGAGTTGCCACCTCCCTTCGGTGGGCGTATCCCCGTCGAGCTACCAGTCCACAGTACGAAAGCTAATCAGCTGCAATCGCAGAGGTGGACCAGCCGATGGCGTTTCTCGTTCGCTGTAGCATAGGGGGACCCGCACGAGAACCAACATCTTGGGGGGCTGAGGTCCCAAGCGCGACTCGCCGTCGGTCGACTAGGACGCATCCCACATGCCACACGCAGACCACTATAAAGAACATAAAAAAAAAAAAAAAATGCACGCACGTACATATACATATACAGAAGGACACTGAACAAACAACGCGACAACACTCCTAGTCCCTTAGTAGTCATCCCATAACTCTCCGATGTGGAAATCGGATAGGCGTCGCATGCGAGACTTAGTATAAAACCGTGCGGACGCAGGGCTAACTCATATTGACTCGCAATGCAAGCGTACACAAGCGGTCGCAATGATGATGTACTACGTAGTACCCATACTTATGGGATCCTCGTTAATCTCGAGGGTCGCAATCGACACTCAAGTGTCGGCTGACACACGCCTTGAGGGACTGATCTCTCGACGCTGGACAACCGCCAAGTGCGGTTGAGAACCACACCCTCTTCTGCACCCTGCGGAGAGTGGGTGGTACACAGGTTCATACCTGTGGTGACAATCGTCTCTTATCGTCCTAGAGACCAACTCCATCATCGAGAGCCTGAAGAGAAATCAAGGGATTTGACTTAGACGGTTGCCACGGACTACAACGTCCAACCATACAAACTCTAAAGAGCAAAGGCTAAAAACGAAAGTCTCATTTTCCTCGAAAACATAATCTGTTTAACCCTTACGCGCGGTTATTGTAGGCCGCACGAAACACTCAAGACATATATATTCACATATATAGAGGGTTATTAATATAGGACGATCACTTCTCACAGTCACAATGAGACTCCTCTCAGCCATATATATATGTATGTGAGCGCAGACAGTCAAATCAAAAGTCCGAATCACCAAACATACCTGCAATCACATCAAAGATTCCACCAAAAGGTCCATGAACTACGCGGGGTCAACTTCAACCATTCTCTGCACTCACACCCCTTGCTTTTAACCATACAAGCCTCACTCTTTGTGCAACTCTCAAAATAAAATACTCAATACTTTTCTTTTAATGACCATTCAAATATAGTCCGAGTGAAAATACAACAAAACAATTCAAATCACAAGGCTAAAGTCTTTAGGTTGAGTGGCAAGAGTGGATTGAAGTTGAGTCGTAAACCGACGAATCGGCAACCGACCTGTTATTAGTGATAACAGAAGGTGATCCTTGTAGGATCAAGCTGAATCTATTCCAGATCCTGAACCAAACGATAAAGAGGACCTGTAACACAAGACAGGTCAATCCCCAAGCTAAATCTATGAGTCCAAATCGAGAGTAACCTCCATATCACACTTTCACTAAGAATCATTCTACTTGGTTAATCCTGAGTCTACCCCTAAGCCAGTGCCTAATGAAAAGGTAGATCTTTGACAGAATCTCCTCTATGCAGAGTGGATTGCCAACTTTGCCACCTGTCAAAATATAATTTAACTCCTCTACAGAAAATTTCGGCAGCGCTTCCAGTAGGAGAAGTGTTTTCTCAGAATTTATAATAACTAATTCTGGAAAGTCAAATTTTGCCTAACTTCCTGAACTAGTAAAAATTTGGGCAGCATCTCCTTTAAAAGGGTTGACTTCCCAAATTTATACTAAGCCGGATAGGAACTCAAAAGCGAGACTTCAGTTAAACTATAAGACAAAATTTAACTAACTCTTTGGCTTTGTAGAAATTTCGGCAGGCTTCTTGTAGAGAAAGTGTTATTCCAAGATTTATACAAAGCTAAGTTCAGAATTTAAATGAATTTGACTTTTCAAGGTCTAATTTTATCTAACTCCCTTCATTAGTAAAAATTTGGGGAGCGCTCCCTTTAGAAAATGAGGTTTTCTAAATTTTTACGAAGTCAAAAAGTCAGAAAAGATGGACCCTGAAAAAAATAAAATTTGACTAACTCATTGGTTTTGTAGAAGTTTTGGCAGTGCTTCCCGTAGAGAAAGTGACTTACCAACATTTGTACAAGACCAAGTATAATAAATGATCTAAAAAAATGCAGAAATCGACCTAAGTAAGAATAAACTTAGCTCAGAAAATGCAGGAATTGAAACTAAATTCTATGGCTCAAACACGTAGCGAGCAACTAAAGCAACTACCTATTAAACTGAAACTCAGACTAAGTAGCAGTCGCACTCAGTCTCGTGCAGACCAAACCACAAAGGTAAGTACTCTCACCATCCCAAAGTCATTCTTGTCAAACAATAGTTCGTAACCTTTCAATGATTTATGCCCTTATACCCGGCTTATATAAGGCAAAAAGCTAGGTCACCCAAACTTATGGGAACCTGCCTAGCTCAGTCAGAATATACACAGACACAGGGCACACCAACTTTTCTCTTCTCCGGGCACATGACTAGGTCGCCCTAGTCGCCCTGAACTGTTTAAGTATCCAAATTATATATAACTGTTTGTCCTTAGTTTTATAAGGTAGCATATGACTGAACCGATCAACTTAGTTCGAGGTCCAACCTGCCCGTTCTTACCACAAGTTTATTCTTAATTAATATTCTCTTCAGTTATTATAAGCTATAGTCAGACCATTCAAACTTATGGAAAAATGTCTGACTAACCTGTTCATAAGTAAGATAATATAAAATATAAACAAGTTTTACCTTCTGATTCTAGCATGTGCGTGACTTCAGACCAGACCTCCCAAACTTATGGGAACCTGTCCGGTCTTTCGCATAAATTCCCTTCAAAATAAGCAAGAGATAAACTAATAAACACCAGAAATCCCAAACAAAACAAGACGACAAAGCTACCCAAACTTATGGAACATGCTTGGTCCCCGAAAAGTCATTCACATTCAACCCTCTCCTTCAGACAACCAAAAATAAACATAGCACTGGACCCTCCAATCTTATGGAGACTCTCCCAGCCTTTGGTTGACCCAGTCAAACATGCAATACTGCCTTCCTCCCATCCTTCTCCCAGATGCAACCCGCAATCTGCTTTCAGTCAAACAATAAAATTGAAATTGACATTGCGCATACATTCCTTTACTTAGTCTGGATTAGGTCTTGAAAGTCACACTGAAAGTCAAAGTAGGGATGCAGGCAATATACTTAGTCAACCATAGCAAAAAATACAGATAAGGGTTATAACTGGGTTTATAGAGGAAAAACGAAACCTTTACCTTTCAGTTCCCTGCCTCCAGAACTCCTCCTGAGTTCCGGCAGAGCTCCCACAATCGGTGGGCCGACTCCCCACAGAGTCATGCTGCGGTCTTACGGGTTGCAATCCCGCCTGCCGCCTTCCTCTCTGAACAGGACTAGACTTGGAGTAAGAAGAGCAGAATGAGTGGTTTCAGACTCTCGAGATGCAAGAGAGGGACAACTCAACTTTCTGGAGAGGGCCTGGATACCTTCACTCGCCTGAGAGCCCCGCAAGGGCAACCAAAATCGCCCAGCAGCTTAGTCAGCCTGAGGCCCAATTGCCTACGGTTGACTACCTGACGACACTCCCACTCGCAGCAAAGATCTCCCCTCCTGAAGCGCCTGATTGCCCTCAATAAATCACAATGCCTCACCTCTTTCTTGATACAACTGACGACTATGCAACTTAGAATTAGTTTGCTCAAATAGAGCGCTCCCTCAGTACTTTATCCGAGGAACAAACAAGCTTGGCGAAACCTCAACAGAAAACCACATGCGCGACCCCTGTGCGCAGTAGCAACAAACAGTACAAACGAAAACCAGCACTGGCTGAACCCACCCGATCGAGACATTCTACTAACTGAGAACAACTATGCACCAACACCACGTAAGCCGGGCCACATGCTCCTCTCTCCTTCTACTGTTCTTACTCTCTGCACACCGTGGCTGGCGTCACACTGGTTCCATTCGATTGGTTGAGCAATGTCGAAAGATGCTTTCACTAGTCCACTCTTCCCAATACGTGTGTAACTACATGCTCAGTGCCTGTGTCACCCCATGCTCCGTCACTCGAAGGATGCTAGGTGGGGATGGACTTTCTACTAGGACGCGGTCAGACACACACGCCCCTCACCCCCATCACCGCTCGGTATCGGGGTCTGGAACAGGACAAGCTATAACAGAGATGAACCTGGTGGTATATAGAAACGTGTGGTTATAGCCACACGCCTGTGCGAAGGAACAAGACTCTCGCTGCCCCTATCTTCACCCCGGTATGCCTCCCTGCTCAGTCTCTTCCAATTCGATTCCTCTCCCAACACTTCCTCTATCTCAGTGTCAGATCCAAAGCTTCCCCTCAACTCGATCTTGTTTTCGCCGTTCTACCCTCGCGTGCGTACTACCCCCTTTTTGCTCGTGTGCATCTCCTTTCAGATTTGGTCGAGGCTTCAGCCAGACTGCCTACTCCAGTACTGCCGAGGGGGTAAGTACTAATGACGCAGTCGCCATACCGGCACTTTTGAGCATCACAACGGGCAACAGGTAAGTCTCCATCTCGCGGTTGGGCTCACGCTATTCCCAACGACAACCAAATGACCCCTGATCGCTGAAACATACGCCGCAACTTCGAATTTTCCTTCTAGGCGCAGCTTGCATGTCACATAGCGCCATACCTGCTACTCTAGGACTCAAACTGAGGTCGCCAACGGACTCGCCCGTTGTCAAACCCCCAGTTTCCCTTCTTTACTCGCTCGATCCGATGGAGAATCCAGTGAGTTACCGCTTTTTCCACCTTCCGCCATCCTTTCTCTAGGATGAGCAAAATCGAATTAGTCTTCTGCTAGAAGCCAGGGAGATACATCCCAGAATCTGCCCTTAGTGTCCGGGCGAATACACGCCCGACACCGCTATCCCCCCAGGCTTACTCCATTAACTCCCTGCGCAGCCCATTTCTCCACTACCCCTATTCCTACTACTTCCATGTCAATTCGACCTCATCATCAGAGTCGCCTCGCCAAAGAACCCCAGACACCAACCTCCTTTCATCTATTCCGCTCCGAAATGAGCAAACCCGCTCGTTTCCTCTCCTCTTCTCTATGTCTCGGCGCACCACCTCTCTATACTACCCTTCTCCTTATTAACCTTCCACCGATTCTAACTCCGGAATCGGGGTCGCCGGTTTCGAAAACTGCGGATTCGACTCCTCCCTCGCCCGCTTTCATCAAGAAACGCGTGAGACTGGAGATTTTACTCTCATTCCTCGCCATAGCTCCCGCAACCACCTTCTCTACTAACTCTAACTTTACTAGCTGATCAGCTAAACTAACATTACCATTCACCTTGCCTTACCTTAAGACCTCGAAATCACCCCTCTACCCGCCCGATTTCATTGAGTATCGGACGCAATATCAGACCTCTGCCCCAGCCATATCCACTTCTTCAAGCACTCTGCGCACTACGTTTCTGTACTAACTCCCTTTTTACTGATCCTTTACTAAGTCTAACTTCTAGATCGGGGTCACCATCCCCGAAAAACTCCCTGGCTTGCACACCCGCCAAAATCGTCGGACCGCATTCTTCATCTGGGCAAAATAGGGAACCTTGTTAACTTCCCAAACACACGCAAGTCCGCGCGGCCCCTAAAAACCGATGTCGCGTCCGAGTCAAGGAGCCTCCTTGAAAATAACAATAATACAAAAATATTTGGAACTTTTTAATCGTCAGAATATGATGAACAAGAAAAAAAAAAAAAAAAAAAAATGCTTGTACCGTTTTGACGCCGACGTTGGCAAAACCATCGACTCCTTGGCTCCTCCGCACTACTCTGATATTCCCGCGTCGTCGCCACTCGGTCTCGATCCCTGAATCTCTTTGACGAGAGTCTGACGCCGTAACCGCTAGTGCTAGGCCCAAGTCTTGGTCTAGCTTTGACAGACACCTAAATTTAAACCAGTAAAGCGCGAGGTGCGGACCTACCGAGACGTTTTCAAACTCACATGGTTGTCGATGCCGTCCTCCTCACGTGCGCACAGATCACAGGCAATCACATCAATCAACGAGACACAATCTTTTTAATCCTAGCTTAATAAAAATAAACCTCGACCAACGACTACGCAAGCTTCACGGTCATCAATAAGAAGAAAGATCACGCGCGCCTTAAGTCTGCGCGCCCACACACTCTCTACTCTAGTCAACCATCCAGTCAACATAAATCACGGACACAGCCGCGCCTCGCGCGGTATACTTAACTTTTTTAAACCAACTTATTTTCTGTCGCTTGCAAAAACCAGGGCGGATACCCTTGTAAGGGTATTCGCACCGACAGCGTAAGTCTCAAAACAATCAACTCCAATCCTCCACGCCCCTGGGGTTACAGGTGGACCAAAGTCCTGAGACGCAACCCTCCTCGGCAACGGCGCCACTGTCTACCGGGAGACGAGATCTGCCGACACGCCGATCGAACCTTGTACCTCGCGCCGTGTCTGTCACCCATGGGAGGGTCGATCGAGGCTCCTGTAACCTGCAAGGAAATGGTTAGTTCACATCCACGTAATAAAGACCGGAACCGACTATAGACACAACAACGAGACTCTCATACACTATCGTTTGAAAGGAATAAAAAGTATGCTTTCATTTAATCCAAAATGATTGGGTTCTCTGCATTACTTCCATCCCTAGAGATTGATCCCGTGTTCGAGTCAGGAAAATCAGTTTGAGTCTCGACCGATCTCCTTGACAACCTTAGCCAAATCCTTCGTCTGACAGGATGCCGTCGATACCAAGCCCGCTGATCCCATGGAACGGTGCACGAACTCTCAGTGTCTGAGGCGGAGTCGAGGGTCCACCGTGGCCACTGGTCACGATCTATTTTCACCATGGGTCGACCTTTCCGCCTGTTCTCCTCAAGAAGCGAAACCCCTGCGGCCTGGCTCCCGGCCAACTGATCCCAAGCTCCCGTCTAAGTCCGGAAAAGACCAACGTGAACTCCAGGGTCACGACCTGTCCTCAAATGCCCTGACCTGATCCGAGGGTTCCACACTCTCCTAAGTCCCAGTCTCGTCCAAAGTCTCTGCCCTGTCGAAAGCCCTAGCCCTGGCCTGGTCCAAAGTCCCGACCTCGTCAAAGTTCCGGTCCGTCAAAGGTCCTAGTCTCGGTCAGGTCCAAACCCCGACCTCATCAAAGGTCCCGGTCCCGGTCTTGTCAAAGGCCTTGGTCCGTCAAAGGTCCTGGTCCCGACGAAATTTCCCAGCCTCAAAGTTCCAATTTGTCCAAAGTCCCGACTCGTTCAAATCCCGGTTTGTACCCTGAACCCCGATCCAGTCACACCCCCGGCGCGCTGTTCCCCAAAGTCCCGATCCAGTTGCGTCCTCGGGCGCACTGCGCTCGATGTCCCGTTCCGGCTGCGCCTTCGGGCGCGTCGTGCCCGTTGTCCCATTTTGGTTATGCCCTCGGTCGCGCTGTGCCCAATGTCCGTCCCGACCGTGCCTTCGGGCTCGTAGTGCCCGATGTCCCGTTCCGACCGTGCCTTCGGGCGCGTTGTGTCTTTGTCCGTGCGCACGTGTTTGACGCGTGCCCCTCGACTGTGCGCGCGCAGGCGCACTGCTGCGCACGGTTCTCCCGCGACCGCGAGAGCATGTGCGCGCGTCTATGCGGTGCCTCGCACGATATCCCGCGACTGTGCGCGCGTCTGGGTGTTGCCGCACACAATCTTCCGCGACTGTACGCAATTTCCCCCACTACTGTGCGTGCGTGTGCGCACTGTCCGCGCGATCTCTCGTGGCTGTTGTGCGCCCGTCAGCGCGTTGTCTGCACGATCTCCCGTGGATGTGCGCGCGCGTGTGCGTTGCTTTGTGCGATCTCCCGCGGCTGTTGTGCGCCCGTCTCCATGTTGTCCGCGCGATCTCCCGTGGCTGTGCGTGTGTGTGCGTTGCCCCGCGCGATCTCCCACGGCTGTGCGCGCATCTGCGCAGTGTCGCGCACGATCTCCCACGACTGTGCGCCCGTGTGCGACAATGTGTGCGTGTGCGATTGTGTGTGGGTGTGCGACAATGTGCACGTGTGTCCCCGCTCGTGCGCGAGGCTCTCCCCCTCGTGCACTCGTGCGCTCGTGTGCCCACACTAGGGCGCGCGGCTCTCCTCTCTCGTGAGCCTGTGCGCCCGCCTCAGGTATCTCCGTTGTCTTCCTGAGCTAGCACCCTCATCCAACTTTGCTCACCTCCTCAAGTAACAGCTCCTCCGACAGTGCGCCTGAGTGTCCTTGACTCTTGTTTCCTCCAGTGCGCCTGCATGTGCGCCAGTGGGAAGTCCCGAGTTGCTGTAGTGCGCCCGTAAGTACGCACGTCCGAAGTGTCGATCCTGGGCCCGGTTTGGCTTTTGTACTTTGTCGGGCCCTTTCCGAAGTGTGCCTCAGTTCTCGCATGCTGCGAGGCTGCCGACAAGTTGCAGCGCCCTGGTACCGTGGCTCCTTCGAGCCTGCGCCCGGGCCTATTTGGGCCCCGAAGGGTTTTTGGCGAAGGGAGCCTTTTTGTCGGGTACCGGACCTTTTGCCGCGCCCCGGTACCGAGGCTCATTCCAAACCTAGGCTTAGGCCGCCCAGGCTCTCGTGGTCCCCACATGAAGAGTGTCAGGGTCTTGTCAATTTCCGCAAGTCCTGGTCCCAAAATTAATAAGTTCACGGTCCGAGGGCCTTTTCTTGGCCTTCGGCCTCGCAGGCTCTCTTTAGACTTTACTTAAGGCCTGCATGTTGAAGCCCCTAGCGTGCCCGAGCAGCGATTCCCCTTTGTATCGATTCCACAATGAATCGCAGTGTCAGCCGCCACTTAGTTCTCCTGAGGGCTCGTCTTAAAAGTCTGACCTCCTCTCTTGTTCGGCCGATCGCCCGACTCTCTTAATGCAATCCGGCCCTCCCGTTCCTGTCCTTCACCTGGAGCCTCCGGCGCTTCCTCTGTAGCAACCGCTCGTTTATGCCTTGAGGCAATGATATGCCTCAGTAGTGCACGTAAAGGGGCGCTTTCCCAGAATTCATGGATCCGCTTTTTCCTGACGCCTCAGCCTCGACACTCGTTGCGTGAATCTGATATTGTATCTTTTGGTGTCCGTTGCGATCCCACCAGGCAAATTGACCGACCCCAGTTCTCCTCAAGTGCTATCCTCAAGGAAGTAAAGGGCGGCGTAAGGCTGGAGCCGCCCGACACCAGTATTTGCGACCACTGTCCGGTTAGGTCACCTCCGTCTGTAATAGACTGTAAGGTGATGGTCCTTAGTGGATAAGGTAGGACCGTGGGAGTAGAACTGCACTGGGGGAAACTTCGAAAGTGGTAGATTGGAAGGGAAATTCCATAGGAATATCACATGGCCAAGTGCCGAAGGCACCCCTCACATGTCTAGAAATCCAACCTCTACAACAACCTGGGCGGAGTCACAAAATTGAGTTATAATTGCACTACGGGCCAAGATACAGTTTGCAAGTGCAGTTCGGGCACTGCATACAACCCAGCTTTCTGGCCAGGTAGGGTGCCCGAAGTGCAATTGCAAACTGTATCTTTCCCCATAGTGCAAGTATAACTCCTTTGTGACTCTACTGAAGTTACCCAAAAAACAAAAAAAAAGAGAAAAGGAAATCACTCCCAAAACCTTCTCCTGGTACCAGGCAACTTTCCATCCTTTCCTGTCTTATACATTACAACTGTAAACAACTTTCAAGTTCTTAGATTCTCTGATTGCTATGGTGTAATGATTTAGGTAGAAAAGATGCCTGGTGGAAGAAATGGCCTCAGAAACAGAACAGAAATTAAAAATAAAATAAAAAATAAAAAGAAGAAGGAAGATTTTGTTGAGCAGTCTGGCCCTAACATGGGGAACCAGCTTGGGCCTATCATAAGTTTTGGGCCCACAAAATCCAACTTGTCCGGAATCTTTAGGTGTTAGAGTCTTTCGGAACTCCAACAAGATGCGGCTAATTTTTCAGGTAAGATACACAAAGTGACAGTTAAAGGATTTTTTATATTTTTTTTGTTAACTACCCCATATTCTTCTCTCAAATGGTTTCATCTGTCACAACCTACCTACCACTACTCCTAAGGCTGTACAGGTGACCCCTGCAAGCATCCAATTGAAATCATCTCAAATGAGTTTCTTTTGTTTCAAAAGGAGCGATAAAAAAAGGATGCCCCAAAGTGTTATTTGGGTGAAGAAGTGAGGAATTATAAGGGCCATTTCCTTACAGGGGCCTCCAAAAACACTTCATTTTGAAGAAGTTAGGGCCGCTGGACCCGGTTTCCAGCAGGTGTAGCTCCCAACCAATACACCAGAGCATGCAGGAAGCCCGCAAGGGGCGGTTGCTCATATCACCTCTCCTAGTGGTGCGACTGGTTAAAAATAAAAGGGAAAAAAAAGGGCCTAGCTCAGTCGGTATACCCATGATTTGTTGAAATACAGACAAAGTTCTTTTATTATTATTATTATTATCATTATTTTTAAATATGCTATATTCTTCTCTCAAATCTTTCATCATCTTTCAAATTCTTTCAATTCACCTTCACTACATACCTACCACTAGGCTTATACAGGGGACCCCTGGGAAAAAAGCTTTGTTGTCTCCCTCCAGCCATCAGAGGGGATGCATGCTGCCCCCCACCCCAACCATGGTGGTCAAGGATGGGGTGGGGCCACTGGTGGGGGTCCGGCTAACGCAAAGGCCTAGCATTTTGCCAGTAGGTACGCCTCCCTTTTCATTGTCCCCCACCCCCAACTGAATAACAGCAGTGTCTAAGGCCAACACTCTCCCACACACCGCACACAACCCACTCACACTCACACTCACACCCGTCTTGACCTCGGACCCTGCGAATACCGATCAAGGGTATTAAGCGGACCATCACCGCTGGTTGGCACTAAGTGCGCCGCAGGCAGTTGTCAGGCTCGAGCCCGCAACCTCCTGAATGCCACTTGCGTGCCTGACTAGCTAAGCTAGGCGGCTGGATTAGACCAAGTTTGAATCTATATGCCATCAGATGAACAGAATAAAATATTCTGAATTGCTTGGGGCAGGTCACTTCAACCTTGACATCTCAATGCCGTCACCCATGGCCAGAGCTATCCTTCCACAGAAGAGGGAGTGTTGTTGTTTGGCATATGCAGCAAATGATTCAAGATTGCAATGCCATAGAAACTGATGACGACTACCATTTTCACCCGAATAGAACGCCCCGTCATTATCGCTGTACCTGGACTGCAAGTTGCACCAAATATGGCTATAATGACCGGGCGTTGTATTCGGGTGAAGACGGTAGCCCAAAGGTCCCCGTGTTGGAAAAAGCAAAAAGAAAAAAAAGAGGCGTGGCTCAGTTGGTTAGCCATAAAAGTTGCGTTCTGGAGGTTGTGGGTTCAATTCCCATCGCCTCGCATGTCTGCCTGGGCAACCCGCTGCCCCCCAAGTCAGAATTAGCAGGACCGTTGCCAGTTTTGTTGGGTGCAATGCAACAACAATAACATATTGTGAGTGGGACGCTGGACCCGGTTTCCAGCAGGTGCTGCTCCCCAGCAACTGGCGACAGGCTACTAGGGCGAGGTGTTCTTATCACCTACACTAGTAGGCTGGGGCCCGGGTTGAAAGGGGGGAAAAACAAGAAAACTACGGCGGAGTCACGGTTTGAGTGTGAAAATGCACTTCAGGCAAAAGGCCTGAAAATGTCGAATTTATACAAGCTAGGTTTCCGGTGCGGTAGGGTCACATGGGGGTATGTTATGCTCGGAGGAATGCCTGAAGCGCATTTTCAAACTGTTTTCGTGCCTGACGGGGAGGTGCATGCATCAACTGGCAATGCCTGTCCAGCCCCACGTCAGCATGTGATGAGGGGCTTGTACCGCTTCTGGGTGTTCCCTGCTAGCATACATGCCGTAGAGAGATGAGAAGAAAAGCTAAAGGAAGAATCTGATGACAACACAGTGGGGAGAGGGTAGGGGAGGGCCCATGGGTCCGGGCTATGAGTTTCAAGATCTGCTTTGGTGGCTGCTTTGTTCTTGGGACACAGAACTGACGTCGCTTGACCAGGTTTCCAGTCTTATGGTCCCGTTCCCAGCCTGGGCGGGGCGCTTTAACCGACGGGTGTTGCTCCCTATGAATAGATGGAGCCATCATACCACCTTGCCTACCTCTATCATCCGCGGAGTCTACCACCTGGAAGGCAGAGGTTAGGCCCTGAATGACGTTAAAAAAAAAAAAGGGGCAAGTACGTTTATATCACCTTTTGGTTTCGAAAGGGCAAAAAAAACACGAATGGGCAACGAAAAAATGGCTGTAGTTCGAAAAGGCAGAAATAACAGCAAAAGGCGGTAACATCAGGCCCCGAGTTCCAAAAGGCAGAAATACCGCATTTTGCAGGCTTTTTTTTTTTTTTTTTTTTGGTCGGTCGGTCGGCCGCCCGCTGCGCCGCGCCGCGGCTGGAAGGAGAAAGAAAAGTTTTTTTTCCTTTTATCGCCCATGCACCGTGCTGCACCGCGGCTGAAAAAAAAAAAAAACCATGGTCGGGCCACGGCCATGGGGTGTGGCCGAGACATCTCGGTTGTGGCCAATCTGGGGTGTGGCCGAGACATCTCGGCCGTGGCCAATCTGGGGTGTGGCCGAGACATCTCGGCCNTGTGGCCAATCTGGGGTGTGGCCGAGACATCTCGGCCGTGGCCAATCTGGGGTGTGGCCGAGACATCTCGGCCGTGGCCAATCTGGGGTGTAGCCGAGACATCTCGCCCATGGCCAATGTGGGGTGTGGCCGAGACATCTCGGCCATGGCCCAACCTTGGGGCTGGTTTTGTTCCTTCCAGCCGCGGCGCGGCGCGCGGCGGACCGACAAAAAAGAAACAAAAACAAAAAAAAAACAATTTTTTTTTTTCCTCCTTCCAGCTGCGCCACAGCGTGCAGCAAAAAAAAAAAACAACAACAACAAAAAACGGCCTACAAAATGCGGTATTTCTGCCTTTTCGAACTCCGGGCCTGATGTTACCGCCTTTTGCCGTTATTTCTGCCTTTTCGAACTACGACCATGTTTTCATTGCCCATTCATGTTTTTTTTGCCTTTACAGTTCGAAAGTGTGGTACTACCGCACTTGTTTCAAAAAAAAAAAAAAAGTAGTGATCAGGCAAGGCTTAGGGTTGTGCTCCACTGCAGGGGTCTTCGAGGAATTCCCCCGTAAGAATTTGTGGGGCTCCAGCTGCCTGCCCTTTCGGGACTCTCACTAGAACAGCGCCCCAGCACAGGAAAATAGTGTTCTCCATTTCCACCAAGGCCAGAATCGTGGCCTGATGCATTTAACCATTTTAGGGAATTCTTGGAAAAAGATAACAGCACATGCAGTCTCAAGTTAAGAACCCCGCACTGTGTGAGAATTGGGAAACCGAAAGTGAGACGAGCTGCGATGTTGCTGTGCGTGAGAGCGACGAGCATGAGAGGGGGGCAGGAGAGTGGTGGGTTAACCTGACGGCACTCGCTTATCAGGTTGAGGATGAGAGTGCAGTCGTCGATGGAGAGAGGGAATATGCCACTGATGACGTAGGTGAGTGGGATGTGGAGTGGGGGCCATTGGCAACCGCGGCAACGGCGGCAGCAGCAGCGGCAACGGCAACAGCGAAAGCAGAAGCAAATACAGCAACGGTAAGAACAACAGCAATAACAACAACAACAACAACAACAACAACAACAGAGATCGACGTCGACGGTGAGGCAGGTGAGTGGGGGGAGGAGTCGGGGCTAATAGCAACGGCAGGTCAGTGGGAGGTGGAGTTGGGGCTAATGACGACGGCGATGACAACAACAAGGAAAATAGGGGCAACCACAGCAACAACATCAACAACGCAACAACAACAACACTGAGCGCGATCGCAACAACAGCCAAAACTAAAGAAGTAACAACAACGACGGTAATGCCAACACCCGCTAGAACAACAGCGGCAAAGATGGTGACAACAGCATCACCACCATCACTGCAGTGGGGGGGAAATGGTGGCTTTTTGGGGCGGGCAAGGTGGAGTGTAGGGTTGAAGGCGAGTTCTACCGGTCCACCCCTTCCCTTCCCGGTTTTTTTTCAGGATTATTCATCTTTTGCTGTCTGGTGCCGGATAGGAATAGGATAGATGATCTCTCCCTCGTTGACTGGGCTTCCCGCAACGAAGGGGGGTCGATTGTCCTTCTTCTTTTTTTTGGGGGGGTTAAAGACACAGTAAACCATGGTAGATAGGGGTGAGCGTTAGCGCTAGCACTAGCGCTATGGCTGGCGGGCGTCGGGCCACCACGGCACGCGGATGGTGGCATGCTGGTTGCTTGCAGGCGAGGCGCTGGCTGGTCGGAGGTGGCGGGGCGCTGGCTTCGCGCAGGTTGCGAGGCGCTGGCTTCTCGCGAGTGGCGAGGCGCTGGCTGTGTGAGTGCAGTGAGGTGCTGGCTGCTGGCGGGGGGCAAGGCGCTGGCAACAGGTGAGTGGTGGGGCGCTGGTGACTTGCAACTGGCGAGGCGCTGGCTTGTGGTGACTAGTAACATGCTAGCTGACACGTGGCACAGTGCTGGCAGCCGACGGGAGGGAGGCGCTGGTGCGAGAGTGCTCTGATGTTGTGAAGTAGATGGGGGTTAGCGCTTGACGCACGCGCGGTATCCAGAGGCGCTGGGTCATTACTACGTCACAGGCTGACGTGGCACGTGGCCTGAGGCACAGAGGAAAAGGGAGAATGGTAGCGGCAGCTGCTGTTTGAACATTTTCCCTGTGTTTTTCACATGAAGTACTTCATATCCAAGACCTTTAAAGAGGCTGGAGAGCTCATGCGAGTTGACGAAAGTCGATGTCGGTGGAGGAAAGTGGAGTCATCCCCGTGGAGACCAAAGTGCGGAGAACTTTGGTCCTACTTGAAGAATCATCACAGTGCCACTAGGAGAGTATCATCAAGAGAGCGGCTAGGAGGTCATCATCAATCTATATATGTGCTTTCGTCTGTTTTTAGTCTTGTGCAGGTTATCCATCAAGAGCATCAAGATTGTCATCATTGTCATTTCAGTGGGGGGTTTTCATCAAGGACACCGTCATTTTTGTAATCCTCATTTGGTTACCAGTGGTAATCATCATCGGCTTCTCTAATTCGTTATCCATGTTATTTATCTTCTTTTTATCTTCTTCATGGTCATCATCCAGACTTCTCTGTGAAAATCGTAATCATCGTCATCTTCTATTTTCATTACAGCAATAGTGAGCTGTCAATCTTCCACACCGATGCCATTAGGGTATCCCAAGTCCAACGTTCTTTATTTATTTTCGCCAATTTTATTTCATCATCATCATCATCATCATCATCTACCAATCTGAATCTTTATCATCATCATCATCATCATCATCACGGTTTCATTATTCTTTTTTTCATCAATCAGTAGTTATCTGTGTTTGTGATTATATTCTCATCTCCCAGATAGGCTATGGTCTAGTTGGTAGGTAGGTTGGTCAGGAAGGGAGCGCTACTCCGCAGGGGTAACACAAGGTGGGAGGTGATTGCCCTCCAGGGAGTAGATGCAGATGATGRGAGCTGAYCTGGGCTGGGGCTGGGAGATATGTATGGGGGCGCATTATCTCCTRGCGGAGGCAGACTAGGTCAGAGTGTTAGTTTTGAGGTACACCTTTTGGGGGAACTGGTTACCTCAAGGTAGAAGGGAAAGGGGAGGTTCTCTCTCTCGTTGGGGCTGATAGGAACTTCATGCTGATAGTGAGGTTCAGCTCAGCGGAGGCAGCGAGAGGAGAAGAGGAAATGAGGGGAGAGGAGGAGAATACATGGAAGAAGGGGAGGGGTGGAGAGAAATAATCATCAGCGTCGTCATCATTATCCATCATCTTTGTGATCATCTCAGGGTACTCGTCAAATTTCATCATCAGAAAGTTTTGCTGATCAAGGTTCTGATATTATCAGATACTTGATTTCCGGTTGGCATTCTAGATTAGCTAATTTCCTAATTGAGTCCTCTTGTGTAATGACCAGGTTGAGTTGACGCCAGAATGACGCTAGCCGACGCTGGGGCAGTGCCCTGTAACCTGCTTGTGTAGGAGCTTCAGGCTTTGTATTGAGCTCTGGATTTGCCGAGGGAGGAAGGCAATCTGCAAACTTGACTAATGGCTACAATCTGGTCAATGATGGTCGGAGCTGAGGTGGGTGGCGCTGCCCTGTAACCAAGCCAGATTGGGGTGTGAGACCGGGAAGAGGCCTGATTGGTGCACAACACGGGCTCAATTGTGATTGGTTGTTTGGAATGGATACAGAAAATTGGGGATAGGATAGTAATTCAGTGCTGAGTAGACAATCTTTCTGATTAGTCATCATCTAGCTCTTTTTCATGACCTCAATCACCCACTCTTACATCCTAAATCATCCAAAATGATCCTCAATCATCCTAAATTTTCATCAATCGTCAATCACTAATGTATTTCCATTATAAGGGACGCTGGGCCCGGTTCCCAGCACGTGATGCTCCCCACGAATATATTGGAGCAATTTTAGTAAAAAAAAAAACCAAAAAAAAACCATGGTAGGTAGGGTGGTAAGAGCAGCCCTCCCTGCTAAGATTTGCATTGGTCACTCAATCTATTGTTGGGGAGTTGCACATGCTGGAAAACGGGTCCAGCGTCCCTTTTCATAACAAAAAGAAATGTTGTTAGAGTCCAGACCTGATCCTCTTCACCTAGGGCAGAACGCCAAATGTGAACTTTTTAATCCTAGCTCTATGTGGTGCCCGACTCTTTTTAAGAAAAGGTTCCTCTCAAACTATGCGTGCTGTATATGCTAGATCTCTCTTTTCCTTTCAATATTTTGTTTCTTCATAGGCTTCCAGACCATGCCATGACAATGGGACGATAGCATTGGGGGGCAGGGGGAAAGGATTGGGGAAATCCAACATTGGGCGGAGAGGGATGGAAGGATGAACCTCAGTCCACCCATTAAAAAATAATTGTAGTTCCTATTTATTTCTTGCCCCTCATCTCCTTTTTCACCTTTCCATTTTATCCTTCCAATTTCCCCCCCTTTGTCCCCCCTAGCCAGTCTCAGCTGAAGGATTTGATTGTTTTGAGGATATCTGCTTTTGAGGAGTTGTGTTGTAGCTTGTCTTTTTTTTTTTTTTTTTTTTTTTTTTGCACCAAAATATCGCTTTGCACTTGCTGTTTGATGTTACTAGTAAATTCTAGGCCATCAAGTCTAACCCCCTTCCCATTCATTGGTGCATCTCCATTGCCAGATAGCCCTGGGCCAGATGATGCTCTCCTACCCAGGGTGAACGGGTTCTGAGTAAAATTGTCCATTTGATCTGGGGTCCAGACTTCAAGCAGAATTACTTTCCATCCCCAGGGCCATTGTTGCATTGTTTCCAATTGACCCCAGATGCGGTCCCACCATCTCCATAGTCAAATGGAAGTTGGGCATGCCAGAAAAATATGTTCTATAGTCTCCGGGATTTTGCTGCTAGGGAAAGCTGATTTATAGAGTTTGCACCAAGGTTCTGCCAACCCCTTTTTTCCAGAGAGGATCTATTTATCAACCAATCGTTAGTGAGAAAACAATGATGTTTTATTTGTCACTGCATCAAGGCAATCTTGACTGGTTTTAATCTTACCGCTTTGAACCAGCGAACTTCTCTGGTCTTCCTTACTTATATTTAGTTGCTGAATCCATCTCGTTGAAACTCTATCTTTTAGATTGATTGTGGGTCTGATCATCTGGTAAGTTGATTTGACTGATAGGGAGTGTAGAAACCGAGTGAAGTCTTTCCCTTTCTTGTTGTGTGCACCCCATGTCCAGCCTGCTGGAGCTAATGGAAGATCCGAGATCTCAGATGTTGGTCTAAAGTTTGGTCATGATGAGAAATCTTTCTGAAGTACCCTGATCCTAAAACTTCGGTCTTTTGAAATTCATTCTGTCCTGTTTTCAGGGTGTTGGGTCACCGTATTATCTTCCTTTACGAGGAAGAAAGAGATGAGCGCAAATGATTTCAGGGAGGGGGGGATACGGATGTTTCCTACTACTTGGGTCTCGTTCCTTATACCCACCAAGTCACTTTCTTGAAACAACTTTCATTTTTTGAGGATCCGTATCCAATCTAGAGGGATTAAATACACGATCCTCTCTAGGCTTTCATTCACATGATGACAATATTTAAGCCTAATATGTAAAATATATGGGGGAATCCAGTTTCTAGTTCCTTCGTCTCAAATATCTTTGATTCTTATTATAATTTTTTTAATTCATCCAGTCTAAAGGGTTTTCCATACAATGTAGAGTATAGCCTTGGGAGTCCGTGATCCATTCATTATTGAAAATTGGCTGACGGATAATATATTCCCACCTGTTGAGAGGGTATTTATCTGGCAAGGGAATTTTTCTCCATGTCTTCAAGATTTTTATCCAGAATGGGTCTTTGCTAATATCTTGTCTTGCCGCTTCCTTATCTTCGAGTTCTTGGACGTTGTGGTTTCTTTATATGCTTCTTGGGATTGACCATGCCCGGTTTTTTATCCACACTTCTGGATCTACTACACTACCGGTGGGGGGGGCTAGTCTCCTCAATTGCTCTCATGTTATGGCACTCCAAGGAGTTTGTGGATTGAATAGAAGCCTGTTGATCCATTGCATAGATAGGGTCACAGTTTGAGTGGAAGGGGGGTGGGGGACATATGCGGTTTAGGGTTTTGAGCTTTGATTTTTTTTTTTTTTTTTTTTTCCCAATGGGTTAAGCGATGAAGATGCTTGTTGCTACCTTCTTGTCAGGATCATAGTCCATGAGCATGAGGTTAATCCTTCCCTTGCGTAAGGAAGTAATTAATGTCTCTGCTCAATGATTACATATATTCGTTTTTCACTGTCTGGTGCTGGGTCGGAATAGGATAGATGATCTCACCCTCATTGGCTGGGGTTGATTGGCCCGCAACGAGGGGTGCAGATTGTCCTCATGAGGAGGGATGATGATTAGGGTTCTGAGATTTGATTGATCGTTTTGTTGGGTTGATCGATGAAGATGCTTTTCGCTACCTTCTTGTTGGGATCATACTCTATGAGCACGAGGTCAATCCTTCCTTTGCGCAGGGAAGTAATCAATGCCTCTGCTCCACGATTACATATACACTGGATCGTATGTGCACTTTGATATATGTACACATCACGGTATAGGGACGCTGAGTCTGACTACCAGATCACACATATCACATCATACTTAGGGTTCATACTTGATAACGAGGAAAGGGTAGGGCATCTTCACACATCAGGGTATAGGGACACTGGGTCTGACTACCAGCCCATGCACCTTAAATCATACTTAGGGTTAATAGTTGATAAGCTGGATAGGGTAGATAAGGTTCTTCATTCATGGGTCATATATTGATGAACTTGTATAGATAATACAGACAATACGGGATGCACAGTAAAACAATATTTAATGCACTATATGACATATCCACACATCATCGTATAGGGACGCTGGGCCCGATTCCCAACTGATACATAATACAACACATCTTTGTATAGGGACGTTGGACCCGGTTTCCGGCAGGTGTAGCTCCCCACCAATAGATGGAGCCTTCGACGCTAGGGCCTACTTAACGAGGATGCTCTTATCACCTCGTTAAGTAGGTTTTTCCCGCATGTGAAGTTAAAAAAAAAAAAAAAAAAAAAACAGAATCAGCACGCGATCGCGGAGAACAGAGGAGAACTTCTTCGAGGAACTCCTCGAAGAATCGGCAGTGGAGCACAAGCCTTAGGTTCAGAGGGAAAAGGCTGGTGGAGCAACCCCTGTAAGTTCTCTCGTGAACAAGGTTCTGGCTGCTACGGGGTTCCCCGTATGCCTACAATTAGGAGTAGTGGTAGGTAGGTAGTGTGAACACTATGAAGTGAAATTGAGAGAAGAATATAGCTTTAAAAAAAAAATTAAAAAATTGAAGTCAAATCGGGAAAGAAAAGGAACGAGAAACTTGCCTGTGTTATGAAGAAAGAAACAAACCAAGGGAAAGGAAAAAAAAAAAAAGATGTGGCCGAGATAGTGGTCAGATACATTCTGGAAAGTCCTAGTTGAGTATGCCCTCAGTGAGGGTGTTTCCGGAGACGGTGGAATAGGCCCTGCCTAGCTGCCCGCCCGCAACCGCCAGCCTGTGGGGTCCCACCCTAAGTGTCCAGTTGATGTAGCTCAGTGGTTAGAGCACCGTTTGGAAATGCGCATTGTGGTATGAGGTTGTGGGTTCAAAACTCAATTGCAGCCTTGTGCATGGACACCGGCAGGGTGTTAGAATGACGTACGGCTGGACACACATTCCCTTGGGTTGACGCACGGTAAGCTTATACAGACACTGCCTGCGCACCACCCAAGGGTTGTCCATGGTGTTCTATATCCGTTCTTGATACTGCATGGATTGCTTGTGACTGTTGCTCGTGTTTTTTCTGTTGATCTCCCCAGTCTAGCATATCACACACAGGGGCCGTTTGTGATTGTTGCTCAAAAGGTCACATGTCATAGATCACGGGTTTGAGTCTGGCTGGGGACTTTGGGGGGGGTTCTTGTCCAGCTTGGCCTGTCATCTCTTTAAAAAACCGAACACATAGTTCCCTCTACGTAGCACTGTACCATATCTGGCCTTCAGGCACATACATCTCGCTATACAGTTACACAGAGCACACATAGACTGCACATATCTGGCCTTCGGGCACATACATCTCGCTATACAAGTACACAGAGCACACAAAGCCTTCTGGCAGATACCAAAACACATGGCCCTATGGGTTCATACAAAGATACATAGCCTCTGGGCATTCACACATACACACAAATTACGATACTTGGTTGGGGGGTTCTATCAGGTATATGACGGCGTCTACTCACGCATGGCTTAGCTCTAGGGTAGGGGTAGGGATATAAGTCGCTCCGGCTAGTTTGAGCTCCGCCTAGCCTTGGGTAAGCTAGGGGAAGGACAGTAGGATGTGTCCGCGGGCGCTGGCCTACCTTGCTTAGGTCATCCCGTTGGGTAGACTCTCTGAATTGGGCCTGTAGAAGATTGCATGAGCCTGGCGTCCGAAGTTCCCATACGGCAAGGTTCGTCCGCTTCCGCGTCCATCAGGGCTGGGAGGTTGGCCCAACCTTGATCCTTGTCATTATTGTCTGCTCCAAGTTGCCCTCTATACTGGTAGGGTGATGGTCCTGAGTGCTGGTCACACTGAGGTAGGATAGTAGAGACAGGGGGTGCGCTGGGAGTATTAACGTGGGGATGGGCAGGGTAGGTGGCCTATCCTGTCAGGACAACCATTGGCTGCCGCTACTAGCAATCACCGCGGGTCTGGTCCTTGGCCTCTACAACACCCTTGGCTTTTGTGGAACCTGTCAAACCTAAAGGAAAATGTTATGTTGCTTCTACTAACCCACCACAAACCTGGTAGACAACCAGCCATGGGTCTTGTGAAAGTGGAACCCCACTACTAGAAGCTAGCAGCGAGGATTGCCTTGATGGGCTGGAAGGGCAAGCCAAACATGAACCACATTGCAACTTACCTACACCACATCTGGGAGATGCCGGTGGAACAGGTGCTCCCGCGCCTATAAAGCCCCCAAGGTCTCCCTTTCCCGGCCCAGATCCACACAGTGCTGCTGCACCTCTGCAAAGAATAGGTCATCAAGAGTAAGGCCATCCACGAGACCACAGAGTGGTTTACTGAAGATGAGTTATGGCAACTCCCGGTCACAAGACTCTGGACCAGCCACATATGGCTATCATACCATATGAGGTATATCTTGGGGCTGATCTTTTCCCATGGACTACTCAAAGCCCTTGCCCCCATGACACAGCTGCAGGAGTAAAGCTGGGGGTAGCACATCGGAGCTCCAATGTCATCACAGTTAAGACTTCATGGCGGCTAACCAAAACATAATCGAAATACCCCCCCCTTCTGCACCTCCTTGGTCAAGTACCAGATCTCCCCCAGCCCCTTCCACTACCCCCGACCCCGTACCCTCCCCCTGCCCTGTGCCCCATACACCATCACATCCACCGCCCAGCGCTCCTGATCTGGTTCCTGAACCCCCGTCCCCCATACCTCCCCCTCCTATGAGGAAGTTGCTACTATGGGAAAAAAGTCTTAAGAAGACAGGCCTGGATGTGCGGTCAATCAATGTCAACGGATTGGCAGCCGCAACACAACAGAAAACGCAAGCAATATGGGAGATGATCCGGTCAAATGATGCCAACTACTGGCCAGATGTTGTGTTTGTACCAGTGCCGTACCCCCGTTCACCGTTCACGGGGTCCGTGAACGAAGGCCGCTCACCGGTCCCGATTTTCGTGACCGGCCGTAGTTCATGGAGTTCACGGTGAGCGGGAAGGTTTTTTTTTTTTTTTTTTTTGCTGGGGG
>BFEA01000026.1:639334-651523 GCA_003427395.1 Chara braunii | reverse complement strand
AAAAAAAAAAAAAAAAAAAAACGCTCGCCACTTTTCTTTGGTAATGACACCGGTGCACTCTTTCGATCATAACTTCTGCACCGGTAGTCCAAATTTATTGATCTTTAGCTTGTCGGAAAGATCTCGACGAGCCGCTTCCAACAAGCTATATATCGTCTAATTCTGTGTGGTGGTTGAGGAGCTATGATCTTTCAAAGATCGCAATTTTTTTAAAAGTTCCAAAATAACCACTCGCGCTCGTTTTTTCAACGAGCGCTATTACTCTAGGCGGTGGCTGAGCTGATGCTGAGCCTTATCTCGTTGGAAGCGGATTTCAAAAAGCTTTCCAACAAGACCTCTTTTGCCAAATTTCACCCAGCGGGTGAAAAGTTATTGGCAAAAGAGTTTTTGCCCTCTACATCTCCTCTCTTGACCCGTGGCCATCTTCAAAAGTGCCACGTGGCAATTTGCTGAGGATTTTTTTTGAAGACCCCCTTGGCTAGGGGGCTGCACTACAGTGGAACTGGGTGGCTGATCAAGATCTCAGCCAACCCCAGATAATGTGCAGCAGCAGTTTATCACCACCTTGAAGACCCCTTCTCTCAAGGGATGTGTGAAGGCCAAGATCTTGTGGATCTTGGTGAAGTTGTATGTTCTTGGTTACCCAAGAGCTAGGTATCACCTCTCTCATCCCTAATCCACTCTCCCACTCCCTTTTCCCTCTCTCTTCTTCATCATCTGACCCTCTTTTTCTCTCACCACTACTCATCCATCACCTTTTCTCACTCCTCTCTCCACTTTTCTCATTTCTCTCCTCTTCTCCCCACTAATCTTTCATCCCCTTCACTCTTTTCTCCATCCACTACCATATTTTTACTCTCTCCTCTCCCAACTTCACTCTCCTTGCTTCTTTTCCTTACTTCTCTCCTCTCCTTCTCCTTAATCTCTCATACCTTTCCCTCTTCACTCATCTTCCACCATCTTTTTCTCTCCTCTCTCTCCACTCACCTTCTTTTACTAATCTCACCTTTTTTATAGTTTTTTTCTCTCATTCTCTCACCCTCCTCTCCTCCTTTCCTCCCCCAGCTACAACCCCATCATCTCCCTCACCTACCACTTCAATCTTTTCTCTTTCCCACCTATTTTTCTCTTTTTTTCATCACTTTTTCATCCCCCCCCCCCCCACTTCGATTTTTCTTGTTTTTTTTCTTTTTTCTTTCTTTTTTATTTAAATTTTCTCCGTTCCTCCAACAATTCGAATTATCTTCTTTCCTACTTCTTTTCTCATCTTTCTGATTTATTTTATTTTCCTTTATTTATTTTGAAAATTTGAATTTTTTTGCGGCACCCTAAAATCTGATTAGGACTTAGCCATTCTTGCTTTCGGCACACATTTTGACCCCGTGGGGGTAACGAAGTGCTGCCAAAATTTGTGAAAAATCCAAAACTTCGTTAGTTTCTCTTTACTCTCCTCCACCTCCTTATTTATTTATCTATTTATTTACTTATTTTTTTGAAAATTTTAATTTGCGGCATTGTAAAAATTAGTGTGCTTCTCTTAGTCTCTCCTTTCTCTTTGCATATTTTGATCCCGTTGGGGTAAGAAAATGCTGCCGAAATTTTCAAAAAAATAAATAAGTCCTCTTCCCTCGCTCTTTATATTTTATTTTTTTATTTATTTTTATTTCTTCTTTTATTTTATGTTTATCTCTAAATTTTATTGTTTATTCTATTTTCTTTCCCCCTCCCTTCCATATTATTTTTTTTCTTGATTAGGTCGCCGCTACCCTCCCCTAACCACCTAAACTCCGGTTAGGGTTTTCTTAGGGTTTTTTAGGGTTTAGGGTTCTCCTAACTCCCGCCCCCCTTCCTACTCTCCCGCCTCCTCCCATCGGGCACCCTGGACCTGGATGGTTCCTCCCCCCTCGAGCGGCTCGGCGCCTTCGTCTCACGCGCGACCCGCAAAATCCGAGGCGAGCCGACTCACACATACTCGCTCCGCTCCCGCGGTCCCCTTTCCCCACACACTCCTCTGAGGACTACCTCCATTCCCCTTCCGGCCATGGAAGGGAGTTTATCCAAGGAGATCGCCGCGGCGCAGTCCACACCCCAGGTCAGCGCGTCGTCAGCGGCTCATGATCAGGCTCATGCGGACACCATGGACCTTCATGCCGTCCTTATAGCAATCCAGGCACAACTTAGTACGCTTGGACCATTGCAAGCGCAAATCAATGCGCTAGCCCTCGACGTCAACCGCCTCAAGGGCTCCCCTCATCGCTCTCCCCACCGCTCTCACACCCCTTCCCCTACCGTCTCCGATTCCGGCTCCCCAGGACTCCGGAGACAGAGTCACCATGGTTCCCCCTCCTCTGCGGGCCAGGCCCAACACTCCCCCTCAGCGGTGGCGAGTGTTGCTGCCGCTCAGACCACCCCGTCTGTTGCAGCAATTCTTCCGGCCACGGCCGCCCCTACCGTCTCTACTACTGCCGTAGGTGTTGCGGTCCAGGTACCGCCTTTTGGCCCAGCAGTTTCATCGACCCACACCGGTGTTGCTTCCCAGCTTCCTGCACCGGTCGCGGCAATACGGCTCCGCCCTCTTCTTCCTGCCTTCGTCGCCCCGCCCCCACAGCAGGGTACCACCCAGGCTGGGATTCCTCCTCCCACTGGGAGACCCGCTCCGCCCCCTCCACCTCCGACCCCGCGCACCCAGCGAGTGACCACTTTACAGGTCACCATTGCGCAGGCTCAGGCGGAGATTCTCGCTCTGAGACAACCTCACCCATTACAGGTTGCCCACCCTTCTTCCTCTACCACCCCTTCGGTCCCCATGATGCAGGCTCGTTTCCCTCGACCTACTCCTCAGCCTCTTCCCTCCTACCTGGCTATTCCGGGACAGCTGCCCGCGACCGTTGCCTCCTCGTCTGCTGGTCCATCCGCCAGCGGCCACGGCCCACAACCTTCCCCCACCTTTGCCCCTGCAGCAGCATCGACTTATGTTGCTGCAGTGCACTCGCCTCGATCTCTCTCCCCCCGCCATCAGCAAAGTAGACATCCTCCTGTGCGCCCGGCCCCACCCGACCAGCCCTACCCAGCTAGCCACGGTGCAGTGTACCCCTAAGGCCTCGCACGTAGCCGGCTTCCCGACCACCGAGTCGCGGTTTGCCTCTTTGGCTACCCCACCAGAGGACCCTCAGGATACGACAGACGCAGTTCTCTCTGCCCCGTCGTCTGTCGAGGTACTGTCTGCCTCCCCGCAGACCGCCATATCTAGCACTTTTCCCCCGAGACTTCCGACGCGTCGCGCCATTCGCACAGCCCGTTGTAGCACTCAGCTGGCGACTCGCGATGACGTTGTGTCATCTCTCCTGGACTTGAGCATTCTGCAGGCTCGTCAGGAGCGACTCACGAGGCACGTCAACGTCCTGCGTCGTCTTCTCGCTCTGCTCTCTGATCCTGATCGCACCCTACCCATTATCCCTATCCGCCTAGGGACATCTACAAGGGTGTATCGCGCTTTATGGGACTCCGGCTCGCAGGGAGATTTCGTTCACCCTCTAGTGGTTGAGGAAGCTCGCCTAGCTACCTCTGGGTCTCGCTCTCCTATCTCCGTTACCCTCGGAGATAACAAGATGCAGCGCTTCTTCGATCAGACGGTTCCCGACCTCCACTTCTCCCGCACCCTCCAGCCATCGGATAGTACCCAGACGCCTAGGCACTACCATTCCTCCGCATACTTCGACGTGCTGGAGACTGGGTACAACTTTATCCTTGGTACTCCCTGGTCTCGCCGGTTCCGCAGCACAGAGGCCGAATGGGCGACCGAGACACTCGTTCTCAAAACGAAGTGCGACCAGACCCTTCGAGTCCCCTTCATTGGAACCACGGGTGACACCCCCCCAGACCTACCTCCCAGGACCCTCGTCCCTCTGGGTCCCACCCAGACATCGCCTTCACTTCCCCTCGTCAGTTTGCTCACTTCATCCGACAGGAGGACGTCACATTCTACTCAGTGAACGTCATGGATCTTCTTCGCTATGATCCACTCTGTCCCGAGGTTGAACTCATCTCACTGGAGTCCGATCCCCCTGACCCTTCCTCCAGCTTCGCGGCTCCCATCTCCAAATTCACCCGTCAGCCTGCGGATACCCCCTCCACATCCCAGGCCCCTGCGCCATCGACCGTCGAGTCCACATATACGTCTCGTGCCGACACAGACGCTGAGGAACTTACACGGTTCACGGCAGACTTAGAGTCCGCCGTTCGCGACCTGATTCGAGAATACCGCGACGTCTTTCACCCGTACTTCTCATACAGCGAGATTCCCCCGATGCGCGGTGTTGAGCATTCTATACAGCTCGTGCCTGACTATCGTGTTCACCATCAGGCACCGTACCGACTTTCGATTCCAGAGGCGACGGAACTCAAGCGTCAGCTTAAGGAGCTCCTTCGACTGGGTTTCATTAAACCCAGTAACTCCCCTTGGGGTGCACCTGTCCTGTTTGCTCGCAAAGGAGACGGAACTCTTCGCCTCTGCATCGACTACCGTGGCCTTAACCGTTACACGGTTAAGAACAACTATCCCATGCCTCGCGCGGATGAGTTGTTTGACCGTCTGGCAGGCAACCGCTTCTTCACGAAGATCGATCTTCGTAGCGGTTACCACCAGATCCGCGTTGCCACAGAGGATCAATCGAAGACCGCCTTTCGGTCGCGCTTCGGCCACTACGAGTTCACAGTGATGCCATTCGGCCTCACCAATGTCCCCGCCACCTTCCAGACGGCGATGAACGACATTTTGAGGGACATCCTTGAAGAATACGTTCTCGTATATCTGGATGACATTTTGGTCTACAGCCGTACCTTAGAAGACCATCTCAGACACCTCCGCGATGCCCTACAACGCTTACGTAAGCATGGCTTCTATGCCAAGCTCAGTAAGTGCCGCTTTGCCCAGCGCAAAGTGGACTTCCTAGGATACCATGTGTCTGACCAGGGTCTCCACATGGACGATGCGAAGATCACTGTTATTGCAGAGTGGCCCATCCCCGCATCTGCCAAGCAGCTTCGCAGTTTCCTAGGCCTCACCGGCTACTATAGTAATTTTATCCAGGGATACGCTAGGTATTCCTACGTCCTTACCTCTACCCTCCTCCGGAAGAACCCGCCGTGGTTTTGGACACCCCTGTGCGAGGACGCCTTTCGCACCCTCAAGTAGGCGGTGACCTGTGCGCCGGTTCTTCGCCTTCCCAATTTTGATCGCCCCTTTATCGTCACCACCGATGCGTCAGATTTTGCAGTAGGAGCTGTCCTTTCTCAGGTGTTTCCCTCTCCTCCAGATTCACCTTACCCCCATGTTCCTCCTTCCCCCCCCCCTTCTGCTGACACTGCTTCTCGACTGACGCCTACCCTCCCACCACTTCCCTCCACTTACAGTCCTCCTGTTACTTACTCCCTGACCATCGCGGAGGATGGGACCGTCGAGGCTCGTGCTGGGGATTGCCCGATCGCTTTCTACTCCTGTCTGCCTGCCGAGATAAACTACACTGCCGATGAACGTGAGGTTATCGCAGTAGTTTATGCTACCCGACATTGGCGTCATTATCTGCACGGGGCGCCCTTCACGGTGCGCACGGACAACTTAGTTGTCCAGGCTTTCCTCACGAAGCCGAAGCTTTCCCCTCGACAGGCACGCTGGTGGCGTGACTTATCCGAGTTCAGTTTCACCACTCAGCCCATCAAGGGTGAAACGAACCGCGTCGCCGATGCCTTGTCCCGCCATCCTAATCACAATCAGGAACCCATCCATCTTGCTGCCATCTCCATCACCACTATTGATCAGTCCGTGATCGACACGTATCGCACTCAGTACCGCCACTGCCCCGATTATCGCATCATCCACGCGACACTGCGGAGTGGCAAGACCATTCCTTCCTACTCCCTCGGGGAGAACGACCTCGTGTACTGGCATGGCAGATCTGGTCAGCTAGAACCACGTATCTGCGTTCCCTCCACCGGACAGCTCCGCGTCCAGGCTGTAGCAGAGTTCCATGACCAGGCAGCTGTGGGTCATATGGGTTTCCACAAGACGTTGACTCGTGTTTGCCGCCTATACGTCTGGCCGAAGTCCAAGGACTTTGTCAAAGCCTACATCTAGGAGTGTCCTACCTGCCAGGAGGTGAACAGTGCGAACCACCTTCCGTATGGGTTACTTCAGCCCCTACCCATACCTGAAGGTCGTTGGCAGTCCATCTCGATGGATTTCATTGGTCCCCTCCGCCCACCCACTGGGCGCGGTCATGATGCTATCTTGGTCGTCGTCGATCGCTTCACGAAGCGTGCACGTTTTGTCCCGTGCCGCTATCGCAGTAGCGCTCGTGAGGTCGCCGACATCGTCTTCGACCGAGTCGTGAGAGATCACGGCTTATCTCAGAGCATCATCTCCGGCCGTGACTCGCGCTTTACCAGCACATTCTGGCGACACCTATACGAGGTGTGCGGATCCCAGCTCCGCTTCTCATCGTCTTACCACCCTCAGACAGATGGTCAGAATGAGGTCACCAATAAAACTCTCGGTAATATCCTCCGAAAGTTTGTTAGGGATGACCAGCAGTGGGACTTACACCTAGCCCACGCGGAGATTGCGTATAACCACGCTGTTTCGCCAGCCACGGGAAGGTCGCCAGTCTATTGCGACCTCGGCTACCACCCTCACGTACCCGCGGATATCCTACGACCATCGCGGTTGCGCCCAGACACTCGTTGCCCTGTGCTTGACGACTGGATCGCCCACATAGCGGCGATTATGAAGCGCGCACACGAGAGTTTAGCCGACTCCCAGACTCGCATGGCCGCACGAGCCAACCGATCACGAATGGATCATCCATTCAAAGTCGGTGACGATGTGCTCGTCGACGCACGCCACTTACAACTCGAAGCAGATACGCTTCGCAAGTTTAGGCGTCGTTTCTTCGGTCCATGCCGCATCCTTCAGGCCGTCGGTTCTGATACTGCCGCTAATCCGGTCAACTTCCGTGTGAAGCTACCTGATTACCTTCGACAGGCTCGCGTACACGATGTTTACCACGTCTCCTTGCTGCGTCCTTATCGCAGACCGTCCGAGCGCTTCGCCGGACGCCCTTATGAGTGCCCTCCACCTATCATGGTGGACGGTCACGAGGAGTTCGTTGTTTCCGACATCGTATCACGCCGAGTTACCGATGATACCCCTCCACGCATCGAGTACCTTGTGCGTTGGAAGGGCTACCCTAATGAGGAGGCTACTTGGGAGCCCCTCGAGCACTTGCAGCACGCCAGGATGTTGGTGCGGGCATATGATCGTGCTCGTCGTGCTAAGACATCTGCTTCTACTCAGCCGACTGACCCTCTTCCTCCTTCTCCGGCTGAGGAGATTGCTGAGGACGAGCCCGCTCCCTCTAAGGTCGTTCCTCAGCCGCAGACGGTCGTCTCCGAGCGTCCACAGCGCACTCATCGTCGCCCTTCGCGTTACGATGACTGACACTCTTATCCTCTATCTTTCCCACTGACTCACACCATCAGGTACTCCATCATCAACTCTTCTTCAGGATGTCAGCGTTTTGCGGCTCTGCTTCAACATCGACTCGATTGCTACTTCATCGACGTCATCGACCACTTCGACGACTTCAACTACCTTATCGGCTTCAGCTACTTTGGACGTGACTACTTCACGCCACCCCTTACCCTGTACATTCCCTTGCATTTGTCGCATGATGGTTCTCACTTAGCTGGGTCTCTTTGAGTTGGGCTCTCCCTTGGTATCGCATAGGCATTGGGACCGTAGCGTTATCTTGGTTTCCTTGCTTCCAGATCTAGCTCCCTCCTCCCCTAGTCGGTGAGTTGTGTGTATATTTCCCTCACCCACTGCCCTCATCACCCTAGTGCCGGCCCTTGCATGCCTTCAGTTAGGCATATCTCCACCCTATTCAAGGCTCCCTCCTTTTCATGGTCGACCCTGCATGGTGTCACCCTTTTGTCGAGCATTACCCGCCTTGATGGTCTATCTGTTAGGGTCATTGGTTTTGTTTCGCTACCACTCTCCCACCTTGAGCCTGATGACCTATCCCACCTTCATTTGTGACTGCCCTTAGGAGTTTCGATTCTTAGGCTGCATTCACCCCCTCTGAGACCATCCCACTCTTAGTGGTTCAGCGACATGACATTATCTTCTGACATATTGCTCTTTTCCTTTCAGCACGGAGGCCACTGCCTCCAGGACTTTAGGATTGTATCATACTACATTTCATTTTCTGCTGTTAGCTAGGATATGTATACCAGACATTTGTTTTTCTTTTGACATTATGTAGCTTAGGATGCATCGCATGAACTCCACATGGAGCTTGCTCCGCATCCTAGATTTCTCAGCTTTCTTTGTTGCAGAGTTCTGCTGCTTTTGCGGATAGCGTGTTTATGGCTCTTGCGATCCATTACAGGTCTGAGGATCGTGCAGCGGGCCTTCATCTGCCCTGACCCACAGCCAGGGCCTATTTGGTTATTTGCCAGTTCGGCCTGTGGGACCAGGCCGTGGCCTGACCCCACAGGCCGTGTGGTTATTCAGTCTAGTCCAGTCCTGCCCGGTACCACTGTCGGTACCAGGCCAGTCCAGTCGAGTCCAGTCAATCCGCTGGGGGTATACCCCAGCTGCAGTTTGTTTTGTGACTCATTTTTCATTTGCACAGATTGGAGTACGTGCGTGTTGAGTCTGCGTTGGAGCTGCGCTGTCCCTTCCAGCTCCATCTTCATCTCCCCCATCCTCATCCCTTCGTCTTGATCCTGACGGACCGCCATCCCGGCGGGTCCGTCACATATCATGAATGAGAGGATTACAGTTACGATCACGCCCTCGAAGACTACAATTACAGTTACAAGTAAGATTAAGGCGCGGAAAAGTCAGAGCATAGATCCTGACGCGGCAAAGCGTACGCAAGCAAGAAGCGTTGTGCAACAAAATTGCGATGTACCTAAATTTCTAGCCTAAATCCTAGTTACAAAAAAAAATTTCGAGAGAAGAAAATTTCGAGAGCCCGCGGGGGCTCGATATCAGTTGAAAATTCAAAAGAAAACTCCCGCTCGACGATCACACCAAAATTCTAATTTCCCACAACAGAACAAGAAAGAAGCTATGACAACAGTTATCTTTCGTGCTTGCTAAGGCGCGATCAACTACATGCCAACCTCAATTCAAAAAAAAAAACAAGAAAAGCAAAGGCACCCACGCAATCCAACGGGCCATCCCGATTCAACCCCCGAAGTAGCCTTGCGCAAAAAGTCGCACGGTTGCAGGAAATAGTTCGTCACAATGAGACCTGAAAGTCGCAGAAGGGTTTCCTCTGCCAATCATGTTCTAACTGCCATTTCGTCAAAATGGACATCTTTTATTTTTTGAACGAAATTGAAACTGAGTTTTTTTGCTGAAAACTCGTCAAAATTTGTTGTTCCTGAGTGTCCAGCGTTTTACAAACGCTGGACCCCCTGGTTGTACATGGACCTAGCTTGAGACCAGGTACTTCCAGGCAGTCCTGCCTGGAGGTGCTTGGTCTCAAGCTAGGTCCATGTACAGCCAGGGGGTCCAGTGGACCCTCGAGAACAACAAATTTTGACGAGTTTTCGACCAAAAAACTCAATTTCAATTTCGTTCAAAAAATAAAAAATGTTCATTTTGACGAAATGGTCGTTTTCCGTTCTCCTCCATGGTTTCCATGTGATATCCAGGGCGGTGTCAAGTTCTGAAAACAGTTTGTTAGGGTCATGCCAAATCTGCCTAGAGGAGTTTCAACTGACCTCCTTGATGAAAGGGTCTTTCTTCTGAAAGAGTTCGTGCCTCATGCATTTCCAAGCTTCCTGGGTCTTAGTCCTGATTTGCTCTTCGACCGCTTTTTGCGCCTGCAGCAGGCCAAATTGGCGGTCCTTTCTTTCAAATGAACACCTGACTCTCCAAGCCAACATAAGGATATGCAGCCTTGTGCATGAAAAAAGGTTGGTCGCGAACGAGGACCAATGTGCCAATAAGTGGCTGTTCTCTCGCAGCAGAAGAAGGCCTACGTCTAAGAGAGGACTGCTTTGCTATCAGTGCGAGCAGGCTTAGTTTCGTCGTTATTTTTGGACCTCTGATGCATGAACTTGGCCGACTGTTTAGGATAGGCGAATTTCCGGAGAGCTGGTGCTTTGAACTCTATCATTTTCTCATCCACTTACCTTTGCGATCTACTCTAGAGCTACCAACTCTGCCATTTATAAATAGTGGACTAGTTATCTGAATTGACTAAGCCCCTTGATGAGTGCTGGGTGCTGGGACACGGCGTCCACCTGAAACCGGTCGGGTCACTCGCTGTTCTTATGCTCCGATGTACTCCATTCCTTATTCTTTCTGAACAGTCACATTCGGGATAACTTTATCTTAGTGTCATCTTTTTTTTCTCTCTCTTTTCTTCCCCCTTGCTCTTCTTCATCTCTAATTTGTCTGTGTTCATGATGTCGCCTGCTCCTTTTGCAAGTCAAACCACCAGTACTTGACCCAGATATCGGTCGTGGCGCTTCCCCGTTAACGCGCCATGCCTTTAGGGCTTCGGGGTACCGGACTACAATGGCTGGAAGCGCCAGCCAAAAAAAAATTGAAACGGTACCCCGACGCTTCGGCAAAACTTGGCGCGCAGGGGCATTCCAGGCTCGGCATCGATAGCTGGGCCAAGTACTGGTGGTTTAATGTTTGGAGTAAGTCAACAAAAGTGCTTGTCAATTTGACAAACACTACTCGCCACACGGAAGATCCATTCTCATTTTTGCCTTTCTGCTAGAACATGGGAAGAGACACTGCCATATTTTTCACAAATTTTACTTCATGTGTGTGGTGAGTAGTGGACCGGGGCACTCATTGTTGCTCAGGCACCTGTGTCAGTCTTAGGGCCTCGCTCCACTAATAAATTGAGTCACGAGTTAAACTGATAGATAGACCATGATAAAACGTTCTATTCAGCTGTAACAAATGCTCTCCGAACCGTAACCCCACGAAAGGTTCAGGGCATTCTCACACGAGTACCAAAAGACCCTAAATCCCAAAATTTGAGTCAGTTTTCGGGTCACACTGGAGAGACCTGCTACCCAAATGCCTGAAACGGCGACCCTTTTGTCAGCGGCCTGTGGGGCCGCGGGAGAGGTGGTCTCAAATTAGTTTTCGTTTTGTTTATTTTTTTCTCTGTTCGCGAATTGAAGAAATTCGTAAACGAAGAGGACAGCCCGCCAGACAACTGGAAGTGTGACCAGAAACATTTCCGTTGTAGCGAAGGCCCATGCGTTATACCGGCGTGAAAAAAAAAATAAAAAAATTCCATCTTTTTGTTTGGTCCTCGCCCGTGTGACCGGGGCACTTGCCCTGAGTGCAAAGTGTCAGGGTCATGATTTCATCCTTTCTGGACGGAGTCCACCCGTGTGACCACAGGGGGACCAAATGATCCGGTTGGAGACTGAGGCTGGGGGAGTTGTCGAGGGAGGAAGGCACTCCAGTCGGTTATAACAACGAGAGTCGGGGCTGGGGCAGGTTGTGCTGCCCTGTACCCCTAGCTGAAGAGGGGGTTTGAGACTCGGGGAGTTAAGAGGACAGAAAGGTGTGAGCCAGGTTTGGGATGGCTTGTTATAAAGGGGGGTAGGAAGGATGGTTGCCAGTTTTGTCTTCTGGGATTTGTGTTTGTTTCTTGCATTGACTGAACTCAAAGCTTGTTTCCTATCCTTGTATGTTCATTTACTAAAAAAAGAGGCGGTTGTTCGTAAGAATGTTTTAGGACTCTAGGGTCTCCTAGCAAGCCACCTTAGGCGATTTCAATGCTGTTATACTCAGTGATCTGCGGCTGTTCGATGCCAGAACGACGCTGGCGGGTGCTGGGGTGTTGCCCTGTAACCTGCTGACGCAGGAGTGTGAGGCCTGGTAGAGAGATCTGGGGATGATTTGGGGTGGGCATTCCAAGGGGCAACCAAGGGTTACTGCTGGGATGACCATGGTCGGAGCTGGAGCGAGTCGTGTTGCCCTGTAACCCAGCAGGGTGGGGGTGTGAGGCCTGGAAAAGCTCGGCAGGGAATACGACAGTGTTGGAATGTTTTAGAAGTTTTATTTAGGGATTCTGAGGGTTGTGAGCATTTGAAGGGCAGCTTAGTGCATTAATAGTTCTTTTTTTTTTTTTTTTT
>BFEA01000026.1:587678-616233 GCA_003427395.1 Chara braunii | reverse complement strand
CAATCAATCAATCAAACCCCTTTTTTTTTTTTTTTTTTAAATTTTGCATCTGCATTTTTTCAAAACACCTCATACTTCTGCAAAAAACATAAATTCATTTCTGAAAAAATACAGGTAAACTCATGGACCATATATCTCATGATAAAAAATGACCAAAAACAAATCCTACTTTTCTTTAGATATATATATATATATATATTTTTTAATCCAATTTTGTTTTTGATTTTTTAAAAATCTTAAACAAAGTCGGATTCAAAAACAAAAAATGTGGGGTTGTAGGGCTTAAAATTCCCTACAATGCCAATTTTTTTTTTTTTTTTACCTATTATTTAGTTTAGGAAAATTCGTGTAAAATCGGGTCCGCGGTGCGGACCAGGTAGGCCGCGTATGCGGATCCATTTGGGTCCGCGATCCGAGCTCGACCCTGCGGACGCGTCCGCGGGTGTTACATAGTTGCGGGCCCATGCTACACTAGGCTCTGGAGGGGGTGGTTGTCCTTGAGGGTGGAGCCACCAACCCTCAGTCTTTGAACCCCAGTTAACTTTCATGTCGGTCGCGAGCGAGAAGAGGTGAATAACTTGGGTGAGAGCTTGGACGCTATCCGGGTCTGCTTGTATTAGTACAGTGAGATCATCCGCAAAGAGTGAAGTGATTGATATAAGATGGTGCGGTATGTATGGGATAGGAATTTTGCTGATACCCGGATGCGCTCTAATCATCGATGCAAGGGTCTCCATATAAGTCCATAACAATCACAAACAACAATGGTGCGATGAGATCTCCCTGTCGCACCGATCTTTGAAGGCGAATTGGTGGTGAGAGATGACCATTTAGCATTATGTTGGTTGACGCAGATCTGTGCAGCAAGTGCACCCATCGACAAAAGACCGGACCAAAATTCATTTTCAACAGACACATGTCAAGAAAATCTCAATCGATGTGGTCATATGTCTTTTCGAAGTCTATGAAAAGGATCGTTGCTTGGAGCCTCCGTTGACGGGCATATTTGATACTCTCATTAACCAACAGGATGTTATCTTGGATGTTCCTATTGGGCATGAACCCTGTCTGATCCGGATGAATAGTGATCCTCTGACCTATCATTCCTCCTAGGAATCCCTCTTTTTGAATCGCCTGAAAGTACTCAATGAGATCATCATTAAGGAGGTCCAAAAATCCCACCCAGAATTCTTTCGGAAAATAGTTAATCCCAGACGTTTTCTCATCCTTTATATCTTGTAGGGCAACCCAGACGTCCTGTGCGGTTATAGGTTCGTCGAAGGTGGCCCTTTGTTGCGCTGTTATTGAGGAGCAAATTGCCTGTAGAAAAATTTCTCTCGCTTGATGAACCTTGTCCGGGTGTTTGGTGGGTGTCTCAGATGTGAACAGGTTATTATAGTATTTAGCCGCGTAGTCCACTATCGAATATGCATTGGTCGCAGGCAAGGCATTGTTGTCTAGCGGGTGGTTAAGCCTGGGAACAATGGCTGCTCTTATTCTCGCTTTGGCCTTGTTGAAAAAGGTTTTTGCCATTGTCCCGTCTGTGTGTTGTTTTTTCATTTTTGCGTGCGCCCTCCATGTCTGCGCCTGCTGCTCGATATACGACTGGAGGTGGTCTCGGGCCTCTTGCACTTTGTCATAGAAGGGGCGGCGCAGCGGGTCGTTCATGAGGTGTTCATCCCATTCTTCTAAGTCTCGCATGAGACTCTCAAGATATGCTTTACGGTCTCTCACATGTTGAATGGAAAATTTTTTCGCTCTTTCCCGTAATTGTGCCAGTCCGTCATTAAACCAATTCACCATTTCCCCCAAGATGGGTTTCTGGGTTTGCCAATATTTCCATAAGTCATTTACCAGGTCGTTGAATCTAGGGAGGGGAAGCAAAGATGCATTAAATGTGTAGAACCCCGGACCTCGCTGGATATGATTGTGGAATGACAGTCTCAACGTTATCATCCTATGGTCAAAAGATTTACAAGGGCTGATAGTTGTAATTTTTGTTGTTGTAACTCAACCCATCATCTCTTTAGAAACAAGTGTAAGGTCTATTCGTGAATTGGCAAGGCCTTGCTCGCCCCTCAATGATAGGCAGGTGTAGGCTTTTTGGGCGGGGTGCAGTAGTCTATATGCATCTTCAAGCTGTCTATCTGCCATAAATTGTCTCAGCACAGGGATATCCGGACAAGGGGCGGATGGTGGTGAGGGTGTTAAGTCATGGCGTGTTGATGTGGATCTTCGATCCATTGCAGGGTCGAGGGTGGTGTTGAAGTCACCTGCAAGTATAATAGGAGCATCGTTTGGCAGGTGTTCATGAAGAGTAAGCCAAAGGTCCACCCTAGATGTGGGGTCATTTGGGGCGTACACACTGACCAGGTAAAATTCTTCACCCTCAAACTGAAGCTTTAATCAAATCCATCTACCTTGTTGTTGGTCATATTCAACAGCCAATGGTCTGAGTTTACCGGTAGCAAGGCTGGAGCTGGGCTGTTCGGGCCAGGCCGCACGACGCACGAAGGAACGAGTGTTCTATTCGAATATGGGAGCACACATCCACAACGGTGGGAGGTTCTGTTCGTTTTCCTTTTTTGTCGTTTTCTGGGGTGTCAAGTTACATTGGGCTAAAAAAAAAAAAAAAAAAAAAAGTTACGTTGGGCCTCCCTCAGCTACTCACCAAATGTTCAAAATGAGAATGACTCTTCCTGTAGAACATAGGAAGATACACCGCCGAGTGTTTTTGGATTTTTGTCCATTTTCCTTGTTTGCTCGTTATCTGGGCCGCCAGCTGTTCGAAAGAAACCACGTGTTAGGCCACTTCGGGCAAAGACAGGCGTATGTGACGTACCAGCTTCTGAGCCTGCGCCATCTTCCGTGCCCCTTTTCTCTCTCTTTTTCTTTTTCGAATTTTGCTCGGCCTAACAATGTCTCTCTCTGTTTTGATTAAAGGTGCCTTGCTGAGACACGTGTTTTCAGTCTCTTTGATTCTTGAAATTCCGTTTTCATAATTTGGGAAATACATGGGAATTGCACGCGCTAGGAATTTGGCCCGACAGTTAGAAATCCCGAAATAGACGGGACCCGATGTGTTCTTTTTGTGTATGAATGTTCTCAACTACGTCGCGAAAAACTCTGGGAATTTGATGGGAATACAAATGGATGTAGGACTGCCTTTTTTTTTCCCGCGCCTACTTTACACGCGGATATGGTGATTTCAATTTTTAAGTTAGTATAGGACTTAGGAATTTGTAACTGTATTGGTGCCTCTTTTTGCATCAGTGATCGGCGCCATGCAAGCGAGCTTCCCCTTTTTTTTTGCTCCCCTCTCCATCTTCGACGCTCCCTCCGCGCCTGCACTCACTCTCCCCCTGTAACCGTTTTCCCCTCTCCCTCTCTCTCTCTCGCCCCGCGCGCCTTTTCTCTTTTTTGATTATATGAATCTTGGATTCGTTCCGTGCTATCATGCGCACCCTTCTTCCTCCCACTCTGAGTCCTACGCCCAAGAACCCGATCAATCCTCTCTTCACTACATTTAGCCAAGGAGAAGCGCCGTGTAAGAGGAAACTCCTATTACGCGACAACTCTGATTGGCTACAATCGGACTTAGGAGGATCAAGATAGCTTTCACCGGGCGATTATCCCCAAGTCCTCTCTCACCCTTCCCTGACTCGGTCCTCATCCTCCCTCGTATCTACCTCCCTTCCCGCAACTATAAATTCCGCAAGCGCGCCCTCAAATCTCTCTCTCAACTCGTCTGCCAACTTCCAGGAAGCAGTGGCTAGATGGTATGTGTGGAGTGCGAGTCGAAAAGTCCCGATGGGCTGACTGTAGTCGGGCCGGCGGTGCGCCTGATCACCACGACGGACTGTGGGATCCGGGCAGGCCGTGCAGACACTAAGTCGGCGAGGTGACGATCGCAGTGGTGGAAGGTGGCACGTGACGTCCGGGATCGTCAGTGCATGCACGAGGATAGTGATCAGCGTTGAATGGATGAATGGCCCGGGGCCATAGTGGAACTTCACGACGGATGCGCCTCCTTGTCTCGAATCTATTCCTTGGAGTGGGTTCAGTTCGACGGCAATTAAGTTGGAAACTCTGTTTCATCATCGGATCTTGGTGTAATTTTCATATGTCTTGTCTGCTCCGCATCTTTTCCTCCCTACTTCCTCTCTCTCCCTCTATGACATGGACAATTATGGATGCTTGTCGATTTATTGCACCCGAGGGATGAGATGGTTGTTTTGGCTAACGCTTAATTAGTCACGGGGATGACGGGGCAGGGGTGCAGAGTACACAGAGAACTGAGTGGTGTGTGGCTGCCATTTTCGCCCCTTCCTTTGATGAATGTTTGTGGGAGATGAATGAGAATGCTTGGATGATGTCATAATGAGACGATTGCCTGGTAAACTTGTCGTAGGATCGTTGTGATTGACACGTGGAATGCATGCTAGGTAGGATTTCGCTATTGTCATGTGGACCGATTGTCCTAAGCCAATTGGGCGCCGGCCTCCCGCATCCCTGCCACGCCCCTTCCCGTATAACGAGAAGAGGACACGTGTATGCGAGTGGGACGTACGAGAAGTCGTCGCCAAGATCGGCGGAAGATACTACTTCCCTCCTAAGACTCGCTGTTCTGGATTTGTCGGTGCTGGTTTTGTCATTGTGGACACACATTTTCCGCCTTATTCGTTGCTATTGTCGTTTAATGAGCTAATCGTCATCCCGTGGTCGGCAGTAGCGCCCCATTGGCCTAACACTCTGTGCAATGATTGTTGCCGCTTCGAGCGTTACCAATCGAAGGGCTTTCACTACCGGGTACGAGAGGAAGATGAGCATAAGGAAAGAGCCACTCGGTTAAGGCTTTCCACGTCAGATTCAGAGTTGTGTGATGAGCGGCGTCGGGACTTGACCCGGAAACGGGATACCAAGTATGTGCCCGCCTCTTTCCGCGCGAAAAGAAAAGCGACGGCCCGATGGGAAGTTCAGCGATACTTTTTGGATTGAATTTCCCCGCACACATCCCGCGCGTGCCTTCTTCTCCCTGAAAACCCGCGCAGTGACGGGCCCTCCCCCTTCTTACTAAGTCGGACCGGCACAGGGGATTTCGGTTATGTCCTTGTCCCTGCACTCAACTTTCCAAAAATCCTTGGCACACCCCATCTTGCTGCCTTTTTGGGGCCCCTTCCGCAATTTTAAACACTCCGAACGGAAGACAACACATGATGTGAGGTTGGTATCGGAGCCCGCATGTGTCGGTTCTGACGATAGTAAGACCGTCTGACGAGAGGAAGATTAATTAAACGATCTAACCGACTTAGTCCTCCCGTCACTCGACAGAGGTCCGTCGAAACTCGACGAGAAATGCCCATGGCCGATGCTAATGGAACACCTCCCCGGGTGATGGTAAGCATCCCCGCTACCTTCCCGTTCTATCCCAACTACACTCATCCCGAGGCATGGCTCGAAGTCATGCAAGCTCAGGGATATGGTGCCGAGGATCTCCCTCACGTCATTACCCTGCTACTACGAAACACTGCTCATGATTGCTTTAGAAGGCATAAATGGGTAGATTGGGATACATTCAAGAGGGCGTTCCTAACGAGGTTCGACGAAGTCAGCGAAGATGCTGCATGGTTCGTACTGAAAACCCGACCGCAGGAACCCGAAGAGTTGCTACCCGACTTTGTGGATTGGTTTCAGACCGCATTAGACAAATCAGGACGGGAAGAAAACCCTGCTCGAGATTTGTTCATCGCTCATCTCCGCAATCCAGTGTTGAAAGCGAAGCTGCAAAAAAACGTTCCTCCGAAGACGAACCAGCTACCCGTTATCATAGCTAAAGTGCTTGAACTGGATCTGCTGGATACACGCAAGTATATCAGTCAGGGGGATGAAGACATCTCGAACACGATCCAAGATGTGGCCGCTAAGTGACGTTCGTGGCTCAGAGCGGTAGGACGATTTTACCCTCGTCCTGATCACGACTATCAGGACAGACCCGCCCAGGATCTCTCTCCCTATCATCCCCTGCCTCCCTCAAAACTCCCCCTTTCTCCAAAGATGGCACCCGCGAATACTGTAATGCCCCATGATGCTGCATCAGTGTCTATTACTACCATGCATCTGGCCCAGATGATTCATACCGCTACGGCTAAACAGTTTGAGTGGATGAATAATCTGATTCAGATGCAGGCTTCTCAGATGGATCAGCTGGAACAGATTATGACGAAACTAATGAAAGCTAATTCTAATTCTTCCCGCCCCGTCCCTGCTTCGTACCCTCTGCTGACTGCTCCTCCTATATCTGGACCAGCACCCCCTGTTCCCCCTCATGCGGTCAATCCAGTAGGGAGGATTGAATGTTACAACTGTAAACAACCTGGACACTTTGTACGTGAATGCCCCCAGCCAAAGCGTAACCAACCCCCGCCAGCAGCCGCGCCTGTAGTCTTGAATCAAGGTCGGGTGGCCGCATTGTTGGAAGTAACAAACGATAGAGAGTCCTCATCCTCTACTTAACAGCTGTCTTCGACCGACCCCATCGCATCCACTTCGGGATCATCTTCCAAAGCAGCCGATGTCGTTGATCCTACATAGTATCTTCATTTGGCAAGGCTAATCGGAGCAATCCGACCTGGCAAAGATGAGCTCGAATGGGTCGAGCGAGGATCTGAACCCGGACCGCAGTTTCGAACCGGAGAAATCGATGTCCTACAGACGCTCAAGCAGTTGGATATCCGAGTTCCTGTCCCAATAGGACACTCGCTAACCATATCAAAGGCAGCAAATGATAAACTTTTGCAGCAATGTCAGAAGAATTAAAAACGCTTCATGTATCAACTTGTTCATCGAATGCTAAAGAAGAAGAAGGATGACGAGGCTGAGCCAACCTCTCCCCCTGCGACCGACTCTGACACACATGGAACGGCGCGGGTCGCTGCTATCTCTTACGCGAAAAAATATCACTTCGTGCGTGTTCGATCGGTTCTATGGAAAAGTGTCGAGTATGATTGCGAAGTCTGGGGTAAATCGTTCAATGCTCTTATTGATACCGAATCATCGGTCATAGCCATATCCCTAAACACAGTCAGAAAAACGGGCCGACTAAACTCGATCCTTTCGCTACCTGGAAAGGACAACTACGTCTCGGCCGATGAAGAAGCCATGGACATAGTAGGGATCATTGAGAATGTAATTGTCAAAGTGGGTCGAGTGCATGTTCTGGTTAATGCGCTAGTCATCGATGTGCACTCTTACTCGGTACTGTTGGGATTGCCTTGGGCGATGGTTGTAGGTGCGCGAATACACTTCGACTCCAAACAACTTGTCCTCACGCACACTGGAGGAAAGCCTCAAACGCTTCCGTGACGGGTTTCTACTCGATTACCGAGAAAGAGTCCCAATATTGTCTAAATAGGAATGGTCCAGGTCTCGAGCCCGGAAGATTCTCCCCCGGACAATGACGAGGAACAACACCTTGCTGAGGATGGCGAGCACGACGAATGCAATTATGAGGAAGAGATGAACTACATGCCTAGCGAAAGAGAATGGGAACAATTAGTTGAAATGTTCGGTCATGAAACTAAAGAGGAATTTCGAATGATCCCAACAACCACACGAACATTTGATTTGAGCTCAGGAAGCAACGAACCTAGCCAAACTCTATCGGCACCTTCTCCCGCAGCAACAGAAACACAGATTCCCGCCATGTCATTTATGAGGGAAGCAATCTCGCAGGTTTCAGATGTGGCTGATTTCTTGGAACCCCCTCGCACCTTGTACGAGGGCGCACTTTCGCTCCGAGCTAGATATCAGCAGATGAATCAGTACCTGGATCTTTCCGGCTCTCCACCCAGATCGTTGCTCACGCAAGGTGCTATGATCGCCATAATTAGGCGAGAAGTCGATGCCCAGATTAACGATGTTCCAGATCTTATGCAAGAGATGGCGGAGTTAACAGGATTGGAAGCAGCGGGAAGCACCACTGACTCTGAAACCGATGCTGAAATTAAGGAAGCCGAAATGATTAGTTCAGTCGAGTCACAGATGATTGCCACCGTCTTCTCGGTCCGAACCAGCAGCTCCATGTTCTCTAGCATGGACGACAGACGATCTCGGAGGACGGATTGGATTGATACGCCACTTGACATCTTTGATCGCCCTGTGATCACAATACCCAGTCATGTCCCCTAAGAGATCCGAAAATCCTTGATTGATGTCTTGCATGGGTATGCTGAGATACTGAGTGTGCATGACAACGATATTGGATTATCCAATGTGATTGAGCATGCGATCCTTACGGGGGATTATCCAACGATTAGCTGCACTCCCTATCGATATTCGTCGGCCCAAAGATTGGCCGCATTCCAAAGGATAAAGGAGTTTGAAGCTCATGGATGGATCGAGCCCGCCATCGGACCATGGTCGTTTCCGATGGTGATTGTGCCAAAAAAGGCAGGAGGAATTCACATATGCATCGATTACTGAAAATTGAATGACGTCACGATTAAAGATGTGTATCCCCTTCCTCGGATCGATGAGTTGCTGGATGTTATTGGTAGTGCTTGATTTTTCAGCAAGTTTGATGTTCGCCATGGATTCCACCACATTCTTGTTCGAAAAGAGGATCGCCCAAAAATGACTTTCATTCTTTTTTAAGGGACTTGGCAATGGATTCGATGCCCGATGGGAATTTGCAACGCCCCAGCCACGTTTCAGTGCGCGATGAACATGGCTTTCCAGAACTTCGTGCGAAAAACGCGGCTGGCGCAGAGCATAATCAATTATTGTGTGATTGTCTATATGGATGATATCCTTGTGTATTCGAGTTCCTACGAAGGGCACGTACAACACATCGAGTGGACCTTGCATGCACTAAAGGACGTTGGATTCAAGGTGGCTGTTGAAAAGTGTCAGTTTTTTCTCACCGAGATCTCCTTCCTCGGCCACGTGGTTACGGACCAAGGGTTGCAGCCGGAGCCTCGGAAGGTAACAGTCGTGAAAGACGTGCCAGTACCGACGTCCGTAACACAGGTGCGCGCCTTTTGGGATTGGCATCGTACTATCGAAGGTTTATCAAGGGGTTCGCGGCGAAAGCAGGACCACTCACGAACTTGCTGAAAAAATATCAGTCGTTAATCTGGACCCCACAGTGCGATCGGGCTTTCCGAGAACTCAGGGCGGCCTTGATTTCGGCTCCGGTCCTTATAAGACCGGACCCGGAAAAGCCTTTTGTCCTCATCACCGATTGGCAGCCCGAGGCGATCTCAGCGATCTTAGCCCAGGTGGGACCGAACGGCCTCGAACACGTGGTGGAATACACGTCCGAATCGGTGCCTGCCTGTAAACGCAACTACTCTGCCCCGACGGGGGAATGCTACGCGGCCTTGTGGGGAATCAATCACTTCCAAGCGTACTTATATCATTTTATATGATCGGAAGTTCACGTTGGTGACGGATCACGAACAATTGTTGGCATTGAAGAAGTCCAAGGATTACTCGAGTATGATCGGGCGATGGGCTACCACGTTGCAAAGTATAGATTTTGACATTCGTCATCGAAAGCACGAGAGACACGACAACGCAGACAGGCTGACACGACCGCATCGCCCCGACAAGGTACCCAGGAGTGAGGAGGTGATCCCGTGGCACGATCCGAAGCCGAAGAACGAGCCTCATTACGGACAAGTGGAGATCCTGCCGAAAGGCTAAGTGGACACGTGCATCCAATCGGGTCCCTCCCTCTCTCCTTCTTTTCCTCTCTCTCTCTGGGAACAATGGCAACCCCGTCTTCTTCTGCCTCTCCCACCGATTCCACTCCCCTTGCTCATTCGGACTTTCTCGCCAATCTCCCATACAAATTCTGCTATTTTTGCACGTGTATTACTCGGGTTTATGAGGTAGACTGCTATTCCTTTGAGTCTGGGTTCACTGACTCGGTAGACTGTGCCACGTGTGTCAATCGCGCGTATGGCATGTGTGTTCAATACAGAACGAGCAATAAGGATTGAAAATGTCCCCTGTGTAGAACGGATAAACTTCCTACGGAGGTTCGATTCGAGGCCGCCCGAACGGACAACCCTGAATACGACGAGAAATACCGACGGGCGGAAGTATGGACGGACAAAATATTATTAGCTAAATTAGTTGGCCAACCATTGGACCATCTCACTAAGCACGACAGGCGTCGAGCCACCGAGAGGTCCCGAGATTATCAATGGATGGAAAAGCATAAAACAAACGGATCGGGATTATGGTTGACGGTTCCCCACCCATTCCAGAGATATGACTAGACTAGATCCACGCACGAGGAACAGGCCGCTCATTTCGCAATAGGTGTCACCGAAGCGACTATCGATGAAAATCGATGGTTCTGGTCTAATATCCGGGATGATGTAAAGCATGTGGTTGCTAACTGTCTAGTATGTGCGGCCCACCGTGCACCCATCCGCGGGCCGACTACGATAGTCCCGACGGAGGTAGAACGCCCTTTCCAGCGAGTCAGTATGAACACGACATATATTAACGTGCCACCTGACCCCAACCGTTGTGAATATTTCATTCTCTTGGTGTTGATCGACCATGTCTCGAAGTATATCGAAGTCTACCCGTGTAAGACCCGTAAGGCCTTAGAGATAGCTACGTACATTGACCGATTCCTCAATACTCATCTAGATACAGAAGAAATTCTAACCAATAATGGGTCTAAATTCAAAGCGGAGGTAGAGGAATTACTGATGCGTCGTGGCGATACTCTCCGACACACTGCTCCCCATGTCTCCCAGTCGCACGGGTTGGCCGAAAATGCGAACCACATGATTAAGACTGCTCTCCGCAAGAATTTAGTGGTTAATGACACTCGTCCTTAGCCCGAGATTGTCTACCAAATCATCGGGATCCATCGAGTGACCCCTCATGAGTCCACTGGATTCACCCCCTTTCAGCTTCGGACCAATAGCATTCCATGTATCGATAATCGGGGTGTCTCGAAAATTGCCAAAAAAGGGGGTAGGGACACGCGTGCAGCCCTTAAAGCCAAGGCTAAGCGGTATGCAGATTTAATGGAAAGGACATTCCCTAAGCTGGCCCGAAAAGACAGAAAATTACCGAACTGGCCCACGATAGGCAGGTCCATAGCTACGAGGTCCGGAACGGGAACGCAAGCCCGCAACACCAATATAAATTAGGGGCCTGGTACAGGTACGTAAATGTGCACGCGACCGGAAACTCGCTCCCAAGTTCTCTGGTTGTTTTCGCGTAGTGGAACTCGGTCCTAACGGAGCCAACACGGTCCGCATCGCGCCGGAGGCCAGCGCCAACCATAGCTCTCTCCCTATCGTCCGCCACATCTCCTACCTTCGTCCCCTCCCTCCTTCTGAAAACCCCGTTCCGTCTTCCTCTTCGTCCCCCAGTGCAGACGAAGAACTTGCTTCCCTTCTTTCGTCTGACCCTGCCTCCTCTTCGCCTTCGCCATGAGTTTTGTCATTGAGCCAGTTCTTCCTCCCCAGCTTCTTCAACCTTGGGCCTTCGTTGCAGTTTCGCCAAGTCGCGCATCCTCGTCTCACTCCCGACCCTCTCCGATTTGCACAGCTCTTCAGTCATCGAGTCTGGTGCACCGCCATAGAAGTAACGATATCAACCGATCGAGGTTCGACGGTCATCTTGGCAGAAGCATCGAGGTTTCAGTGCTTCTCACAACCTACTCAGAGCGACATAACGGTGATCGTGGCTTTCGGCGGCGATCTGTGTACCATTGGCATGCAGCGGCGCGACGCAGTGGTAACTAGTCTTTACGAGTGGGGGCAGGCGTTGGTGGCTGATTGGCGGCAACGACTAGCTCGACTGGGACGACAGGTGGTGGGGACCGAGTGTATCGATACCTTCTCTCTTCGGACTAGCGCCACTATTCGCCCCGCTCGCCCGCTTCCCCATCTTCATCCCTACCCCGAACGCCGATGAATCGCTTCTCTACCTTCTCTCTCCCCTCCAACCTTCCAACCATCTGGCCATCTTGGGCCGATCCCCTCCTCACCTTGGAAATTCGTCCCGCTTCGATCCCGACTTTCAGTCCAGCCTACATTCGTAAGTGGACTGAATTCATGACAGTCAGCGTGTGTATGCGTACAGTGAAATGCCATTGGTCGCGATATTACAGTAATCGAGAGTTGGAACACTGTAACGAGATATCGTTGGTGCTAGCATAGTTGTGGCCAGAGGAGGCGACAACCGACGGAACGTTGGTGGGACTTCTGTGTGGCGAAATCGCTAAGGGTGGCCGAGCAACCGTCGCCTACAAACTTCTCACGTTTTTGTCTCAACTCATCGACGATCTGCCGACGGACATAATCTCTTTCAATCCGAGCGATCCAGGTCAGGCTGGACCCGTGACTTTGGAGAGGAAGTTGACGCCAACTGTAATCTAGGCAAACTGCACGGAGGACTTTGGTCAGTACTTGAGCGATCACGACCCCACGGCTTGGTGCTTTCTGGACCTTAACGAGCTCGCGCCGGATAACCCCGACTTTGATGAAATCTGGAAGACTCGTCAGGAGAATGGGGAAATACCATCGGACGAAGACCCAGGTCGGATAGCCATCGCAGGGCTGTCAGAGGAAGAAGAGTCAGAAGCCTGGTCCACGTCGAAGGAAGAAGAAGAGGCCTCCGTACCTGAGCCCCGAAAGGTTCCTCCAGCTCGAGCGTTACCTGCCATTCGGGAAGGATCCGCTTTGAATCCCGAAGTTCCCTCAGACGCCGCCAGTCGACACGATGGCGCAGCAACCTCCCGCCGGCGTCGCCGTTCCCGCCCACCATCTCCCTCGTCCGCCCCCTCCTCGCTTCGTTCCCGTCCTGCTCCCGGCCCGGACGTTCCGTCCTCATCCCGTTTTCCGCCGCCCTCTTGATTACCTTTCTTTCTCCCCTCTCCCCCACATTGAATTCCCTCTAAATTACCGTATCTTCGCTAATCAATTGTTTTGCCATCATTTCGCCGCGCGACTTTTGTGTACTAGCTTGCCCTATCGCTCTCCCTCCTTCCCTCTCAACATCCTCCTTTCCAGTGTCGCCTGGAGACAATACAACCATATGGAGTTGTATTGTATTGTCTCCGGGACCTTTCCCGCTATGGAAGATTATGAGTCCCTGCGGGACAATGTCCTCTGTGCCATCCCCTCTTTGTACCCCAACTATCTTCTATCCCTGTCCCGACCCAATCATCAATTCCCTCGCGCACACCGGATCATCGATTTCGTCGATCTCAGGGACGAAGCTGCGGATTACCGCTCCCACCTCAGACACCTGAATGGCCGCGACCCCTCCACCATCCTCTCCTTGTGGACTATCGTTGGGTGGATTTCCAGTGATGCAGCCCCCTGGAAGATACGGCGGACCATGGTGGCGTCACCTGGACGACCTCCGCCCATCAAGAAGAAGGGAAATTGCTCATAACAAGGCTGGATATGTGGGGTTCTAGCAGCACGAGCCAGCAAACTCGCGAAGATATTGCAATTGGCGTTGGAGTCAACATGAACTCTGGCTCAATCATCTGTGCTGATGTGGACGGTCGCTCTCTTGATACGTTGGGTTCCTCATTCATCCCCTCAACCCCTTTTTCCTCCTCCGCCATATAAACTAGCTTTTCTACATGCAATCAGGAGATTGCATAATTTAGGAACCTCCTTAGCGTCACATATGTGACGTACCAGCTTCTGAGTCTGCGCCATCTTCCGGGTTACTTCTCTCTCTCTTTTTCTTTTTCGAATTTTGATCGGCCCAACACGGTCCATCTCTGTTTTGTTTAAAGGTGCCTTGTTGAGACCCGTGTTTCCATTCTCATTGATTCTTGAAATTCCGTTTTCGTAATTTGGGAAATGCATGGGAATTGCGCCCGCTTTAGTAAGCGCGCTAGGAATTTGCCCCGACAGTTAGAAATCCCGAAATGAACGGGACCCGACGTGTCTTTTTTGTGCATGAATGTTTTCGACTACGTCGCGGAAAACTCTGGGAATTTGGTGGGAATACGAATGGATGTAGGACTACCAATTTGTCCCGCGCCTACTTTACGCGCGAATATGGCGATTTCAATTTTTGAATTAGCATAGGACTTAGGAATTTGTAACTGTTTTGGTGCCTCTTTTTGCATCTGTGATCGGCGCCATGCAAGCGAGCTTCCCCCTTTTTTTTGCTTTTCTCGCCATCTTCGACGCTTCCTCCGCGTCCGTGCTCACTCTCCCCCTATAACCGTTTTTCCCTCTCTCTCTCTCTCGTCCCGCGCGCCTTTTCTCTTTCTTGAACATCTGAATCTTGGATCCGTTTTGCACCCTTCTTCCTCCCACTCTGAGTCCTATGCCCAAGAACCCGGTCGATCCTCTCTTCACTCCGTTTAGCCAAGGAGAAGCGTCGTGTAAGAGGAAGCTCATATTACGCGACGACTCTGATTGACTACAATCGGACTCAGAAGGATCAACATGGCTTTCGTCGGGCGATTATAACCAAGTCCTCTCTCACCCTTCCCTGACTCGGTCCTCATCCTCCCTCGTATCTACCTCCCTTCCTGCAACTATAAATTCCGCAAGCGCGCCCGCAAATCTCTCTCTCAACTCGTTTGCCAACTTCCAGGAAGCAGAGGCTATATGGTATGTGTAAATTGCGAGTCGAAAAGTCCCGACGGGCTGACTGTTGTCTGGCCGGCGGTGCGCCTGATCGCCACGACGGACAGTGGGATCCAGACAGGCCGTGCAGAGACTAAGTCGGCGGGGTGATGATCGCAGTGGTGGAAGGTGGCACGTGACGGCTGGGATCGTCAGTGCATGCACGGGGATAGTGATCACATTTGAATGGATGAATGGCCCGGGGCCATAGTGGAACTTCACGACGGATGTGCCTCCTTGTCTCGAATCTATTCCTTGGAGTGGGTTCAGTTCGACGACAGTTAAGCTGAAATTTTTTTTTCATCATCGGATCTTGGTGTAATTTTCATCTGTCTTGTCTGCTCCGCGTCTTTTTCTCCCTACTTCCTCTCTCTCCCTCTATGACATGAACGGTTATGGATGCTTGTCGATCTATTGCACCCGAGGGATGAGATGGTTGTTTTGGCTAACGCTTAATTAGTCACGGGGATGACGGGGCAGGGGTTCAGAGCACACGAAAAACTGAGTGGTGTGTGGCTGCCCTTTTCGGCCCTTCCTTTGATGAATGTCTTTGGGAGATGAATGAGAATGCTTGGATGATGTCATAATGAGACGATTGCCTGGTAAACTTGTCGTAGGATCGTTGTGATTGACACGTGGAATGCATGCTAGGTAGGATTTCGCTATTGCCATGTGGACCGATTGTCCTAAGCCAATTGGGCGCCGGCCTCCCGCATCCCCGCCACGCCCCTTCCCGTATAACAAGAAGAGGGCACGTGTATGCGAGTGGGACGTACGAGAAGCCATCGCCAAGATCGGCGGAAGATACTACTTCCCTCCTGAAACTCGATGTTCTGGATTTGTCGATGCTGGTTTTGTCATTGTGGACACACATTTTCCGCCTTATTCGTTGCTGTTGCCGTTTAATGAGCTAATTGTCATCCCGTGGTTGGCAGTAGCGCCCCATTGGCCTAATACTCTGTGCAGCGATTGTCGCCGCTTCGAGCGTTACCAATCGAAGGGCTTTCACTACCGGGTACGAGAGGAAGATGAGCATAAGGGCCACTCCGTTAAGGCCTGCCACGTCAAATTCAGAGTTGTGTGATGAGCGGCATCGGGACTTGACCCGGAAATGGGATACCTAGTATGTGCCCGCCCCCTTCCACGCGAAACGAAAAGCGACGGCTCAATGGGAAGTTCAGTGATACTTTTTGGATTGAATTTCGCCGCACCGTGCGTCCCGCGCGCGCCTTTTTCTCCCTGAAAACCCACGCAGTGACGGGCCCTCTGCTTACTAAGTCGGACCGGCACAGGGGATTTCGGTTCTGTCCGTGTCCCCGCACTCAACTTTCCAAAAATCCTTGGCACACCCCATCTTGCTGCCTTTCTGGGCCCCCTTCCGCAATTTTAAACACTCCGAACGGAAGACACCACAGGGCGTGAGGTTGAGCGTCACACGTATACCCCGCTGTGCTCTTTTTTTTTTTTTTTTTTTTGGTTCCCGTAACCGTTTGCATTCGTTTCATGTGTCCTATTGCAAAAGGATGCCGGGAATCCCTCCACATCTCAACCCTGGGCCAAGTCCCACTAGCAGCGTTGAGTTTCCTCAACGCCTGAATCTGGACGTATTTGCGGAGATGTGCGGCTGAGGATAATCAATGCCATTTCTGCACATTTCCTCAATCACGTCCAGATTCAGGCGTTGGGGAAACTCAACGCTGCTAGTGGGACTTACCCCCCGGAAGACTGGGGCCCTTACCCAGTATCGCCTTGTGCTGGAATCCGGGTCCAGCGTCCCTGTATTAAATGCAAATGTGGCAAAAGAAAGGATCAGATTGACAAATAAAGGAAGCAAAAGGAAAACAGGACGCAAGTCCATGGTGCAGACCTATTAAAAGTATGGAAAGCTATTAAAAAACTGCCCTCACAAAAACCGAGTACCATAATGTGGTTACAATCTCTCCAAGTTATGCCCACGACTTCATGGCTGATAGCTGAAGGTATGGCGGTCGACGCTACCTGCTCGAGATGTAACTGGGGTTGGGAGTTGTCATCCCACCTCTGGTTGGACTGCCCCCTGTCGACTCAGGTTTGGGAATGGTGGAAGGAGCAACGGAAGCTTCTCTTCATGAACCAGTTTGAATGGTCCGACTGCTGGATTCTAACAGGGATTCCTCCCGCCAGCCACTTCTTTGTAAATCTGGGATACATAGCCCTGGTATGCAGGGGTATAGTTCTGGAAGGTATCTGGTCTGCCCGCAACTCCAGAGTCTTCAAGAAGACAGAGGTCCCTCTTCCCCGAATTGTTTCCCGAATCTAGGCCAACATAAGGCTATCTATTGTAGCTGACTGGTGGTGTTCAGGAAAGCAGTCATACGGAAATCAACTCAGATTCCGGAGGACCTGGGCCAAAGATAACAAGTTAGCGCTGGTTACATCAGATGGAAAACTAGCGTTCTCTAGATGGCTGAGACAACCCTGACGAACCCCCGGTGGACAAGGGATTATTTTGGTCCGCAATGGGACGCTGGACCCGCTTTCCAGCATTAGCATAATACAGGCAGTATTATGAAGGCCAAATAAGCTTTGAGATTATAGTGTTCACTGATTTTTAAAACTCTGAAGCGAAACTGGGTAAGGCTCCCAGCTAGTTGGAGTACACTTGGACTCCCATAGGGAAAGAGCGGTTGGTTGTGGTTTTTCTCCTTGAGCTCTGGTTTTCTTCAGTTCTCAGTTCTTTCTCAGGGCACGCTCACACTAGGTACCCAAATTCGCAAAAATGGGAAAATGGGAACGGCCGTTTTGAGGAAATGCGGCCCTGGCCGGTCACACTGTGTTCCCAACACGCTAACGACAAGGTCGCTACATCGTACTCTGCGAGGTGCTTGGGGAGGGCGCCGGCCACACGGTGGATACCTCAAATGGGAAATGCAAATTATTCGTTTTTTGTAATCTGTTTTCTCCTTCTTTTTTTTTTGGGTCGTTACTGCTGGCCGTTCGCACCAACGGGTGTCCATACGAACCTCTCTGCTGTTGCTGTGTGGAGTGCGCCCCGATGCCGCCCGCTGGAGCGCCCCAGGGTAAATTCAGGGACCGGCCTTCTATAGCGAGCGACTGGTTCAGTGCCGAGCTAAACTGGACTGACGCTTCAGCTGCATAGGGCAGCCTCCTGGTACGGTGCAAGGGAAAGTGTGGCATCTGGTGTTGGAGCATCCGTTAGTGTTGTGAACGCCATGGCAGAGCTTGTGCGGTGTGCAGTGACAACAGCGGCGCTATGAAACGCTAGTAGTTGTCGCCATGTCACGGCAATGGCGACAATCCCTGCAGCTGGAGCAGGGAGGAATCCCTTGGGTCTCCAAACAAAAAGCAGACCAGCTTCACCTAGTGCGAAAAAAAATGCACAACGGGACACATACAATTTGAATGCATCTGAACCTTTTTTTCAGGCATATACATGAAGTGCACAGCCGAATCGATAACAGGATTTTATTTGATTTTTTTTTTTCATGCATCTCTACCCGTGTTCGACCCAGATTCTTTACAATTTATTTTTTTCTCTCGAGACAGCTTTGACTACCCTTCGTGCACCTGGTTTGGGACCAGGTACAGCCACCGGGCTATGGGGCTTTGGGGTTGTGGACGGCACACAGACAACTACAGTTCATCTGAAGCCACTTCCGATCCACATACATTCATCGGGCTTGCAGTGAAGCAACGCGAACGAAACACATGGGCCAGGGGCAGAAATCGGAATACAGTGAAAGGAATAGATCGTTCGTCGTCCGTTCGGGACAAGGGGACACAGCAAGATACAGCGGGCGGAACTGGGGGGAAGAGGGCGGAGAAGCGGGGAAGCCAGCGGAACACGGGCGCAAGGCATGTGAAAACATGCGCGCAAGGGGCTGGAGGCGGACACGGAAATGTAACGCCCAGTTCTTCAACACGAAAATAACGACGAAAGCGGCATGGCAGGCTAACGACAACTGGATCAACAAGGGATTGAAACAAAAAAAGGGCCACGCGCGTCTGACCACTCCGCGTGTGCGCCCATTTCCCCAAATCTCCTTTTCGTCAATTGATAGGCCGCTAATATCGTGGGGTTCCATTTTTTCTCCAATTTTGCATGGTAATTCGGAAAAAGATTGAGAATTTGCGGTAACCTCCAGAGGTCACCGCAAATTTCCTTACCCCGTGGCTTCGCAGGCCGCTGACAACTGGTCACCCCTTTTGAGAATTTGGGCAGATGTTCACCTTGTGTGACTGTCCGGGAACCCTCTTTTTTTGGGGAAATGGGGATTTGGTACCTAGTGTGAGTGTGCCCTCAGTCCAGTTGTTTCCCCTTTTTCCTAGAAAGTTGCAGACTTGGGACGCTGGACCCGGTTTCCAGCAATAGCCAAATCTAGGTAATGGCCCCAGCCCCCTACGGGTTGAAATGGCGAGGGATTCGCAGCCTCGTGTTTGTTATTATAATGGAAAAACTGCATCTTTAAAAAAGAGAGAAAGAAAAGGAAAAAGGAAGCAAGTACCAATTAACAGAATTTGCTACAGCAAACCTCAGACTGGCCGCCACCCTAAGGGCATACTCACAGGAGGACCAAAAGACCCAAAATCCCAAAATTTGAGTCAGTTTTCGGGTCACACTGGAGAGGCCCGCTACCCAAATGCCTCAAACGGTGACCCTTCTGTCAGCGGCCCTTTTTGAGACCACCTCCAGAGGCGGTCACAATTTTTTTTATTTTTTTTTTGACAAAAACACAAGCTCCATCTATTGGTGGGGAGCAACACCTGCTGGAAACCGGGTCCAGCGTCCCATAGATACAACCATATCCTCACAAATTGGCACAAACTGGGAACCGGGCCCAGCGTCCCATAACAAGAACGTTCAGAAAAGTCATCAGAAGATTCCATGAAAATGAGACAGAAACCTACTAAGAGTTTTGGAGCTACTTCAGGCCCTCTTTTTTTGGAACTTCAGAGTTAGACAATATTCAGAAAAAGACTCAAGAATCCATCATCAGTCCTCTTTACCTCACTCCGGCAAGACTTACTGCAGCAAAGCCACCATCTCTACTGCTGCTATGCCCTATTTCTGTCCTACCAGCTAGCCCCTTCACTAGTAGGACGCGTGATATCTTTCTCTCTCTCACCTCAATCCCTTTCTTGGCCCGTTTTTTTTTTTTGGGGTAACTTCGGCGCAGTCACGAAAACAGTTTGTAATTGCATTCGAAACTCCGTTTTAGCAGTTTGGGCGTCGTTAGACACTCCTCGGGGACGCGATTCCAAGGATTTCGTCGTCGTTCCACCTGTCCTCGGAGATGAAATCGGAAATGAAAATGTGAAAACACTCCAAGGACAAATCCTCGGGCTCCGAGGATTTCCCAGCCAAATCGTCCTCGAACTCCAAGGAACTCGCGAGGTCCTTCGGAGCCCGAGGATCCGCGATTAACGGGGTGTCGGCGGCTACTCCAGAACGGAAATTGGAGGCCGAAGGTGGTCCAGTGGTGGTCCAGCGGCCAAAAGACGGACATCCTCGGCCGTCGTAGTCGAAAACCTCCAGCAACGGCCTCCTCGTTTTACCATTGGCGCTGAATCGCGGGACGGCCCTGTAGATCCTTCGGGCGGCCCCATGGAGGGGCCATGGCGATCGTCGGACGTCTTCGGCCGGCGCCCGGAGGCTTCGTGGCGTTCCCGCGGGCTTCCCAACGGTCGGAATTACGGATTTTGTAAGCGTCCTCCCCCTGTCGCTGCTTGCATGAATTTCGTTCGTTGGCGTCTTCCCCCTTGCACAGTGTGTCTCTGCTCGCCGCGATTGCGACAACGGTTCTGTGTCGACTGACCTGACGTTGATGGCAGACCTATACCGCAGGCTGCCTTTGCTGCTGCTCGTCGCTCTGCTGCTGCTCATCGTTGTCGTCATCCACATCTATTTCCTCGGTCGCGTTCCTGGAAGGAAACAGACGCATCGAACGCCGAAGAGGTCGACGAAGATGGATAAGCTTCAGACCAAGACGATGATGTCGGTGGGAGGTGGGGGGTCCTCGCGTCAGCGTTGCAACAGTGCGGAAGGCGGCAAGCGGCCGTACGACCCGGCGCTGTACAGCCACCTGCCGTCCCACGAGATTCCATTGCCTCCGAGTGACGACGACGTCGACGACCCCAGATCCTCAACGGTTCCTCTGGGTAGCGACTCGACGCAAGATTGGATGGGGAGCCAGGTGTACAGACACGCATCGACGCCGACGTACACTGATTTGCTGGAGGGCCGGACCCCCGCTGGTTACGACGCTGGACTCGTCGATCTGAGCTTCGGTCTGAGCTTCGGTCTGAGGTCTAGGAGTGGCGAGGGCCTGACGCACACTGTTGTCGTGAACCCGGCTTCTGCCTCCAAACACACATCGCCTTCCGTGAGGGCGGTTGGCCCTGCGGCTAGCCGTGGATTCGTTTTGCCGAGGCGGGTGGCTTTGAGTACAGCAAGTGTGGCAGCGTCGAGGACGAAGACAGTTGGATTGGCAGGCTGCCGAACGACGACGCCAGGCGGTGCAATCGACAGAGAAGGGGACGACGACGAGCGCGACACCACGGAGGTTGTCGATCGTCAGTTTTGGGATGATGAACGGCAACAATTGCATTCCACGAACACGGCCAGCATAACGAGAGGGGTGGCGAGAATCAGTGTGGGGGCCGAAGACGAATTTGAGGACTGCGCTGGTGGAGGGGGCGAGGAGATCGCTGCGGACGACGACGGTGATGACAACGACGAAGACGACGACGGCGAGATGGAGATTCGTTCAGTAGGGAGGAAGCGCGGAGGGTCGACGGCGAGAACCAAGGTTAGAAAATCGCGCACGGGGCGGAAAGGCAAGAACTGCGGCCTAAGAATCGTCGGCAGGTGACGGAACAAAAAGCAGGGATTTTTGGACAGTGGAGCATATAATCGCTCTTATCAGAGCCAAAAGAGACCTGGATTCGCATCTAGCCGGCCTGGGGCACAACTACGGACGGATGACGACGAAGACATGGAAGTGGGAGGACGTGGAGAAGAGGCTGGTGCAGATGGGGGTGACGAGTAGGAAGGCCGTCGACTGCGGAAAGAAATGGGACAACCTGTACCAGCAGTTCAAATCCGTGCACAAGTTCATGGGAGAGTCCGGGAAGCCTAACTTCTTCACACTAACGCCGGGGGAGAGGAGGGAGCGGGGGTTCGACTTAAGGATGGATGAGCGCGTGTATTCGGAGATGAAGGCGATGTCCGGGGGTGATCACACTATACACCCCACGAATTTCGTGGACACAGGTGCGCTAGGAGGTGTTCAATTGCCTGGCACGGTTCGTGGGCGAAACGAATCCGGCGGTAGTGACGTAGGGGGGGGCGGTCAGAGCGACGATCGCGGATCGACGAGGGATTCGTCGTTCTCCGGTGGTGGCGGTGGCGGGGCCGGCAAACGAAAGAATGTCAGACAGCAGACCTTCGAGGCGATGGCGGACGTCATGAAGGAGCACGGGGCGCTGATGTCAATGACGGTGGACAGCGCGAGCAAGAGGCAGTGCTCGATTTTGACGAGGCAATGCGACATTCTGGAGAGAGAGATACAAGTGCAGAAGGATCACTACGAGAAGGCTGACCAGGCGAACTTCATGATGTGCAACGCCCTCATGGAGATTGCTAAAGCGATCCGCGAACGAGCCTGACGTGGGCCGACCAGGCATGTCGAACGTCCGGAGGCATGACCCGTGTGCGCTTCCGGCACGTCGCATTTTCCGTCGTCCTGCGTGCTGCAGCACGGTGATGTGTAGGTTGTGTACAGTCGGCGAGTCCTCGTTGCTCACGCTTAGTAATAATCGCGGGTTTTATTCATGACTGTGAAAGGCGTTGTTTACTTTCATTCCCCGCACCGCGTCCTGAGGTTGTACAGCAGGTCCTCCGTTTTTTTAGATAGTGTTTAAAGAACGTTGTTGTGAGTTGTTGTCTCCACGCATGGATGGCGATCTTCCAGGGTCTTCTTTGGGGGTGTCCGCGAATGTGTAGGCGGCAGGGTGGGTTTTTTGGGACGCGAGGGGAAAATGGCGGATTGGAGTGCCTGACCTTTTTGGGGGCGGGAGAGGACGGATGGGGGGCGGGGTCCTTGTACCTCTTGCGCGGAGCGCCTGCGTGCCTTGTTCGTCATGCGGAGGATGACCTCCACGCCACGAGAAAATTTGTCTGTTGTGAATCGATGAAGGGGCGGGCTGTAGTGGACGGCCTGGCCTGTCCATGGTGTGCTGCGAGACCGCGCACCGTACAAAAGGGCATTCCGGGAGGCATTCCGTACCGCTGGCATTCTATCGCGACGGCTCCAAAGGCACCGTCTGTGCATGGTATCGTCGTCGCAGGCGTAGTCATCCGTTTGTCACGCTACGATCGGCGGGTTTGGGCTCCGCGGGCATCCACGTCCTCCTGCATCCACGTCAGCCAAGCGGCGTGCCATCGGACTGGTCCTTCGTCCACAACAGCGAAGCGCCGCATGATCAACGTCGTCCGTCGGCAAGGTGCCCGTCATTAACCTCCCGCCGCTCTTTCATTCCTGTCGTCCACGTGGTCCTTCGTCCACGTCAGCCAAGCGCCGCAACTTTTTGCATTCGGCATGCACTTCTTTGTGGACGACATGGCACCGCGCGGCGCTTCAGGGAAGGCGAAAAGAAACAGCGGATCGGGCGACGGTGGGGAGACCCAAAAAGGCAGAGGGCACATACCGAAGTCGAAAAGGTCGCGCTTTGATCACGACAGCTCCGAACATAGTGGGGATTTGCACGGCGAGGAAGAGTCGATGGTGGATGCACAAGGGGCGGACGTCATGAAGCGATTGGGGTTTGGGCGGGACGGGGTGTCGAGGGATCAGCTGGCCGCTCTGAAGCAAGGCTTGGTCGGTGGTGTCGCCGTCTCGTTGGCACGAACCCCGAAGTCGGCAGGGATTGTCATGACGGACGCGCACGTGGCGAGACAAGTTCCGCCAAAGGTCGGGCATGTGGCGCCTTGTCAGCCAATCCCAGCGCTACAGGCGGGGACTTTAGGGGTGGAAAAAACACCGTCCGCGCAAAAGGTCGACACGACGGCGCGCGGTGGTCGGACGGCGGCGGCGGATAACACTACTGGGAGCGGAGTCGCGGAGGGTGCGGGAGAGGGGAGGGTCGATGACGTCCGCCGCGATGATGGGAGGAAGGATGCCAGGGGGGGGGCGATGATGACGACGACCGTCCAGATTCGGTGATGGTGAAGAATGGGGTTAAAGAGGATGATCTCGAAGAGAGGTCAAAGTTGTGGATCGACTGCGACGCATTCTGGGGTCAGGGACCGGGGAAGCCATTGAGGGAGGCGGTAGGTGATTGCACGGACTACTTCGTCGCCATCGCCAACGGGGATGCAGGAGCGGAACCGCCTTCGATGCTGGTAATGTCGCCGAATGATGTGCCGCGCTTCAAGATCGACCACCCTGCGCAATGTGAACCGGCTCTGCGCAGAGTGCGCAACGTGGAGAAAGTGGTGTTGCGTGCCATCTACGGCAGGATCTTCAAATCGTCGTCGAGGTCGACAAGCTTCGCTCCTGCAGAATCGTACGTGACAGTGGACTTCGCAACAGACGTCGCGCAAGCAGTCTGGCAGGCTTTAGAATGGTCGAAAGTCGTTTCCCCTGCCCTTGTCTACCACACGCTGGTGATGAAGATGGACGTGCCTCTGTGGTTTGTTGGAGTGAAGTTTGTGGATAGGCCCGAAGACGACGACATGGCGGCGCGGCAGGAGGCGACAGTTCTGCGCCTGGCAGACTGCTGGACAAATGCAGTTTGGTGCGGGCAATGGGCAGACGGTGGCCGCGTGAAACAGGATAGGTTGACGCGCCTTGCAGATTGTCTTCGAGTTCTGTTGAGCGCGTGCATGTGGATCATGCGGATGGGCGGTGATGACGACCGCTCGCACTACGAGGCATCATTCTACGCGTCCATGGTCGCCAAACCAACACTCATAGTGGCGGGCTCCTGCATCGTCAACTAGCGGCGGCACATCGTTGACACCGCCAACCTCGTCTTAGATCGTTTGGGGAAGGCCCACCTCACGCTAGGAGATTACCCGCATTGCATCCCCGAATGGGCCGATTGCAGGTTGGTTTTCGGTCACAACGCGGCCCTCAAGAATGCAGCGGAAGCAGCAAAGCACGGGTGGATCGGCAGAGGCCCGCCGACGGATGACGATGGCGATGACGAGAAGTGACACGTGGTTCATCCACAAGGCCGCGGCGGAATGGGGGCGGGTGGGGGGGAATGATGGTGGGGGTGGGGGATGGGGTGTGGAAGGTGAGATGGCCGGTCGCCGTTTCTGTGCAGCAATCCATGACGATGGATGGGTAGAACCCCTCCATCGCGCTACACGTGTTGTCGTCGATGGTCGTGGTTGGAGCGCGCAGTTCGGTGGTGTCGTGACGTCGACAGTCGTCATCTTCGTGCGCGTGTTGTTTTAGTGTGCGGTGACAGTACAAGGCAGGTGGAGCTTTATTGTGTCAGCAATCCACCTGCTAGGTTTTTTTTTTTCGTTGTGATTAGTTTCTCATTGGAGCAGAGATCGTAGATCTGCTCCAAAGCCTTGTGTATTAGGCCACTCCACGACACGTCAGGAATGAAATACGGAGAAACGAACCTGGCCATGCACTGTCACCACGCATTACTAAAATAACAAAATTGAAATGCTTCGTTTCTCAGTGTACATGAATCTTCATTGCCGCATTCATGCGTCACCGATGACCCTGAGCAATTGCATAAAATTGCACACAGTGTGTGAATGACAAACATTTTGAATGACGTTGAGAAAGAAGTCGGTCGCCGAACGAAAGGAAGAAGCGGAATGCACGAAGAAGTCGTCACATAGCAATCAAAACAAGCGCAGGAGTCGACAACATCGTTCAATTTGAAACAAAGCAGCGTTGTAAACCACATACTCATAAGCTCGCCGAGGAGCTGTCAACCACCCCACCCCCACCCCCACCACCACTGACATCGTTCAATTCCAAACAAAGTGCACAACCGAACCACTGCCGACATGACGTCGAACGACCGCAGAGCCACGTCACTGGGATCCATAGACGAATTGGACAAGCACACTACCGTCGACCATAAGAACGAACTCCGAAAAAGACCGCCCGCGACCGAAAACCATCTACTTCGTTGCGCGCAAAAGCGAAAGAGGGCGAACCCTCCTAACTAATCGAAGACGGCAGAACACGACTTGAAGCAAGTGTTCTACGTGTGAAAGACGCAGGCAGTGCACAGGATCACAGGTGTTTCATTCGCTCCGCCAGCGCGTCGCGGAGCGCGAGGGCGGGACCGGTGGACGTCAACATCGACACTGGCTGCAGGGGACAATGAATCCCCAGGTCCACTCGGCGCCTCACCCCGTTCTCGTCGACCTCCCACAACAAATTCTCGTCGAACTCGACACCGACATTGAGGAGGATATTGTGGAGAATGCAGACTGTCGTGAACTGCTCCGGTAGTGTTTCCAGGTTTGTCTTGTGTGTCCGCAGGAAGAGCCTCCACATCCCCTTCAACCTCCCAAACGCCCTCTCCACAGCCCCTCTTGCGACCTTCTGCTTCGTGTCGAACCTTTCCTCGTCCGGGTGCTGATTGATTCCTCCGTACGGCACAACTACCCATTCAGAAGGAGGATACCCGTTGTCTCCCAAGATGTAACCGTTCGTCCTCACCCCCCCTGGCAGCGTCACAGGCGGCCCACGAAAAAACACTCCCTGTTCCGCGCGCCTCTACAGACTCGACAGTTGGATCACCCTGATGTCGTGGCAGCTCCCCTGATATCCGACAAACACGTCTAGCACGCGCAGATCCAGGTCCACCACCACCTGCGCAATGACGGAGAAACGGTGCTTGCGTTCGAAGTAGTTCTCGCCGGGTGCGTTCGTCGGTTTGTCCACGTAGATGTAAGTGCAGTCAACTGCGCCATGGCAGTTTGGAAAGCCCTTGTCGCCCGCAGCACAACTTGTTTTCGCACCCCGTCGGGCACGATAACCTGTCCCCATACACCCTCAACAAAGCGTTTGTCACATCGTGCACGACCAGAATTCCGGAAGCCCTGCCTATGTCGAAAGATGAGGTGTTGTTGTCGTATGACTCTCCTGTAGCCCACCTGTACAGTGAATAGGCGACGATCTGCTCCGGCGGAAGTGGCTCCCTGTAGAACGTCACCTGTCGCCGCAAGAGAGGTGCACAGGCTTCGCTGATCTCAATGAAAACTCTCCTCGACATGCGGAGCTTTTCCTGGAAGTAGTCGTCCGTCGCGTCATCGCAGAGCCGCAAATCCTCCCAAGTCCCGCCGGTTCTCCGCCTCATCCACCAACGTGGCGACGACCGAGGAACCACACCGCACCCTATTGCAAAGCATAGCTGAAGCACTGCCTCAGAAGTGGTAACGCAGTCCGGGGCGTCCAACACCCTCTGCAGCAGAATCCTCTGCCGCTGCCTGGAAAGCGTCACTTTCATGCGCCCAGCCTCCCTCTCAACCTGGAATCGACGGACAACTGCGACAGCAGCCGCCGCGACAACTGTCTTCTCCGCACTGGACAGCACAGCGCGATAATCGCTATCGCAGCCCTCCATTCCGCCCTTCGGACAGGAAAAGAAACCTTCCTCGCCACCCACCTGCACGTACCTCTCCCACCGCGATTGAAGGCGCCTGCAATCAGGTGAGCAATGCAGCCGTGCTTAACGATGTTCCACACCGATTGGAGCGTCCGCCCACTGCCGCTGAAGTACGGAACCGCCGCGCCCCTCTGCGTCACGAGCGCAACTACGGGCAGCATACGAAGCGCGGTGCGGCGTCGAACACCTTGGAGACGTGGCGGTGCGGCGACACTTAAGTGCGCAATGCCATGGCAGCCGAAACCCTTCGCGACGTGCACTGCCCCCCTCCTCGTCGACCCGCGTGTGCGCCACCACACTGTCGCTCCGCGTGGCGCAAATTCGAATTTCGAAATTCGAACGGGGTCGTTCCCGCGTTGACGATTTTTTTCTTGGCGCCCCGTGACGCAGTACCGCCGTCCGCCTGCTGGACCACCACGCCTCCAACACGGACATCCCGTATCGAAGGTCGGACAACACCCTCGCGGTCGTGTATAATGTCATGAAACTGGCCGCGGGAGGGCCCCGAGGATTCGTCCTCGGGGCGATTCTCCGAGGACAGGTGGAACGACACCTCAAAAATACGTAAAAATTTTCGAGGATTCGTCCTTGAACTCCGAGGACGGCTCGAGGAGTGTCTAACGACGCCCTTTAGTCAGGGCCCGAGTTTCAATTGCAGTTGAAACTCGGGCTGCCTTTCCGTAGCAGTTCAGTCAGGGCCCTCGTCTATCCACGAACAGCAGATTAAAAAAAAAAAAAAAAAACATCCCTTATGTTGTGTTTGCGGTCCGATACAGGATGCTACAGTACTTGTCTGGAACTCAATGAAGCGTGGAATCCGCCCTGCCTGGCTGGCAGGGCGCTACAGGGACCTCACAACAAAAAACGAAAAAGGAAAACAACCTGTTTCATGTTCCTCACTTCCTGGCCAGATACATTCGTCAAATCATTGGTGACCTGACGGCCTTCCCGACGTAGGTGGATTCGAAGTTCCTTGTTTCTTTACTTTTTTATTTCTTCTTTTTCTTTTTTTGGCCTCCATCCCTGCCCCGAGGCCCCCACTTTTCGGAGTAGGCGACTCCTGAGACTTTGCGTTTGCCTGTGAAGGGTAGTGCCTGCAAATCTCTGCTGTGGCTGAGACATCTCGGCCCTGGCCAATCTCGGCCGTGGCCAGTCTGGGGTGCAGCCGAGACATCTCAGCCGTGGCCAGTCTGGGGTGTGGCCGAGACATCTCGGCCGTGGCCCAACCATGGGGCTGCTTCTTTTTTTTTTTTTTTTTTTTC
>BFEA01000026.1:462878-475084 GCA_003427395.1 Chara braunii | reverse complement strand
ACCACCACCACCACAACAACCACAACCACAGCCACCACAACCACAACCACCCCAACAACCACCGCAACAACCACCGCAACAACCACCGCAACAACCACCACAACAACCACCACCACCACCACAACAACAACAACAACAACCACAACACCAACACCAACAACAACAACAACAACAACAACAACAACAACAAAGTCAACAACAACAACAAAGTGTTAAGTGCAAACATTACCACAACAGAGGAAGTGAAGAGAAGTTGATTGAGCTAAATACCACTCCAGCTACTTCTTGAAGTAGCCCCAAAAGACCACTGAAATATTGAAAGCGGTCAACTGGCAATCCATTCCATCCATGAGATCATAAAGAGCCAGTGTGAAGTATTGAAAATGTTCAGACTCTGAGCTGCCAGGACGGCCAAATGTCATATTCATACATCAGAATCATAAGATGGTTATTGCACACATTTGGGTGACCTTTCTCAGATAATCCAGTGTTCAACAATTATCTCAGAAACTGACAGAAAGATGCTTCAGACTCTCAGCGTTCTGTGTTTCATTACGCACAGGAATCCCCCGGAAAACATCATGAACACCTTCGTGAAGTCTTGTCCGAGTTGAGGGAAAGTAAATTTAAGGTAAACCCGAAGTGTGAATGGGCCAGATAGCGGTATGTAGGCCATGTTGTTATGTGCCTGATGGAGCACAGCATTCACATGTTCCCATACATGCTCACAACCAGAGATCTTGGAGAGAGCAATCAACGCCACACCAGATGCTGAAGATACACAGCGGAAGCACACAAAATCCAAAAATAGAATTGAAGAAATCAATTATCAATTAACACCCCGCTCTCGCCAGCCAATCAGATCACAGTCTCCGAGAATCCCAACCACGTTATTAACACCCAAGAACCAATTATATACAAGGTTTCACCGAATAAGGGAGACTTCTTCTTCCTCCCAACCTCGAGCTCCTAGCTATGGCGCAGACTTGCGCCCAACCCAACAAGCCCTCTTACCATCACACACCCTCCAGAATCCGACAGAGCAATCTGCATCACCCACGATGCCCCTTGCAGATGAACTGCCAGGGGAGCGTGACTCCCTGGATGAAGAAGATGAACACCTCCACGATGAAGAAGGAGATGGCTGTCACTTAGAGAAGAACGGGGTGAAGGACGACTTCAAGGGCAGTCCTGTCTGGCCCCAACAGCACATAGGTGAAGAGGCGCCCAACAGCAACCAGGGCCTACCCACCCTGCGCTGCCTGCAAGGAGCTGGGTCGGCCCAGCCCAGCTATGGCCGCCACCAAACCAACAGCGGTGATGATGCCTGCGCAGGAGTAAAAATAGCGCAGCAGCGTCGAGCGTCACTTCCAGCAGCACTTCCTGAACCGAATCGAAAAAGAACCCACACTCTCCCTCTCTAGACTTTTCTACTCCCCGAATCCAACAGCCTACAACAGACCTACGGACCGCTTTGTAATAACTCAGCTCAAATCATGCAATAGTGGTGGGCCATGGGTCGTCATTTCAGTCTAAGGGCCGAAACAGGGGTCAACGGCCAAGCCCAAGTCATGAAATCGCCTAAACAAAGGCCTGCTACAGTGGATACCCGAAGCAAGGCCTAAGGCGGGGCTCCGGAGGCCCAACGTGCGACAGTTGACCGTTGAAAGCCAAAGGTCAACAGCAGCTCGAAAATTCGGGCTCACGAGTCAAAGTCAACATGGATCCATCCCAGGCCACCGATCAGACACACACACTTGGCTGTTTGCAGGTATCTACCGAGAATCAAGTCCAAGTGGGAATCTGCAACCGTATGGGATCCAGGCCATTGACCGCGAGTCAATCTGGGCCATCGCATCTGAGAGACCAGAGGCTGGTCAACCGGAGTCAACACTATATGCTGACCCTGCCCCTGCTGACCGACATTTAGTCTTGCATTTGCTGCTTGACGCTGGCTTGACGCTGGCTCTCTTCACTGGCTGGACACTGGCACTGCGCTAGTTCGCCACTGGCTCTACGCTGGCTTGATATTGGGCGACGACGGGAGACTGCTGCTGCTTTGTGCTGGCGCCTTCCTCTGTCTACGGCGCCAGCTCGATTCCTGACTATGCTGATGTGGCTCTCGCCACACGGTCTACTACATTGATATTGGCGACGATGAGGAGGATCAGGGCTGTGAGATTGGTTGAATGTGACGAAAGCTTACCTGTCTGCATTCGTGTCAACATTGCGCATTGATGATTGTCTTCAAAGGAGACTGCGCCGTGTGCGCCTTGACGAGATATGTTCATTGTCAGAGCGTGCCAGAGGATACTGTCTGCTGACGTGGCGAGTAGGGGTTGCCCAAAGGAGGAGTGGGCTTGTGAGGGAGTTCTGTCTGCTGAGCTGATGGGTACTTCCTCTTCCACCCTCTAAGTCTAATCACCCTCCCATTGGCTCTTTTCGTTTCGGCGGAATGCGATGACTTTCCCGGGCGACGATCGCAAGACCCACCCTCCATGGACGGTTTTCAGGAGGTAGGCGACATCATTTCGCCGCGGCGCTACGACACCAAGCCGATGGAGTACTTAGTACACTTTGCTTATTGTAGCCATAAGGCTGACGGTTGGTTGACCCGTGCGGAACTCCAGGCCACAGCCCCCAATGTCCTCGCACATTAAGAACGCAAACAGCAAGCCAAGCCGGCACCTTCGGCTCCACGCCGTACTCGCGTCCAGGTTCCACCATCGGATCGTCAGCTTCACCCTCGACCCGGCTTGAATTCTTAAGGAGGAGGGGGTGTTACATGCTGAGCCTGCACACGGGCCCCATTTTGGGGGCCCGACGGTTGCTGGGGGGGCCCACGCCGCACGCCCCTCAGACGTGCGCCCTGGAGGCCCACAGCCGGCCTTAGGGCCGCAGGTTTCCATTTGAGGCAGCATCCATTTATTTTTATTTATTTATTTTATTAATTTATTAATTTATTTATTTATTTATTTATTCGCTGTCCTATGTTTGTCTSTTCAGGCGTCGTTTCGGACTTGCAGTTCGTCCAAACAGACTTTCGGTCTGTTCGAACAAGGCCACGTTTTTGGCCTGGTACGGACGTAGGCAGGCCCTTGTGGGCCAGGTTCGTGTGCCGACGGAAGTCTCTGGACGTCCGGTCGGGACCCAGACCAAGTAGGCCACGTTTTGGCCAAGAACCAGAGGCACACGGAGGCACACTCGCGAGGCCCAGCACTACTTATAGCTGGGCCACACCTGGGCGGGACACAGCTCGAGCAGCTCCTTTCTTGGGCGACACGCTGCTGGGGCAGCGCGACACTGCGCTGCGCTAGGGAGTAGAGGCGTAGCTAGGGCGAGGGGCGGAGGCCATACCTGCATCGTCGGTCCTCATCTGGGCGCCATAGCTGGCCCACGCCAGCAACCTGCACAGAGGGAGAGAGACACCGGTGGCAGTTAGTACACGGCGGCAGTTACCTGCAGGTGAGATCGCAAGGAGGACGACATCTTCTTCTTCTTCTTGCTCTCACCCTCCATCTCTCCTCCTTCCTCCATCCCTCTTCATCTTCTTCTTCTTCTTCAGAGAGAGAGAGAGAGAGAGAGAGAGAGAGAGAGGTTACAGGCAGAGGGTGCATCGGGCATGAAGCCCAGGATCTGATTCGACATTTTATGGCAGACATTGATTGGACATTCGGCAGGGAGATTATTTTTGGACTTAGCTATCGCGATCTTGGTCTTCTCCCCCACCTCCATCTTCGTCTCGCCTCTCTCCCGATCTCCTCATCCGTGGTATCTCCCCCCATGTGCGTGTTCAAGGAGGGGCCTTTCCTCCATGTATGCGGTCCCTCCTCCCTCTCTCACATGTGTGGTGTATGATGGGGTGTCGCGTCAGTCCCTGATAGGTCAGGTCATATCTTTGAGTCTTCCGCCGCGCTACATTGTGCTATTTTCATATGTATCTGGATGTACATTCCTTGTTGATGCTTTGCTGACACTGCATTGTCCATTCGAGTCCTTTTCATCACTTTGTGGATCCTTGACTCCCCATACATCGCTCAACTGAGCATGTATCATACTCAGACTGTTCCCGAGCCTGAAGCTTGGCAGACTCTCCTCCACCTCTTACGGGACGAATATCAAGCAAATTGGAACAAAGCGGTGAAGCTCATCAAAAAAAGACCCCACGAAACAACAGGGAATCAATGATAAGTTCAAGAGAGAACGACTGGGCGCCAGAGGTAAACTAGGAGACATCGAAGGCAGCACACCAAAGCTTGTCTGGAGGATCGCAGGGCCCCAACAGGGAGACCACCACGTAGCAACAGAAGTCCTGTCGACACTTGTTCATTCACCAACACAACCGGTCAACCTGGCCATGGTGTGACGAGGAGGCTACCGTCTTCACCCGAATAGAACGCCCGGTAATTATGGCTGTATCTGGACTGAAAGCTGCGTCAAATACAGCTATAATGACCGGGTGTTCTATTCGGGTGAAGACGGTAGTTGCAGAGAGCTATGCTGCAGGTTAGGACAAGAGATAGAAGTTTCACAGAGATTAGCCTTTTGACTCTAGGATACTACGTTCACCTGACAGCTGTGACAGATGAGAGGAGTACACAGAGCTAGAGCAAGAAAACAGTTTCGTAGAAGTAGGAAAGTAAAGGGTTAAGATATGAGTAACTAGGGATTAAGGTTTAAACCCAAGAGTTGTAGCGTCAGTTATGTGTTGTTACGCCGAGTTCGGGTCCCATTGGGGGGCCACTAGACAGCTATGTCAGCTGAGAGGGCTACATAAGGGTAGAGCTAGAACGCAGTGTGGTAGCAGTAGGAATTGTTAGGGGTTAAGAATACGAGCAATCAGGGTTTAGGGGTTAAGCCCATGAACTAGGATTTCAGTTTTAGTTAAGTGGTATACTTTGAGTCCGGGTCCCATTAGAGTCCCATCAAAAGCATAACCCTGGGTAAAGCTCCCAGACCCGGTCTTTATGTGGGGTGGCCGGCCCCTTTTTGAAGTTATCTCTTCCTTCCTGTTAAAAAAAAAAAAAAAAAAAGAAAACAAAAAGCAAATTGGACGTAAATCTACAGCAGCAGAAAAGAGATCCCTCGTACGGAACAGGTCTAGGGATCGAGTCCTAGAGAGCTCAAAATCCACACAAGTTAGAGCAGTCCCAGTTAGGCATAAGTCCAGGGATCAAACCCCGGAGTCAGCAAACTAGCAAAACAGCCCAGTTAGTATACAACCCACTAGAGCATGCATGTTCATTGCAATGTCATAGATGAAGACAGAATCCAGCCCAACAATTTGAAAATAGCGCCAATTTGAGACTGGCAAACACCTAAGACTCTCACTGAACCGCATTGTTTTCTGGACAAGTGACTTACAACCATTAATTTATGTGTAATTTTGCTACGATAGCAGCACCGCTACATAGACTGCTGCAGAAAGAAGCAGTGTGGTAGTGGGACAAAGCCTGTACGCAAGCCTTCTGCATATTAAACCAGGCGTTGATCGAGTATCCTGTTCTGAAAATAGCGGACCCCTCCTTACCGTTCATAGTCACGACCAACCCTTGTCAATTCAGGAGAGGGATTGTTCTACAGCAAGAGCATGGCAAAGGGTACCGCCCTGTAGACATTTTAAAGTGTACTCAAATCACAAGACCCAGCATTGCTTGCTGGCTGACTGGCTGGCTGGCTCGCTGGATGGATGGATGGATGGATGGTTGGCTGGGTGCCTGCCTGGATGGATGGATTGATGGATGGTGGGCTGGCTGGTGGGCTGGATGGGGGGCTGGCTGGCAGGCTGGCTGGTGGGCTGGCTGGTGCGGGCTGGCTGGCTGGCTGGGCGGGCTGGCTGGCTGGCTGGCTGGCTGGGAAGGCTGGGCAAGTTGGGCCGGCTGGGCAAGTTGGGCCGGCTGGGCAGGCTGGGCGGACGGGCTGGGTGGGCTGTGCGGGCAGGGCAGGATGGGCAGGCTGGGGGGGGAGCGGGCGGGCGGGCGGGCAGGTTGGCAGGCGGCCTGGCAGGTGGGTTGGAAGGCAGACTGGCAGACGGGCTTGTGGGCTGGTTACGCGGGCAGGCTGGGTGGGGCAGGCGGGGGGCTGGCGACCGGCCGAGCTGGAGGACAGGCAGGCAGGCGGGCGGGCGGGCAGGGTAGGTTCGCGGGCTGGCTGGACAGGCGGGCGCGCGGACGGGCGGGCGAGCGGTGAGGCAGGCGGGCTGGTACAGCGAGTTGTATTGACAACTTGAGAAGATGAGATGCGTGAGATATGTGAGGAGAAGTCCCATGGGGCTTCAGCTCTTCGAGATCCAGTCCCATGGAGCTTCTATCTTCATTTCATCAAGGCAATACCTAGAACAACACTGCTGTCATCTAATGGTGGTGGTCCTTAGCTTCACCCAACTGCCGGCTTGGAACACAGGTAGTGGTGGATATGGTGACAATTCTCGTGGGAAAAGAAAGGAAAAACAGTGGAGGTGAATTGATACGGCGCCGGAACCCTGAGGTTCTGTTTCGAAAAAAAAAAAAAAAAAAAAAAAAAAAAAAAAAAAAAAAAAAAAAAAAAAAAAAAAAAGACAGTGGAGGTGCTTACCTCTGCCCAGCGACTATGGACCAAATGCCTGCCAGCAGACACAGCCGCAACAATTTCATCATTGCAGTGAGCACCATCGTCCACAACCAAGTGGGTAGCAAACTCTGACCACTGGGCGACAACTCCGGCTCCTGCTCACTCCCAACATACACAGCAGCATCCAGGCTTCCACTCAGTGACAGCCAAACTCAAAACCAGTTTAGTCTTTTTTAAGTTTTTTAAACTTTTTTTATCTTTCCTTCTTTTTGAGAGGCCAAGATTTCCAGAGTCTAACTGCTGGCGACTTCAACCCCTATATGAGCACACGCTGTACAGCATGAAAAGTGGCACACCTTCTTCCCCTCCTCCTCCTTTGTCGCCTTCCTCTCCTTCCAGCTTTTGGGGCCTTTTATTTTCCGGCCATGTTTTTGGTAGTTTAAGTTGATAGAGCAAACTTGGTACAGCTGACATATTTCGCCGAGAAGTGCACATCTTTTTCTTTTTCTAATTTTTTTTGTACCCTTGAAGAATGCCTTCATCGGAAGTTCATCCCATAAATGGTATGTGGTGGATTTGTGAAGCACCTTTCTCTATCCAATGGGCCCATCTTGGTTCCCCTCAAGGGAGTTCTTTCCGTTTATGTCGATGAGGTAAGTCACTTAAGTGCGTCCTAAATTAGCCATCCTTCAGGAGATCACAGCCGTTAAAATTGGAAAGATAAAGACAAGATTAATTTAAATAAATTACCATGGCCCTTGTGCACGGATGACATCAAGACACAAAAATTGAGAAACGGCCAGAATATGAAAAATAAAAAGTGTCTGCATTACGGCATGACTGTATGTCGGTAACAGAATAGGTTTCTATGTTCTACGGAACTTCTACCTCTCGAGCAGTAGTGGGGACCACCTCACTAGTAAAAAAACTGTTGCTCTGGGAACGAAGCTGGGAAGTTGGGACCAAGTTGGGACCAAACCAAATTTGGAGAGTGGAACCAAACCAGGCTTGGAAGTCAGAAGCACACCAAGCTCCCTGCCAAGTGCCAACTGATCTTTTCTTTGTTTTCTCTCTTTTTCTCTTTTTCAGAGTTTTCTTTTTTTCCTTTTATTTCTTTTTTTCTTTTTTTCTTTTTTTTTCCCTTTTTTTTCCTTTTTTTTCTTTCTTTTTTCCTTTTTTTTCCTTTTTTTCTTTCTTTTTTTTCTTTTCTTTCTTTCTTTCTTTCTTTTTTCTTTTTTTCTTTTTTTTCTTTTTTTTTTTTCTGTTTTTCTTTGCCTTTCAAAACGAATCAAAAGTGACACAATTTGGAGTTTGCTTGATTCTTTTCCCAATTGATTGATGAGAAAATCGGAAAAATGTGCGAGAATCTGGGTCCTCGGCAGGCCTGAAGGGCCCCTGTTGCGTATGTGCCCGCCCTAAGTGAAGGCGGGCCAAACAAAACACGAGAGGCCCTCGGCTGTCAACTGCGTATTTGGGGTCCAGACAGTTGCGACGCGCCAGTTGGTTAAAGGAAACTCGGGCCGAGCAGCAAGAAAATTCCACGGCCTTCCTGGCCCTTCCGGAAGTGCAGGCCCTGGGCAAGAATCGCAGCCAGAGGCCCAACCGGATGAGGCCCAGTAGCCGCAGCAGAGGTGCAGCGTACAGGGGCCTACCGGAAGCTTCTGGGCCGAGGCCCAGGCCAGCCAGGCCTCCAATCGAGGCAGGCTCTTTCCATATAGGAAAGAGCTCGCTGCCTGGCTGGTCATTCAGGCACTCGCATGCTAGCGGCAGCACTGCTGGAGCGGACGCTCATGGGCTGCTGCTGGCGCTGAGAGGCGAGGTGCTAGCGCATGCGGTTGTGAAGGGAGCAGGGCGCTGCTGAGGACAGCGCCATAGCCCAGCCTCCGTAGCTGGTTGGGCTTGGACTACAGTGAGGCGCAGGGGTGGTCTTCGGGTGCGCAGAGGGAAGACGTGGGAGTAAGACAGGGAAGAGAGAGAAGGATGATGATGATGGTGATGTGAGGGCACATACCTGGTATTGGCGATGGTCTGCATGGGCGACATCTTCAAGTACTTTGTAGGCTGCTGACGTCAACAATTGCATTGTCAATTAGTACGCAGAGAGTAACTGTGTAGGAAGTAGGCTGGGCGCCGAGCGCCAAGTAGGGAGATAGGGCCTGGACAGTCATGTTGGTGGTGGCGAGAGCAAGCTCTCATTGACATTGGTTTTCAGTGTTACGAATCTTCATTGGTGTTATATTGGTGCATTTCTGCTTTTCTGCCCTTCAATGTGATTGTGCAATCTGGTTATCGTCATCTCGCTAATGCTCATTTTCCTTGCAAATGGTACACTTGCCAGCAAATTTTGGAGGAGGGACGACTACGTCCGTCTCCACTTTAGAATCGGAGTGGAAATGGATATACGAGCTCGGTGGAGAAAGTGCAGGCTGCAGCAGGGGTCACCCAGCCCATGCGGCTCAATGGTACACAGTAGTACTACACACGCATAACTTTTGATAAACAGATCGCGAGTTCAAATTCTTACTAAATCCGATGGATACAATAATATTAGGGGCTACCCTCCCCCTCTTCCCCTGTCTGAAAAGGGAGATAAGAAAGTGGGGCACAAGTCCAGTCTTCCCACTCACACCAGCCAAAAGAGTCCTCTACAGACCATGGGCCTCGCTCCACTACTCAACGTTCTACATGCATTTGGACGCTTTCTGGAAAAGGTGCACTTTCCCCCTCGGAAAAAGGAGATAAGAAACCGGGGTGCACAAGTCCAGTCTTCCCACCCACACCAGACAAAACAGTCCTCTACAGACCATGGGCCTTGCTCCACTACTCAACGTTCTCCATGCATTTGGACGACTTTCTGGACCAGGTGCATTATGACGAGTCCAACATTTTGAATGTATTGGGACGATTATCAGCCCCAGATACATATCGAGTGGGTTGTGTAGTGGAGCGACACCCCATAGATTATATACCAAACATGCATCCCAAGCTTCTGACTCCACGTTGCATCCAGTCACTTTACCATTCTCCTACCACAAAACATCACTTCTCATCACAAATAGGATTGTTTTTTTACAAACAAAAAAAAAAAAAAAAAAAAAAAATCATCAAATAGACTTTGCTCGCGGCCAGTCTATTTGATCAACCCTGTGCTATGGAATAGATTAGAGTCGATAGACAGTATTAGACACTGCAATTTTTTTCTATTTTTTCGTAGGCCTACCTGCTGACTTAAGATTGTGGGTCAATTGCCGTCGTCTTTCACTTTCGACCACAGATGACACACAGGCAATTATGGGCTTGCACTCCAGTCTTCCCCCAGGCACCCAGCAAACACCATGCGGCATGTGCACAGGCCACCATCAATCACACAACAACCACATTACCAACACAAAGTCAGCAAGATCCTTCCCGGAGAGCCTCGGTGACGGACAAAGGTGATGAACATCGCCTGACAAACCACAATAACTTGCTGTTGCAGCTGTGGTGTTGCTGCAGTTTCGTCGATGTTGGTCCCTTGCACCATGCAGCAGCCATCAATCACTCCCAGCCTGCACTCACATCAATCATACTTACCTTGATGATGACATGTGCATGAGGTTACATTTGTTTTGCATTACGAGTTTGAAGTTTTGAACTTTGAAATAATAACTTCCATCTACAGTATTCGTATGCGCTGTCACAGATTGGCTGTGAGTCGGCAATCTCACCAAAAACAATGCGTTCGAGTAAAAGTGGAACCTGAGAGACACAGAGAACCTGGTCATTCAGCCTCGCCACACGGCACATGTAACGGAAAAAAAAGAACGAGTGCATGTGCCCACAAAAGTTGGAAAACTGCATTCGTGCGAGGATTTAGCACTTCGGCAAGCCAGAAAAATGCCCAGCCCACGCTAAGTGAAGGCGGGCCTAAAGAAATGAGCCCAGGCCTGAGTACAGGCCAACGTGAGCAAAATGGGGGCCCCATGTAGTTGCTGCACGGATGCAGCATCTTCACATAACTGGTAGAGGGCTCAGCCCACGACTTAGTTAAAGACGCTGGGCCTCGTGCAGATTCTGAAAGGGCCCACCAGGGCGCAGGTACTGGGACTGGGCGCAGCATGGACAGAGGCTGCACGGCCTCCCCAGCCAGCACAAAAGGCTGGAGGGCGCAGCACTTGACATAGCCCGAGCAGCTGCTTAGCATGTGCGGCCAGAGAAGGAAGCTGTTCGGGGGGGGCAGCGTGGAAGAAGGGGGTGTGGCAGCCGTAGCCAAGGTGCGCATACCATAGCTGAGTGGTGGACTGGCAGAGGTTCTTCTTCGTGGAAGAAGGGCGCAGGGAGAAGAGGAAGAGAGGCAGTGTGAAAAGGCACGTACCTGGTTTTGACGAAGGGCAGGCTGTTCGATCAGAGTCTTCGAGCGACATTAGGGATCGATCATGAGACATGGACCACTTGCAGACATGAGTGGGCTAGTCCGATAGGTGCCGTGGGAGGTAGAGTTGGCAGTATAGCCTCCTGTAGGAGGGCTACATTGTTGTTGCATTGGTGATTGGACGCATTGGAGGGGCTTGCATTATCAAGAGAGACTTCAGTACTTCGCTCGCTCCTATTTGGAGTGAATACTCACTTTTCTTTCTGCTTTCAATTTCGCTTCAATGACATGTGTGGCCTTCTGTGAGGTATAGCAACCTGGCTTTTTTCTTTTCTTTTTCTTTTTCTTTTTTTCTTTTTTTTTTTTTCTTTTTTTTTTCTAGGCTACACAGAGTGGCCCGGGTCCACTTGCCCGGCCCGGCCAAAAAGAAATAAAAGAATAAAAAAATAAAAAATATATATATACAGGGTTACCGGCGTTCGGGACGGGCCGAACGCCTGAACCCGAACGCCCGAACCCGAACGCCCGAACGTACGGGACCCCTTCGGAAGGCGTTCGGCCATTCGGGCCGAACGCGGACCAAAAAAAAAAAAATCCGAAAAAAACATATGTTATGGAGAAAAATAAACTAATCAACATTTGCCTGGGCACTACATTCAAATTCTTTACCAAATTGGAATTAAAAATCAAATACAGAAAATAAACACTATGATTAAAATAGGAAAAAATAAAAAGAGAATTGAAATGAGTGAGTGTGCCAGCACCTTTTCGACACCGCCATCTTAGCCAATTTTTAATTATTTTTTGGCATCGACAAATGCCCTGAAAATTTACAGATATGTAGTTTACATAATCAATAACTTATTAAAAATGTTTCAAAAAATAATAATTTTTTTTAGGCCCCGAAATAAAGTGAAAACAAAAAGTTAAAAGTGAAAGAAAACAAAATAGCGAGTGGGCGAGCACGTTTTGACACCCCCATCTTTGACGATTTTTAATGTTTTTTTGGCTTAGCAGAATGGCTTCAAAATTTATAGGTGTGTAGGTTACATCATAGAGAACTCACAAAAAAAAAATCAGAAACAAAACCTTATTTTTAGGACCCGAAAAGTTTTTTGGCGGGGGCCGAACCTGGAGGTGTTCGGCCCCCGAACGGGACCCCGAACGCCTGAACGTTCGGGGGCCAGCCCGGGGGCCAGCCCGGGGGCCCCCGAACGTTTGGTCAGGTAACCCTGTATATATATATTTTTTAATCTATTTCAGGGTTGCCGGCGTTCGGGACGGGCCGAACGCCCGAACGTATGGG
>BFEA01000026.1:449859-458567 GCA_003427395.1 Chara braunii | reverse complement strand
ACAGACTTGAGTTTCAATCCTGTTGATCAGATGAAAAAAATAACTGTGAATTACAAAAAAAAAAAAAAAAAAAAAATATAAAAACAAAAAAAAAAAAAAAAAAAAAAAAGGTTCCAATCCCCCTGAAAACTCTCCCCGTCTCCAATCCCAAATTGCTCGAAACGTCCACTAAAACCCTCACTCCCAACTAAAGCCTACCCTCCCACCTTGATCCAATACCATAACGACAAATCCCAACAAAATACCTTCGCCCCCACCCCCTTGCATTCGCATACCTTCTCCACTCCCAGCTATCAGGAAAGACAGCCTATTAGACAGTCTCGAACAGAGCTAGTCTCAACAGCTACCCAAGAATAACAGGCCAGGAAGCAAGGTTTCATCAAGGCCTAAGACAATAGGGCTAAAAGAATGAACGTCGCGTAAGGGAAACATGAAGTAGGACAGGATAAGAATCATTAGTTCACAGGGATTACCCCTCAGAGAAGGTTCAGGGTTTATGGCTCAGGAATAGCACAGGTTTTCCTTGTTCGTTCTAGGAAATGGGTGCAACAAGATAGTCCGACAACCGAGGGTTTAAGGATCAGGGTTTAGGGTCTAGGGTTTAGGGTTTACACGAATTAAAACAAATAGGAATTTAGAGGGTGAGGCCTCAAAGACGATTATAAGGGGCCCAGAACCCTCTCGAATAACACACCTACCTGACAGTTTCACAACTGAGAGGAGTAGAACTGGGACCAGACGGATTGGTAGGCAAAATTAGCAGAGGGTAACTTAGGCAGGGGTGAGAGGTGGTACATCCTTCCTCAAGGAAGTAATCAATGCCGTCTACTCGGGCCTCCCAACCATAATGGGGGGGAGTGTGTGTGAGTCTCTGATGTATTCCTAATTGACTTGCCGGGGGAGAGGAACCGGACTGTCGCTCCCCAGAATGGTAGGAGCCAGAGCCAAGAAGTTCTGTTCTTTGGAAAAAAAAAAAAGAAAAAAAAGAAGACCAAAGGAAAAAGTCAATAAGCCCTATCTCGGGACCTACCCAGATTAACACTCTCTCTCTCTCTCTCTCTCTCTCTCTCTCTCTCTCTCTCTCTCTCTCTCTCTCTCTCTCNGCAGTGGAGGTGGATGATCGTGCGCAGGTAGAGAGGGAGGCGGGAGTGCAGGTGGATGATCGTGCGCAGGTTAAGAGGGAGGTGGCAGTGGAGGTGGATGATCGTGCGCAGGTAGAGAGAGAGGAGGACGTTGTGACTACTCAGGTTGGGAGAGAGGAGGGCGTGGCAGTGCCTTCCTATGCTGCGCAGCGTGAGAGACAGGAGGGCGTGGTCAGGGCAGATGGTACTGCGCTGGTTGAGGGACAGGCCATTCTTTTAGAGGGTGACGTCGCCCATGACGGAGGAGAGGGCAGCGACACCCTTGATCCGACTATCGAGCGTTTCATCGCTGATGAGGTGGGTCCCGCACTATCGGGTTTGACCCCGGGCACGATGAGGGCACTAGGGGCGTCGCCATCAGGAGAGAGCGGGGCTGTTGACGATGAGATGCGGGATTTTGCTCAGATGTGGATCCTCCCACCCCTTGTCAGAGTCGTCGCGCAGACATAGAGGATATAGCGCGTGCCTTAGCGGCCGCTGGTTACTCCGCAGAGGACATCGAGCAGGCATTCGCAGGAGCCTCCAGGATTCGTACACGGGACACTCTTCAGCAGGGGTACGAGGAGGCACGAGAGCACCCTCAGGAGGAGCATGACGATGTAGCCGCTGTAGAGATCCTGGGAGGTAGCGGTCCGTTGGTACACTTCGCGGGCATGCAGCTGACGACGACGACACGCCCAGTTCGACCATGTGTGCATGGCTCAGGTTCTGAGGAGGTGGCACCTGACGAGGTACCACCGGTCGTAGTGGTGGATTTAGGATCAGAGCCACCGCTTTAGACTTCCGTTAGTGGGTGGCGAGCTCCTGAGGATACTGCTTGCCCATTTGATGCGACAGAGCTCGCACGGGCTGCTGTGCGTAATGTCACATGGGAGAAGGACACATACTCACGGAGACCAGGCATGCCGCCTCCTCCTCCGAGATCACGTCACGGAGATTCACCCTCGACACCAGCGCGTGCACACCTCCGCTCACCATCCACGCCTGGCAGACCCAGGGTCCGTGACACCACGGGCGTAGGGAGCCTCCCTTTTGACACGACGCTATTCGGGAGGACAGATATCGACCTGGACTCGACTCGCCGGGTAATAGTGCACACTGCACGACTCCAGCCAGGTTTGGGTGGGGGTGGCACCGAGAGGGGTGCGGCTCGGGAGGTCATGGCGGCAGTTTCTCAACCGCGACATGTTCGTGGGGGTGTAGAGGCCGAGTCCACCTTGCAGCACGCTTTGGCAGCAGCAGCACGTGCTGTGCGTGACCAGACTTCGCGCAGGAGCGCAGCATATCGTGACTCTCGTCCGCGTCTCGTGCCTGCGGCGGGTGGTGCCGCATTGGAGGAGTCTTCAGGACCTGAGGGTTTGGGGATGCCGCGGGGTTCTCGTCGTGATAAGACTGTCGAGGTTGTCACTCGAGCGAGTACTAGGCTTGTTCAGGTGAGGAGGGGGGATGAGCAGGTCATCGTAGAGGAGGACGAGGCGGAGCCAGCACGTGACGAGGACCCGCCTGAGGATGACGAGTACAGAGAGGATGACGAGAGTCGGGAGGAGGAGAGGGATGACGAGGAGGAGGAGGAGGACGACGACGACAATGAGCCCTCCCCTCGACCACGATGTGGTTCTGATAGACGGCAGGAGGAGTTTCGTGAGACGAGACCCCGCACGAGGAGTCGAGGACCATCCGCTGCGACCGGGGCGAGCCGACGAGGTGTGTCACGGACAGGCAACTCGGGTCGCGAGAGGCGGAGAGGCAGCGGTAAGGGGAAGTGAGGTCGACAGTCTTGACAACTTCATTCCCCTTCCATCTCGCGTATATGTCGTTCATCCATCTTTGTCTGTCGACCATTCTGTATATTGTTTAGGATGATGTACATACAGTTAGGTTCCAGGCACTTAGGACCAGTTCATGGACATTAGCATGCAGGTAGATTGAGGTAGTGACGTCGAGAGTTCATTTTTGTTTTACGTTTTTGGTTCATGTACGGCGTGTCATTTTTTTGTGTTGGTCTTGGGTTTCTGTTTGAGGTGGGACTTCATTGTGACTCGTCGTATTACGTAGGTGTTTGTTTCGGTTTTCTTTCTGGATATGTTAGTTAGCGATGTAGGCTGTGACCCTTGGCTATACGAGTCCGTACGACTCGGTACGAGTGTGACGAAGTGTCGACGACACTCATACCATGTGACATGTATTTCATATTCAGCTTCTATATGTGATTTCGGCATGACTGTTCAGTCTTTTGTATGAGATTTCATGACTGCTTTGTTTTCATTGTGCTTCCATGTTCTTCTGTGCGTTCTCTTTTGTGCCTGTGTGTGTGTGTGTGAGTGTGTGTGTGTGTGTGTGTGTGTGTGTGTGTGTGTGTGTGTGTGTGTGTGTGTGTGTGTATGTGTGTGTGTGGGTGGGTGGGTGTGCATGTGTGTTTTAAATTTCCACCACAACAGCCCCTATTCCACCGAGATGAATAGATTCAAGTTGAGATAGCCCAACAATTAAACAATTTCACTTCTTTAGCAAGCAACATGACTCATAATAGAACCATTTAGAGCTGTGTGTTAGCTGGGTTTTCTTTGGGGCAACAGCTCCTCTTTTACTATGCCTCGCATGTGCAAGGCTGCCCACGTTGATTGTGCTTGAGCGCCAGCTGCCCACATCCCCGTGTGCCTTAACGGCCCACTTGCATATTATAACAGGAGGCAGAATAAAGGGGAAGGTATGCTCCTGTGTATTTCACTTCAGATCTTCATACTCCTGTTCATTTCCCTTCAGATCTTCAGCTTCTACTTAGTCTTTGTGTCGGTCGTTTGTCTTCATACTCTTGTTCACTTCACTTCAGATCTTCAGCTTATGCTTTGTCTGTTCTCTTAACGATTCTCATTCGTATGTATTTGCTAGTAGCACATAAGGGGAGGCTGGCGGGAAAGGAACAGGAGGCGGAGTTCTACAGGAGTGTGGGGTAGGGGGAAGTGGAGTGCAAAGGGCAGGAGAGAAATATGTGAAGGGCAGGATGGAGTTGACATGCAAAGGGCAGGAGAGAGATATACATGACGAACTTCGCAGAATTCAAAATACTGACCGCTGGAACGGCTACTCTAGAATGGCACATGAGGTCAGTTAGTGTTTGGGTTGCATAAGATTTGGGGTTGACGAGCAGCTATTGCCCATGGTAAGTGGCCACCCCTACAGACCGGACAGGACCGGTTCGGGTGTGGATTTTTGAAGCACCACATCCAATTCTCGCAGTCGTAGTTGCTGCATCGAATGGCGCGGCACAGACAAATGTAACGGGCTACACGACTCCTAGATGCTAGGAACACGGAGGCACGTCGACCACAATTACAGAGGCATTGCCATTCCAGCCCCTGTCTACAAATTGGACATGACATGTCAGCGTGCCATACACGAGTACAGTACTGTGTGTGTGTGTATGTATGTATGTATATCTGTGTCTGTGTTGGGCCCATGCAGCCACGCAACACAGAGAGAGAGAGAGGGAGGGGGAGGGGGGACATTGATGCAACCACACCCTCCCCGCCCCCCCCCTCTTCTGTGTGTGTTTTAGATTTTCCCCACAACAGCCCCAATTCCACCCAGTGTGTGTGTGTGTGTGTGTGCATGCAACCCTCGACCACATACATCTCCCCTGCTGTGTTCTACTTAGTTTCTCTTTCTGTGCCAACGTGTATCGACTTTGATTCATGTACGCACCCTTGGCGAACCTGATCCATGCCATTTGAATACATAGATCTGTGTGACCAAGAAATGATCTGACAATCCCACAGACAGGCCAACCAATAACAAAGCTTGAGTGAAGAGCAGCATAAAAAAAGCGGAAAAGGACACTTTGGTCATCTTGCCCGCATAGGAAAGCTTGCAGAAGGGTCTCGTGTATAGCCACAGAATAGAATAGTCGAACAAACGTTGTGCATTAATTAACAAATACTTGACAGAGTATGTACAGTAATGAAAGGCATAACACACCAGGTAAATGACGCTTACCTTTCCGGCCAACCTTGTATGTTCCTGGGGCCTTGAGGATATAGGGCCCTAATTTGCCCAATGAACCGCTTAATAACTCTTGGCCAGGGTCTGAGAATGGATCAGTTCAGTCAAGAACATGCACAACGCAAAGCAAAGCACAGCAAAACAAAATGATGAAAGCGATGCGAAACATGGCAGCATGAACTCCAGAAAAAACAAAGAACTTATCGAGTGTACATTTGCGAACTTAGAAGTGATTGGGAGAGCAGGGGACATCTTGCTTACATTCTTCACTTCGGCAATAGGTTTGAATGCTGTGTACAAAAGCACCAAACTCGGTACACGATAAAAACCAAATCCAAAACCAATCACACTGCTTGATCCTCAAGAACATTGGGGAGAATAGCACTTGCCTAAAACGATTCAACTCAAATTATGTGTAATCATGTAATGATGTTGAAGTTTTAAAGCGAGTGGGTTGCCGCCAGCACACTCGTGTTAGGGAAAGGATAAAGAATCCATTCCTCCCAGAGAGTTCATGAAATCAGCAACTCATGAATGCAAGTGTCCCTTGCACAGTGATTAGACACTACCGCGTGTCTCGCAGAGCAAGACTGGGCAAAGGTGGTGGGCAGCGAAGCTTCTCAGAAGAAACAACCATGCTTCCCGCGAATAGACTGCGCGCTTGTCACGGCCGAGGTCTGTGATGTAACATCATCGTTTCCTGTTTCATGATGAACGAGGACATCTTACTCCTAGTAGGACTTTTCTAGACGTATGTGACTGATATTCCGCCTAAGATTCACCTGAAAAAGAAACAGTGCGAGTTTTCCCAGAGGACCTTTTCTGCAGCCTTTTAGTTTGTGTCACTTCAGTATGCATCACATGTTGGCTGAGGAGTCGACATACCTATTATAGAAAACAACTGGGCCCGCCACGGCGATGCCACGGCCCAACAAAGGGGAAGACAGAGAAAATGGCAGAGCCAGAAAGGGCACTTGGCACAGCCTCTTTTCTCTGCCTCGCTCCTCTATGCAGCACCGAAAATGTATCTGTCCTGATTATCATCTCTATACATTCAAAACGTTGAGAGACAGGCGAGTCGGTCACATGCATTCGGACCAAAAGAACAGTGTACAACATTCTACATGTTCCTGGCCAGCCAGGTGGACCGCATGCACAACCCCTGCAAAAACAAAGGGCCTGCAGACACTTCGAAGCAGCCTTGCTATGGGCACGGCTCCATTACTCACCACCAACAATTGTGGAAAATGATCTTCCGGCAGAGCATGGAAAGATATACACCACCATGATTTGTGTATTTTCTGCATGTGGCGAGTAGTGGAGCAACCCCCTGTGTACATGTATTCGAACATGGGGAAACCGGGAAAGAGCCAAAATTTTAAAAAGGACCCGGGGAAAAAAGAAAAAAAAAGAGAGGGACAAATGCCGCAACCGCCCAGCAAGGCAACGGGAAAAAAAAAAAAAAAAAAAAAAAACCAGACGGGGAAGGACAAATGCCGCTGCGCTCACCCAAATTGCGACCGGAAAAAGAAAACAGACAGTTAGCAAAGAAAGCCCCAGTGAACGGGCTGCTACTGTACTGAGACAATGCCAGCTGTCACCGGAAACCTCTCTGCAAGAAAAACAAATGTATCTGCCACAGATCACGTTCGAAGTCCTTGCTGGACAGGCTGCGGCGCTTGGGCCACAACACGACAAAAAGCAAACAAAACAACAACAACAACAAAAAACAACTACCCCAGCCACTCTGCCACTTTCCAGAACGTATCTGCCCCGGATCACGTCCAAACTTCTCCAAAGTATAAAACGCCCTGCTGCGAGTGTCCCCGCCCAAGCCCAGCTATGTATTTGTATTCGAACATGCTCCCGACGTCCTGCGGCCCACTTGGCACCGCGAGCCCAGGGGAGAATCGCGTACACCGGCCTGGGCCCAAACGTGAAAAGGGACTCACGTGCGATGCGTCACGTGAGACCCGGGTTACTCTTTAATAAGGATATTGATAGATAGAGAAAAAAATATAGATAGATACAGAAAAAAGAACTGACAGTAGACTGGGCGAAGACTGCATATGCTTCGATCAGATCCAGTTTGTTCTCACAAAGCGAGGGGCGTCTTCTCAAAGTTGTGCTGCAGTAATACTCCCATCATTACCTGCCAGTACAGACCAAAAGTCCCACTGGTGTGGTGCTTGTCCTACGTGAGAATAGTCGTGACCATTGTCAAACCCAGGCTTGTGTACTTGGCACAAATGTGACTTTTCAACTTTTGTGCTATGAGCGAATAGCCATGGCCAATTTCCAACCCAGACTTGTACTCAGTACTTGACACAAATGTGGCCTTTGTGCTACGTGCAAATAGCCATGGCCAGTTTCACACCCAGACCTGTACTAAGTACTTAGCACAAATGTGCAGTTTGCACTGAGTGAGAATACCAATGGCCAATTTCCACCCGCAGACTTGTGCTACATACTCGGTGCAAATAGCAATGGCCAATTCCCACCCGCAGACTTGTGCTAAGTACTTGGCACAAAGTCTCTCAAGTACCAATCGCCAATTTCCACCCGCAGACTTGTGCTAAGAACTTGGCCGATGCACAGTTTCCACTGAGGGAGGATAGCTGAGGCCAATGCAGAAGCTGTACAGCCTGCCAGCGGCTGTGTTTGGAAGGCGGCAGCTAGGGCGAGGCCCCACTGGCGCTATCTTCATCTTTAGAAACAAAATTTGGCCAGGCGCTTGGGAGCATAGCACAAAGATAGCACCAGTGTGGCCTGGCCCTCAGTCCAATGGCTGCTGGTCCTGTCCAGTAGACCTCACTGGGCACCTACAAGTAGCCAATCCTCTTCCGCTTTGCCACTTCGCCTATATTTAGCTCTGATAGACTGCATCTGACCTACATTTACCACAAAGTGCGGACAAACCTTAAACCCTACGTAGTCGGCGTAACCCCTTAAAAAGGGCCTAAGGCCCTAAGCCAAAAAAACCGCAAAGCTGCTGTACACCCTCTAAGCCGACAAACAACTAAGGGTCACGCCCCGCCAAGCACTGCTGCCTCTGCCACCAACGCCATATTCTTGTAAAGGAGGGAAGGAAGGAAGCAAGGAAGGCGGTCATTCCTCTCTCCCTGCAAAGGCTGATTTCCCTAGAGCCTTCCCTTGAACTTCATCACCACCATCACAAGGACAAAAAAGGGGTCCATGATACAATTTCCTGGTCTGAGACATACTTTTCCTGTGTGATTGTCTCCCGCTCACAACGAGGGGTGGACATTCCCAGCAGTCTGTGGTATCTGAATCTGCAACAGGGTGCCCTCTACTTCCAAAAGGCACAACCATCTACCCCGACAGATACCGGCTGCAGATCACAGATGCAGATCACGGATGCAGATCACAGATGCAGACCAGCTACAGATCACAGCAGCAACAGATCTGAGCTACAGATCACAGCAACGGATCTGTGCTGCAGATCCCTACTGCAGATCCCGACCGCAGATCCCGACTGCAGATCCCGACCACAGATCCTGGCTGCAGCTCCGGGGTGCAGATACTGGCTGCCGATCCTGCCTGCAG
>BFEA01000026.1:424859-444859 GCA_003427395.1 Chara braunii | reverse complement strand
CAAGAACAAGAAGAAGAAACAGTGTAAAGGAATCCCCATTTCGTTTCATTTCTTTTGCAAGTGCAAGAAGATGAAGAAGAAAGCGTAGAAGGTCCTGTTATGATAAACATGGTCATGGCCATGGCGACGCCTAGACGTTGTGGGAAGGACCTACGAGTGACACCTGTCTTTCCGTGCTCCCTTTTTGAATTACCGTAACTACAACGAAAACGCCGTTTAAAAAAATTAAGTAAAAAAATATATATATATCGTATATATATCGTCATATATATATATAAAATTATAAAAAAAAACGAAAACGCCGCTTCAAGGTTACGGAAGGACTTTGACTTGCGGGGTCCTCTTTTCGTGTGCAAGAACACAGCTTTTCACAACCCCTCATCTATCGATACCTGTATATACCTTGAGGATGGGGGGGAGGGAGAAGGGGTAATTCCACTTACCGGTATGAAGCGTTTACAGGGAACCCCGTAGTTACAACGGTCAGGAACGCTTACAGTTCTCGTTTTTGTGTTTGCGAAAATTTTCGAAATGCCCCTCCCACTTTCATTTATTTGCGGTATGCCCCTCGGTAGACTTACCCTGTCTCGCCGCTCTGACAACTATTGATGTTTCCGAAATACCCCTGCCATCATTCGGGGCCTGAAATATGTTCAATGTTCCCCTACCAGGTAGGTTTCAAATTTCCAGTATGCCGCAGTAGCTCCCCTCCCCCGGCTACTGGTAGGGGAACGGCAGCCAGTGCCACCAACAGCCACAGGGGTATGCGGGAAAGTTGCACCCCTCACTGACAGGGGCCTGCAGGACTTCAGATACCCTAGGGGGATACAGCAAATAAATGGAAGTCGAGGGGCATTTCGAAAATTGTCCCCTTTTTTCTCTCTCAAGTTCTTTCATACTTTCATGACCCCTACAAGCATAGCTATCTACCTCTCGTTTGCCTCACCCGGTGGGGGGAGGTAATTGCATTTGTGCCCCTTGCCGTAGTGGTTTAGGGTGCAGGGTTGGGGCCACCCGTGGGGGCCCCTGCCAACACAAGGACCAAGCAGTTGCCAGTAGCTGCAGCTGCTGCACCTCCCTTTTCGTCTTACCCCAACCCCATCCAGTAACAGCAGTGTCTAAGGCCAACACTCTCCCCCACACCACATGCAACCCACTCACACTCGCACTCGCACCTGTCTTGGCTGAAAACCCTGCTAATCGACTACGAGTATCCAGCTGACTATCTCAGTTGGTTGGCACCAGGAATCACGCATGCGGGCATGGGGATTGAACCCACGACCTCCTGAGTGCCACTTGTGTGCCTAACCAATATGCGAAATGCCACTGAGCTAATCATTTGTACAGGGGAACCCCTACATTAGTCGCAGAAACATTGTTGAAGCATCATCCGGCTTAAGCTTACAGGTGAGGTAAACGCCTCAGTCAGGGTTTCTAAACAGAAGCTTCACAGCCACGACAAAGCATGCTCTAATCATTTCTCTTATTCTATCTTTCCAACCGATAGTCGCTGGGTACTTGGGATCTCAAATCCCTTTAATCATTTCTCTTACTCTATCTTTCCAGCTGATAGTCGTTGGGTACTTGGGATCTCAAATCCCTTTCCCCATGAGGAGTACCTTTTGGCTCCATACTAGCCCTAATGAGATGTCAGTTTCTAACCGAAACTTCACAACCATGACAAACACATGCTTCAGCTACCACGAAAAAGCAACGACTATCGTAGACGGGCAGAGGAAGGACGATCGGTGACAAAAACTGTTCGTCGATATCGCCAGCTATGGCTACACAACAACCATAGCCCTTCGTCACCACGAAGGGATGGATATACACTTTCGCGTTGAAGGTCCCAACCGCTGAACAGGCTCACCCAACCATAAACGGCGTTGAGACTGGGTGCAATCGCCAGCCGCAGCGCCCACGCGTGACTGTCCCACCCTACCGTAGCTTTTTGGAACGATGGTTCCATGTATTTGTGCCTTTGGGTGGTCACACCGGCCTTCTGTGTCCATAAAGAACAGAGTTGCGGCCCTGACACTTGCATCTCACAGGAACTGTGTGTAGTCACACTGCTTACTTTTTTCTTTTTTTCCAATGGAACACTACTTACCCCAAAAGTATATGGAGATTTAGCGGACTAGTTGGTAAGGCAGTGACATATAAGAGGTCTTGGGTTCAATCCCCATTGGCCTCATGTACCTTCTTGAGCAAACTTGGTGCCCGCCACCTAGAGATAGGTCGTTGGGCCCCCCGTGCGGCATTGAGCAGAGGTTGTTGATGTTCGTAGGGGCAGGGGACCACAGGAGAGGCACAACAAACGACCCGTCGAAGAAGCTCGGTTTCACTAGCAATGCTACAGGCTAATCCCTGCACGGTATCGTCAACCTGCTGTAGCAGGTGTCGCTCCTGCTGGAGGGTGCACCTTCTGCATGTTCCCTTGTTGGAGGCTTGAACACAGATGTGGTTGCTGCAGGGTTCCCTGTAATACTATAATGACAATAGAAAAGGTTTGAAAGGTCGTTTTGTCCAGATCAGACAGATAATTATTGGGAGTGGAGCAAAGAGGAGTGGAGGAGAGTATAGTAAAGTAGAGTGGAGTACAATGGAGTACAGTGGAGTATAATATAGTAGAGTGGAGTAGGGAAGCATAAAGTAGAGTAGAGCAGAGCAGGGAGCGTAAAGTAAAGAAGAGTAGGGAAGAGAAAAGAGAAAAAAAGTAGAGTCGAAAAGAGTAGGGCAGCATAGAGTATTGTAGAGTAAAGTAGAGTATCCTAGAGTAGAGTAGAGTAGGGAAGAAAAACTTAGGAAAAAGAAGAGTAGAAAATAGTAGAGTGGAGAAGAGTAGGGAAGCATAAAGTATCATAGAGTAAACAATACAGTATCCTAGAGTAGAGTAGAGTAGGTTAGAGTAAAGTAAAGTCGAATCGAGTAGAGTACAGTAAAATAGAAAAAAGTACAGTAGAGTAAAATAGGAAAGAGTAGAGTAGAGTAGAGTAGAGTAGAGTAGCGTAGCTTATAGTAGTGTAGCATAAAGTACAATAGAATTCGCGTCGAGTCGAGTAGAATAGAGTCGAGTGGAGTAGAGTAGAGAAGATGGGCGTACCTCAAATGGACCTATGCTCTAAAACAAATTAAAGCGATACTCAAAACGAGATCAACCTGACTCTAATAGAGCAAAGTAGTTTAGATTATAATAAAGTATAGTAAAGCAAAGTATAGTAGAGTTGAGAGTATAGTAGAGTTGAGTATAGTGGTGTAGAGTAGAGGAGAATCGGGTGGAGAAGAGTCGAGTAGAGTAGAGTAGTGGAGTGGTGTGGAGTAGAGTCTAGTAGAATATCGTTGAGTCGAATGGAGTGAAGTGGACTCGAGTAGAATGGAGTGGAGTGGAGTAACATGGAATGGAGGAGAGTGAAGTGAAGTAGCGGGAGAAGAGTCGAACAGAGTGGTGTGGAGTGGAGTCTAGTGGAATATAGTCGAGTCGAATGGAGTAAAGTGAAGTAGAATGAAGTGTGGAGTAACGTTGAGTCGAGGAGAGTATAGTGAAGTAGAGTGGAGTGGAGTGGAATGGAGTGGAGGAGAGTGGAGCTGAGCAAATTGGAGTGGAGTGGAGTGGCGTGGCGTGGAATGAAGTAGAGTAGTGTGTAAAACAGTGGAGTGGAGCAGAGAGGAGTGGAGGAGAGTAAAGTAAAGTAGAGTAGAGTGGAGTGGAGTAGGGTAGAGTGGAGTAGAGTAGGGAAGTGTAGAGTAGAGTAGAGTGGACCATAGCAGAACAGAGCAGAGCAAGGAAGTGTAGAGTAGAGAAGAGAAGCTTATGGAAGAGAGAAGTGAAAAAAAGTAGAGTCGAGAAAAGTAGGGAAGGGTAGATTATTGTAGAGTAAAGTAAAGTAGAGTACAGTAGGGAAGAGAAGAGTAGACAAGAGTAGACTTGAGATGAATAAGGAAACATAAAGTATCATAGAGTAGAGTATCCTGGAGTAGAGTACAGTGATAGAGTACAGTAAAGTAGAATCGAGTAGAATAGAGTAAAATAGGAAAGAGTAGAGTAGAGTAGAGCAAAGAAAACTTGAGTAGATTAGAGTATTGTAACATAAAGTATTGTAAAGTAGTAGCATATCGGAGAGTGGAGTAAGAAAGAGTAAGACAAAGTAGAGTAAAGTAGTGTAGTGTAGAGTAGAGTAGCGTCGAGTCGAGTAAAGTCGAGTAGAGTCGAGTGTACTAGAGTAGAATAGAGAAAAGTAGAGCGGAGGGGAGTGGAGTAAAGTAGATAAGAGTATCGCAACATATAGTCACAAATGGTTATCGAGGACCCTCAATTTCAGACCCTGGGTAACGAGTCCAAAGCTGAAATTATTTTGAAGAAAAAAAAAAATTGTCTGTTTTTGTTTGGTTCAAGGTTGTTGTATGTCAAATTTTGTGTCATTTCGAAAATTGAAATTTCCTCTGTTACTGTGTGTCAAATTTTATTTCATTTGGAGAATTGAAATTTCCTCTGTTAAGATTTCTGAAAATTTTCAAGATTTCTAAAATTAAAATATTTGCGAATTTCATGAAAATATTGTTTTGTATGTTTTTTATTATAAATCTTTTTTTTTTTTTTTTTTTCGTCGGTTAATATGGTCTCCACTCTATGAATTGATGGCAAATTTGATTTAAATGACCCTTTGTTTTTTTATAAATGGCATGGCAAGTGGTCTGAAAATTAGGGTTTTTATTTGGTTAACGGGGACCCCTAGTTTCATGTCATGGGTAACGAGTCCAAAACTGAAATTAGCATTTCGGGCACAACAACTTTTATCTTCTTTGAGCATATGACTAGGCCATCCTAGTCGCCCTGAACTGTTTAGTAGCCAGATTGTATATATCTCTCCGAACTTAATCTTCAAAGCGGGCGTAGGACTGAGCCATTCGTCTTAGAAACAATGCTCAGTCGGCCCAAGTTACTCTCAGTTATACTTTCTTCAGATTGTGATAAGCTATAGTCAGACTACCTAAACTTATAGAATAGTCTGACTAGCCTGTTATTAAATAAGATAGTAATAAAGTATAGCCAAATTATAACCTTCGGGTTCCAGCATGTGCGAGGCATTGGACCAAGACCACCCAAACTTATGGAACATGTCTTGGTCCTCAGTCTGGTTCATTTATCTCAAGGCCAAAGCAGGAAGAGGCTGAGTCACCCAAACTTATGGAACATGCTCAAACCTCCTCGTTCAGAAACTAAAGAAACTGATAGAAACACAAAGTAGATAAGGCAACCAAGCCACCTGAACTTACAAAATGTGCTTGGCTCCTGAAAAGTCCAATCACAATTAACCCTCACAAGTCAGAGCAACCAGACCACCTAAACTTATAGAATGGCCTAACTCTCCATGCAATTTCACATCACTAGGTCTCCCCAAACTTATGGGGACTTCCTAACCTCCAGAACATTCAGAACTAAACACAGCACTAGGTCTCCCCAAACTTATTGGGACTTCCCAGCCTTAATGACCCAAACAAACTTTGAAGCAATAGTGCCTCACATCCTTCCCCCAGATGCAATCCCACAATTTCTTTTCAGTCAGACAATTAAACTAAAACTGACATTGAGCATACATTCTTTTACTTAGTCTGGGTTGTGTCCTGAAAGTCAAACTAAAAGTCAAAGTAGGGGTGCATGCAGTATGCTCAGTCAAAACATATCAAGGAATACAGATAAGGGTTATACTGGGGTTATAGAAGGAAAGCAATGATTACCTCTCAGTTCCCTGCTTCCATAACTCCTCCTGATTTCCGGCAGAGCTCTCACAATCGGTGGGCTGACTCCCTACAGAGTCTTGCTGCGGTCCTACAGGTTGCAATTTCGCCTGCCGCCTTCCTCTCGTAACCAGGATTAGACTGAGAGTAAGAAGGGCAGAAGATAAGGGGTTTCAGACTCTCGAGATACAGGAGAGGGACAAACTCAACTCTCTGGAGAGGGTCTTGTAACCTTTGTGCGCCTGAGGGCCCCGCAATGGCAGCCAAGATACACAGTCGTTGGTCAACCGAAGTCAAAGCACCAACTGCTGACTCCCTGATGACTCCCTTTCAACGATCTCAATTCTCTTAGCGAGCTCGTGACCCGAAACCCATTGATCACAAGTAGATCTGCAGTCCCCTGGCTCTCCTTCCCCTACTCCGTTCAATAGGATGGACAACGCACCGCCCTGTGACCAAACCTACTCCTTGCGGCCTGCCTTCAGCTGCGTCGCATGATACGATCAGCAGAGTATTAGCGGGTTGTCAGCCTTGCGGCTCGCCTTTCTTTACTCAGATACAGCAGGCTGAGCAACTCTTCCGTCAGCCGGTAGTTCAGTAATCTCTGCAGCTGGTCTTCTTGCCGCGCAGGCTGACGGGATGACGGTCTGCCAGCCAACAGGTAGATCTGCAATCCCACAACCTTTCTCCTCACTCTTCCGGTCTAACAAATGATGGATAACATAGAGACCAGTAAGTAAGCTTACAGACCTTTGGCTCGCAGGCTCCGCCACTTCAGTTGATGATACATGCAGCACTTCTGCTAAGTGGCAAGTCCCCCAACCCTGTTGTCGTCCTCTGCTGCTTCACCTGACTGTATGGGCAGTCCCCTCAGTCAGCTGGTAAGCCTGCTCCTTCGCGTTTGGCCTGCTGCGTCCACCATTTCCGTCAAGATAAGCAATGCAGCAGCTACTAGGAAAGTTCGTAATTTCACAAGTCCTCCTCCATGCTATGAAATGACGTGGTCACCACGTTCCCTCCTCCTTACTATCGACACAACAGCCCGCCTGCAAAAAAAACGCAGCTGGTCACAAGCGTGGCCGGGTTCACTCGAACTTTAACGGAGGAGTTTTTATTGTCGTAATGAGCCTGGTCCTTACCATAATAAGGCATAACCGGAATCGTGGCAGCGGGATCAATCAATACTGCGACCACCCTCAACAGTGCAATCATGTTCATCAACATCGCTATCGGTGGCTAAATCTCCAACCTCCCAGCTCACTTCACGCCTTCCGATCGCTCGGATGGGCTAAATCAGAATGAGTCTTCCGTTCGCAGTACTAGCTTAGTCATGACAACAACACAGTCGCGTGAGCCCTTAAGACGAACCACATGACCATACCGATCGTGACTGCTAGTAGAACGCCTGCGATAAGCGTTCTCATTCCCTTACCTGTCGACAATGCAACATGCCCATGTACCTTCTGCTACAATACGAGAGGATACATTCGCAGAACATTCCGCACATGCTGTACCCCACCAGCAACGACCATTACAGAATCCGATCCGCAAGGTTGGCGAGTGCAAACTAACTGCAATACCTCAAACTTATGTTGGTTGATTTCAGTACTGAAATCTATTAGGAGATCAGTGAGATCTACTCCTATCTCCCTCGTAGCCTGCTCGCGCCCAACTCATAGCCGCTCTTCATTTTAGCTGCTGATCTTCCTCCAAACGGTGACCAGGTTCATCGACTTTTATAGGAGCAAGCGTGGTGAGGCCGCGCAAGCGGCTGCGAGGAGGAACAATCACGATCGCAGTAGCGGCCACGATGAGCAGACACGAGGGCAACCCCCTCCCAGACGAACAAGAAGGTGGTCGCTTCGGGGACGGTGACCAGGCGGGTCTTCGAGACTCAATTGAGGGTGGCCAACGAGATCTCGATGGGCGCTGCTATGGCAACTGTGACGACAAGCTCCCCCAAAACCGCGTTGACAGGCGGAGGGGAGGGGATAATTCTTTCGCTGGAACATGAGCCAGATGCGCCTTCGCCAAGTAACCATGCACGTCCCGACTTGTTTCCGCCCCCCTACACACCCGTTATGTGAAAGGTGAATGAATCTCCCGCTAAAACGCGGGGAGATACATCACCCCTTTCCCCAGGCGCAGCCAAAAACCACTCTACTGTCCATACCTTACCCTTAACCTGAAATCCATTGATGCCATCATGATCGCAGTGGTCAAAGACATCAGGTTAGCCTCCTTACTCGCCCGATTCCATCAAGAAACGGGCGAGATACATGACTTTTCCCTCTCGTTCACTTCACCTCTGCCCTTCTTCCATGCAACACTTTCTTTACTAATCTCTTAATCTATTGACTTTTACCCAAATCTGATCTTACTAATAGATTCGCCCTAGCTCAGAACCCCCAAAATGCCTCTTTCCCCGCCCGATTCCATGGAGGAACGGACGCGCTACAGTTTTATTTCCTTCTACCATAACTGTTTTTGCCATCGCTACACCTCCGCGCACCGTTTTTCTCTTCTTTCTCTCCCTACACTAACTGTCTACTAATTCCGACGTGAGAAACGAGGTCGCCCGATACAAAAGTCTCAGAATCACTTATTTCCCCGCCCAATTTCATCAAGTAGTGGCAGTGGACCAATGACAATGCAATATTGTCGTCACACATCTACCACAGACCAATGAGAATGCGGCAAACACTTGGAGCCTGGAGGGCTACTTGGACGTGCCCAGTTGCACGAGGCCCGAATCAGTGTTTGAAACTGGGTCTGAGGCGCAAATATTTTGGGCCAACTTGAAGCTACTGGGCCCCTACACGCCAGGCCCAGGCAGGCCAGCGGCAGGGCGCACTTTCCATATAGGAAAGTGTGAGCTCAGAGGCACGACATTATGGCCTGAGCAGATGTTGCCACACTGCTGCTTTGTTGTGTGACACTGCGCTAAGTAGACAGGCTGGGGCGCACGCGGGCGCAAGAGGTGAGAGGACGCTGCAGTGGCAGCGGGCGCACGACGCCCATAGCCGGGCTATGCGTGCGGGTAGCAGGTGATGACGATGGTGGTGTTTAGATACGAGGCTCATGCAGAGGGGAGACAGCGTGTGATGAGGGGAGGAAAGAGAACGTACCTGGTGTATGTTGCGCTCGACATTTTGATGACGTCACATACATTGGTCTTCAACTTCGATGCGATCTGGTTGCAAAAACGTAGGCAGACATAGATAGGTTGAGTAGTGTAGGCTGGGCACTGGGAACAAATCAGTAGGAGTGACAACTAATCCTGTGTTGGTGAGGCCAGAAAGCATTGCCATTGATATACGAGTTCATTATATTGCTCTTATTTGGATGGTATCTTGGTGCATTGTGCTCTGTGTTTGGTACACGACTATCTGGACTACTTCGTGATTTTCCAATTTGGATTTCTATCGCTCTCGCTCATATTCCTTGCACAGTGGTATGGAGCGACATAAGTTGGATTACGGACTGAAGTATACTGAACGGCGGCCAACTGGCGGGAGAAAGGGGTGGGGTGGATCATGACAACCCCAACTGTTGCATGCTTGAGACAACGGGAGGCAGAGAGTTCCTCTTACCGCAAACCTGCGCAGTCGATCGTCTGGAACTAAGAGCAATCAATGTTGTCGGGCATTTCCTTGTTATTTTCTTTACGATTGTCTGTACTATCTTATGTAAGGGACGTTGGACCCGCTTTCCATCAGGTTATCATGATGCTCCCCACCAATAGATGGAGCCTCCTCCCCCCCCCCCCCGGCGCTAGCAGGGTTGACTTTTACCATCACTGCTAGCACAGGAGGGTGCGTGCTCTCCAAAAAGGAAAAAAAAAAGATAAAAAAACATCGGACATTTCGATGCAAAAACAAAGCTTGTAAAAAACTCCATGACTGTCGAACATCAACTGCAGGAAGACAATTTTCATAACATTCATTATTGTTGAAATGAGGAAGAATTATTGAATGATAACTAATTCCATAGACATATCCATATACATCTAGAAAGGAAAAGAGAACTTTCAACTAGCTTGGGTTATCGTTCCTTGAATCCGATTTTTTAGCGTACAAGCACACTGAAGAGACGAGTCCTCGAGTATTGTTGCAACAGCAACACGTGAGTCGTTAACCCCTTCGACACTCAATACCTGATTATTGCATGAAAATTGATCTAATATAAGTTGACTATTATGAAAAAATGTACCACTAATGGGTGTACTAAAAAGAACAGTAGAAATACATAAATAATAAGCACATTCAGTCCCTTAAACACTGATTTATCAACTTCTATAATCGAGCGACACACATTCAGTCCCTTAAACACTGATTGATACATTGGGACACAAATGCCCTCTCATTTCCTTGATTTTCACTGTTCCTTCATATGATTCTCTTCCCACAACCCATTCCTCCCTCCCTCCTCCTCCTCCTTCCCCCAGTCTTACCTGCAGAATAACAATACCGCTCGGCTGCAAGAAGTGCAAGGCCGTCACTGGTGAAGCGATCCAAGTCATCTTGCAAGCAAGAAGTGCAAGGCAGTCGCTAGTGGAGCGATCTGGGATCATGGACTCTACCCTCTGCATGAAATCAAGGGATAAAGAAGATGAAGATGGTGCAGAGGGGGGACTGGGACGAGAGGGTCGCTCAATGGACCCGATCGGTGCGTTAAAGCGAGCGAGCCGGTTCCCAGCGTGGACATCTCGAGCGTGATTTTGGAGTGCGCGCTATGGGTTGTCACGAGGAGTCAGGGTGACACGCGGAAGGGGGGGTAGGGTGGACTGAGAAAAGAGGGCGGGTAGGAATGACGTCTAACGAAATTATAAAACTAAATCAAGAAAATTTTGAGTCCGATTGAGGGAGAAGGGATTCAATTTCCCATTTGGGTAAGAAAATGAGGGGAGCTTTTCAGAGAAAGGAACAGAATATAAAGTAAAGCATGCAAAAGAAATTTGCGAGGTCAAACTAAAATTCCAAAATTATTTGGACGTAAATTTAAAATTTAGAAGAAATTGAAGCAAAACTCAACGAATTTAAAAAACAATCATAAAAAAATCTGAAACTTCCGGGGTTTGAGAGAAGAGGTAGAGATGAGTTTAGAGGACACTTTTGAAATAAAATGAAAAATTCCTTGATGTATTTCCAAAAAAAAAATAAAAAAATGAAGGCTTATGAAAATTAAAATAGAAAACAAATTCATAAATAAAGAGTTTACGATTAAAAAACATAAGGAATTAATGACAGTCGAATAGGATAAGTCAAAAGAGGTTTCGAAAAATTTTAGATGAAATTCAAAAAAAATATCATGATGTTGTAAAATTAATAAAAATTTTTAAGAAGTTTCAAAAAAACTCCAAAAGAATTTCAAAAATAATTGCAGAATTTTAGAATTTTTACAGAGGACCGGAAGTAGAAATTGAGTCGAGTTCATAAAAATCAAATTTGGTAAATTAAAAAAAAATATTTCACGAATTTCTGGAAAAAAAAAAAAATTGAAACTAAATAACGAAAAGAATTTGGTATAATGAAGGAATTCACATAACTTTTGAACAAAAAACATCAGAATTAATTTCATTCACGGGATTAGGAGAAAAGATAATGAAGATTAATCCTATCAAATTGGGTATAAATTCCGCACAACAGAATGAACGGCATTGTGAGACAAGCACAGGAATAGAAAATATGCGTTACGTGCTTTAGGAATTTTAGATGATGCGACCCATTAGGTGGGATGGTAGAGGAGGGAAGGAGGGGTGGAGGGGAGATAGTAGAAGAAGAGAGATAAGATCTTTGAGGGAGATCGACGAGAGGGAGGGGGGGTTGGTAAAGGTGGGAAAGTTGGACGATACCGCGCTCCCGGTCGGTCGGGAGCAATGAATGTTCTTCCTCCTAGTCGAGGAAGGTCTTCCTATCACCCCTAAAGGGTTTTCTCGATTGTTCCCCCAGTGGAACGACGAGGTCGCCGGAATATGCTCGCGCAATGATGATGAAGAACTGCGATGATGAGCGTCGTGGTCGTCGATGATGTGGATGATGATGATGACTATGACCGTCCGGAGGACGCAGAAGGACAGTTATGAGATTCCCAAAGAGAGGGGGAATCTTACTGGTCCAATCATGCGCATCACTAATTAGATGCTCGGGATAGGTGGGTGTGCAATCCAACTTGGTGAAGTCGACATCGAAGGATAAAAAAGCGACGTCGTTCTGAACGCTTGGCAGCCACAGACCAATTATCCTTGCGGTAACTTTTCGGATACCTCTAGCTTCAAGTCCGGAACGCTAAAGGATCGATAGGCCACGCTCGCACACTTTCGATTCGTATTGGAAATCAAAATTGAGTGAGCTTTTGCTCTTTGGCTCCACACGAGATTGGTGTTCTCGGGTGTTGGGGGGGACCCACGGGGGCAGTAAGGGGGTTTGCAGGGTGGAGGGGCTAAAGGGGCACAAGAGCCTACATAGGAAAAGGTCATACTAGGAGGGCCTGGAAAATGGGAGATAGTGGGTGGGTATCTTTTTTTTTTTTTTTTTTTTTTTTTTGGGAGGGGAAGGCCCTTATGCAAGGCCTCTATCCTAGTGGTGGTAAGAGAACCACCGGGATTGAGGCTTGCCTGGCAGACCGCTCCATCTATTGGTGGGGAGCAACACCTGCTGGAAACCGGGTCCAGCGTCCCTTAGATACATCTGTAAAAAAGCAGTGCATTTTAAAAGTGGCGCCTTTGCGCTGGAAACTGGGTCCAGCCTCCCATCCCATCCCCTATACCATACCTATCTTGCAGCAGGCTCGGGTGTTGGGGGGGACCCACGGGGGGGCACCAGTGGAGCCTCCTCCAACCCTAGCCCCTGCCATCCACCTACTCACCTTCTGGCGCCTCGTTATTTTGAAACTATCTGAAAAAAGCTGGGAAAGACAGTACATTGCCAATGTTGGAAACCGGGTCCAGCGTCCCATATTTGTGTTGTTCATCCAACCAATGTGGTGCCTCTTGATATTTGGAGTTATTTGGCATTATCAGAAAGGCTGAGGCAGACAATACATCGCCACTGCTGGGAACCGGGTCCAGCGTCCCATATCAGTGTTGTTCATCCAACCAATCCTGCAGTGTATCCATCTCTGCTGACCATTAGACTGAACTTGTAACCGAAAAAACTGAACCAGACAGTACATTGCCAATGCTGGAAACCGGGTCCAGCGTCCCATATTGGTGTTGTTTATCCAACCACCATCTGCTGCTGTCCCTCTACTAACCATGAGACTGGGCTTGTGTTGGGAGAGATAGAATGGACAGAATAGTCAGAGGTGAACAGAGATGAACAGGGATAACCAGGGATAGACAACCAGAGAGGGAAAAGAAGGAGGCAAAGGAAGAGAGCAGAAGGGAGGAGGGCTAGGGGACCGCAAAATACGAGGGCAAGATCAAATAGCCAGAGGGTAGCCCGAAAAATCCGAATGATAACTGAGTCGGGCTGGTTCCACCGGACTGGGTTACTGTGAGCATGGGGGGAGGACCTCTTCTAGTGCCAGTGGGTGGGGGGGGGAAGGGTCTGCAAATTCTTGAGCCGGGCGTAACCTCTCGCCAGGATCGAGGTTTGTCCATTCATGGAAGATCAACTGATAATCTCTTGCTATCTCCGTCCAGTGTCCTTCTTGCAGCTCTCCTCCCTGCTGGCAATTCTCAGACCATCTTACCTCCTCCACCCATCCTTTTCTTTCCCCTCCTAACCAATCCTGACTGAATCGGGAGATGATCCTGTTGATGTCAGACCATAAATTCATTTGGTCAAGTTTATCTCTGGCCGCCTTCCACTGGGCAGCAATTTCATGTTGGACTAATAGGCGTAACTGTTCTGTGACTTCTCCTTCTTCAACCCGTGCCCCTTCCATTTCCAAAATGCAACGTTTCCACCAGATGACCCACAGGACCGCCCGCCTGCCCAAATGAAACATGTTCTCCTTGAATGTGTCTCCCCGAATCGGGGGTTAATGACCTAGTAATATGGCCCTCCACTCCCATGGCCACTCTGCACAGGGGACAATGTGTCGCCAGATCCTGTCCCAAACCCTCCAGAGCAAAACCGAAGTCGGGCATTGGAGGAAGATGTGTTCGATTGTTTCGGCCCTTTTCCTCCCCGGGTAACCCAAGAGACAACTATGGCACCAGGGCAATGCCCGACCTTGCTGCTCCAAACGGGTGTGATCTATCAACCAGTTGTTTGTCGGCAGGCATCGGTGTGCTATTTGCCACTGAAGGGCCGAGATCTTAGCAGGTCTATTTCTAAGTTGAGTAAACCACCGGATCGGCTTGAGCAAGTCTCGGTCCACGTTAATATGTCGATGCCACCTGTCCTCAACCGTCTACCGCAGTCTTCGGACGGAGCATACGATAGGCTGATTTGGTTTTTAGATTGTAAAGTGTTAGCTGTTTTGTCGGCCCTTGTCTAGTCGGGGCTCCCTGGGACCAATGCGACTCGTCGGGGTTGAAGGGGAGATCCTCAATCGGGGTTGTTGGGCGATAGGCCCATCGTCCTCTGTCGTTGTCTAGAACTCCGATGCGATATATGTTCGATCTGTCCTTCCAAATAAAAGGATCTTGGCTGCCCCGTAGAGTGTCATCCTTTTGAACGGATAAAATCTCAATTAGGGCCTGTGTTGGGCTTACAATGTGTACTTCTCCTATCTCCTCCTTGTGATTGGGCATGCAAACCCAGTCTCCTTCTCTCAATTGAGGCCCTTTTCGAAGAATGCTATACCATTGGAGAGGAAAACTTTCAATGAGTTCGTTTAGCGCCGATTCCGTGAAATGGCAGTAGCGTAGCCATGCCCGCATCCTTTCTGTACTCTTCCAACATCTTGCCTCTATATCCCACAGATCCCCTACTCTGCTAGCACCATGTTTAACCCAACCTTTCCAGGGGGCATATGAGCTGCATCTTACCTGGCCCAAGGCATCCGTAATCAGTCGATTCCCAAACAGCGGTTGTCTGAAAATTTCTTCCCATCGATCCAGATTGGGTCGGTCGGGCGGCGGGAGCTTCCTCCATGTGCGAAGTAAGCGCAACCAATGTGTGCTCACGGGTTTCCCATTCTTATCTTTCCTTGGAAGCCTCCAGTATCTGTCTTGTAGCCATACCAGAGGGTCCGTCTCCGGGGGGGGCTCCGGTGCTAGGGCAGCGATTTGCGCCAGAGCCATGGGGGGGCAGGGGGAGGACGGAGAGAAGATAATGTGTTGAAGCCAACGGAGTGTAAGGGACTGGGATTGAGTGGCCGGGTCCACAATTCCTAGTCCTCCTCTGGTCTTGGGTTGGATCACTGAGTCCCAAGCTACTTGACTAATTGTGTGGGGGTTAATACTGTCCCCTCTCCAAATGAAAGCTGCTAGCTGCTGTTTTAGGGACCTAAGCCCCCCGTCGCTCATGGGCCATATAATCGATTTGTACCAAAGTGTGGCCAACACCACGTTATTAATGACCAAGGCCCGCCCAAATAACGATGTGTGCTTTTTATTCCATTATTTTAGTTTGGCTTGTACTGGTCCTGTCAGCCAGTCATCGTTGGTCGCCGACTTCCCTTTTGCTGTAATGAGGGTTCCCAACACTCTCAAGGGGTCTTCCAGGGGTAGCCATGTGATGCGCGGGTTTTCAGGAGGCCTTCCTCCTTGCTGGTGCATCCACCATCCTACCGTCTTCTGCCCCCAATTAACTACCATATCGGAGAGTCGACAGAACCGGTCCATGAGAACTTGGATTTCTTCCATGTTACGATCTGTCGCTTCCATCATTATGGTGAGGTCATCAGCGAAAAGTGAGCAGATCGGTATTGCCTCCTCCGGGATGTTCGTGATTTTGATGCGAGAGAGGTTCTTATTATGCCTGAGGTTGGCCGATAGTGCTTCTATTATTACCAAGAACAGATAGGGTGCAATGGGATCCCCTTGTCTTACAGACCTCTGAAGCACGAAGGGGTGCGCTATCGACCCGTTGACCTGCACACAGGTGGTGGCGTTATGGTGGAGAATCCTAACCCAGCGTCGGAAGACTGGTCCGAAGTTCATTCTTTCCAAGCATTTGTCCAGAAATTCCCAGTCAACGTGGTCGTATGCTTTTTCGAAGTCAATGAATATAATGGCCGTGTTAACTTTATTCCGTTGGGCTAGTTCGCCCACCTCATTAACTAGTAAGATATTTTCTTGTATATTCCTTCCGGTCATGAACCCTGTCTCAGCCGGGTGTATGACATCCTCCAGGACAGATGCCATACGATGTGCCAGCACTTTGGCCACCATCTTATAGACTACTGTGAGTAGAGTGATAGGTCTGTAATTCCTAATGTTCATTTTGTCGCCTTTTTTGTATAACAGCGATAGCACCCCCTTACCCACAATTTATCCCATTTCCCCGGCATTCCACACCTCCTGATAATACTCCCATAGGTCCGAGTTCAATTCTGGCCACATGATTTCCCAAAATTCCTTGGGGAATCCGTCTATGCCGTTTTTTTTTTCCTCTCTCATTTGGAGGAGTGTTGTCCATATTTCGTTTTTAGACAGATTTTCCTCCAACTGTTCTTGCTGTTATGGGGAGAGGCGGCGATCCATTGGTGCTAAGAACTCTTCCAGTTCCCTATCCCTTTTTCCTTTTGAGAGCGCGGGATCTGAGATGTGTATAGCTGTTTGAAAAAGGTCCTAGTAATTAGTGTGCAGTGTGTTGTGTCAGTAGCTATGATTCTGTCGTTGTTCGGGTCAAAAAGGGCTTCGATGACTGTACGTCTAGCCCGTGCTGTGGCCATGGAGAAGAAATGGGTGTCCATGGTAGCTTCCTGAGTAAATTTGGTCATCTTTCCCCGAATTCTAATACCTTGTCATCTATGTAATGCGTATTGTAAAAGGCGGTCCTTAATATCTTGGATGGTGGTAGTGAGAGATTGTGAATTTGCCTGTTGTTCCAGGATTATTAGTTCTTTGTGGGTTGACATCTCGTGCTGTTGTCGTTGGGCTGCCTTGATTTTGGAAAGATCCTTGCATTTTTTTGCTAGATAGATTAGTCCATTGTTAAACCATGTAAGGTGTGAGTCGAACAGATGCTTTTGTTGACGCCAGAAGTTCCATTCGCTACGGATCATCTGTGTGAAGGTTGAATCTTTAAGGAGGGAGGTGTTTAACTTATAAAAGTCAGGGCCATGATCGGACCTTTTCCTTGTTGTCAGTATGATTCCACATGTCTTATGGTCTAGACCTGGGTACGGGCTTCGCGGGAGAATTAGTGACCAGCGCAATGCACCTTCTAGGTCGTTAGAGATAAGGATGAGGTCAATCCTAGATTTGGACAGGCGTGCCAGGTCGCTATCCCTTACGCATGTAAAGGAACGCGCCTGAGGATGTAATCGGCAAAAGGAGTCGAAGATTGAAAGTGTATCACAGAGTTCGGCGATCATTCGTTCATCTTCCATTGCGGCAAAGGAAGGGGATTCTTGGGCATTCCATCTGTCCAAGGTCCTGTCAGGGGTAGCATTAAAGTCCCCTGCTATGACTAGGGGGATGCCTTCCGGTACTTGTGTGGCCAGCTTCCCCAAAAATTTCCTTCGTTCGCCGACAGTGTTAGGTGGGTAAATACAGAGTATGCATAGTAGCTCCAGTTCCAGCATACCGAGGACCGATACCCATCGTCCCTCGTCCCCATCTACGACCAAGTGAACTGGCTGAAATCTGGAGTCCGGAGGGACCCAGATTGCTACTCCTGCCGAACCAGGTCTAGGTGCGTGGGCTCTGAAAGCTGTGTGAGGCCAGACCATCTTATGTGCCCTGTTATGCTCCGGGGTGTCTTGTAGGTGGGTTTCCTGGACGCAAGTTACGTCCGGCCATCGTCTGCCTCCTACTCCTCTAAGTTGGTCCCAGATGGCCTGACGCTTTTCAGGTTTGCTCGACGGAAGACCATTTACATTGATAGATTGTAAATTAAGGGCGACCGATAACGCATTTTTGCCATGCTGGGTTCTTGCAGTATAATGTTTCTAAATCATCCATTGGTATTCCTTATCTACAGTGTGTGCCATGGCTTGTCGTCCCATCTGTCCAGGAGTAGAGTCCTCTTCCTCACCATCTTACACAGACACCTACATACATCATCCTCTGGCCAATACTCGCTGGCTTTGACTTTTGCACATTGGAGATCCACCAGTGCATTGTGGGTAAACCAATGTAAGTTGGCTGTCTTGTTGGTTTCAAAACGCAGGAAGAGGTCGTTGTTGGCCATTTGATAGTCGCTGGTTCCAAGCAACCGCACTCCCGCTTTTGCGCCCGGGGCATAGTGTGAGGGGATAAAGGTGCGCATTTGGTCGGTAAAAACCTTGTCCCCGTCCTCTCCTTCCTTCGGCGAGAATTCCCACCCTTGTAAGGTTACGCCCCCGTGTTTCCCTATCGGGTAAAGGCCTATCTCCCATTTCCCATCGGTTTTCCTCAGAGGGGCCACCAGAACTCCCACCTGTTTGGATAGGGGCGTTTCAAATAGACCTCGCTCTACGAGCTGTCTAATCTTGAGTCTTTGGGAGGTCAGTCCTTCATCTAGTCCTTCCATGTTTCCCGTGCCTCCCGTGCTTTCCTTTTCCTCGGTTGGGGCGGGCTGGGTGTGCCCTTCCTGTGCTAGAGGGTCCTGGCGAGGAGCGGGGGAGTCCTTGGTGGGAGGGGGACGGAAGCGGCCTCTTGCTACGGCAAGTATGCGTTGAAACGCTTCTGCCCATGTCAAATGAGCAGGCGGGCCAGTGGACAGCGCATCCTGAGTGTCGGGCTGTTGTTGAGGAGGGTGACAAGTTCGACATAGGAGCAATCCCAGTATTGCTCACCTTCGTGGGGAAATTCGGCCTGCAAGTGTTTAATTATCCATTCCGTCACGACTTGGATTTTTTGGTCCAGGCCGATTTCCTTGGGGGGGGCGTCCGGGTCTGCCGGGTCCTGCGAGTGGGTGGGTATCTTGTGGGGGACGGGAGGTTTTTTTTTAGGGAATGCCAGCCGCCGAAGGGCCCAAATAGAGGCTGTACGCAATTGACATTGGGGGTAAGAGGCCTTCCGCGTGTCGAATGGGATGTCCATAGTACTGCCCAGAGTCGACCAAGAAGGAGTGTTTCACGACGAGAAAGGGGAAGGGAGGGGAAGGGAGAGCCAGCGCGGTGGTGAGCGGTGAGAGGAAGGGGACAAGAAACGGGGAAGGCGGGCGTGAGAGAGAAGAAACTACGCAGTAGGAGGAGAAGCAAGCGATGTTGGGAAGCAGTTTGGCGGGAGAAATGGAGGAACTGGCGGGGAAATGGCGCGCGCGGCAATGTGGCCGGTACCGGTAGTCGATGGAGAACTGCTGGTTCCTTCTTCGCGCAAGGATGCGCATAGGTACTGTCATGACAGATAGGCAGAAGGGTTATGTAGTTGAAGAAGTGTAGAGGAGACGAGAGGAGAGGAGGAGTAGTAGGAATAGAAGGGCGAAGAAGTCACATGTGAAGCGTCTCTGAATCCGCCACGTGTAAATGCACGTAGATGACCAAGTTTCCTCACGTGCGCGGGCGCAGGAAACGTGGATGCAATGCGATTGATTGACTGACTGGTCGATTGATTGATTGATTGATTGGTTGCTTGCTTGATTGGTTGATTGATTGATTGATTGATTAATGTGCGCAGCGAGTTGAAGAGAGAAAGAACGGTAGGAAGAGCACGAAGCAGGCGGGGGAGGTTACCGTGGCTTAGGCATGGCTACGAGAACAACGCCACCTCAGAAGGGAAGCGGGGGGGGGAGTAGAAACAACGGGAGTTCAGGGGGTTCTGCAGACGGAGTATGGGGGGTTCCATATCATCTGAAGACGACCCCTCCGCCTCCTGACGATGACTACGAGCCTACGAGTGGGAAGGGAGTTCGAGAGGAAGAGGTTAGTGCTCAAGTGCGAAAACCCTCTCCTGACCTTGGCTTCATTTGGAAAACGTGTTTCGGGGGAGGGAGAGAATGCGCGCGCGTGGGGGAGAGAGGAGAAGGGAGGGGTTTAGCAGACAAGTGCTGATGATGATCTGTCACTTCACCAGCTTAGATCAATGCCTCGACATTATTGGTTTTTACTTATTATAAATATAAATAGAACTCGGGTGTCTACTACTTGCGTGTTCAGAGCCAGGTTCCATCTGACGGCGATGTGCTCAATGACTGAACAAAATCAACGCCTCCACATGCGTGAAAGAGCACGTACACACACACACACACACACACACACACACACACACACACACACAC
>BFEA01000026.1:363706-377544 GCA_003427395.1 Chara braunii | reverse complement strand
TCTCTCTCTCTCTCTCTCTCTCTCTCTCACACACACACACACACACACACACACACACACACACACACACACACACACACATTGTGACACACACACACACAGGCGAACGCTAAGCACAAGCGCATAGATTCAAACACCCACATGCATGCAAAGACACCCCAGAAACGCTCTCTAACTTACCATGCTAGCCTTCTATAACTTGGTTGATCTACCGCTTTTCCAATGAGGCACCTATAGAGGACTTGGAGATGACAGACCAAACCATCTATCAAAGTCCCCGTGTTGAACGGAAGCAGCCGCTGCAACTTCGAGGTACTATGTCGTCAATGAGACATTCCTCGTCTGACTCAATGACCGTCAAACTATAGTGTGAAAGGAGTAGTTGCGCCCTCAGACCAAGATGATGGAGATTGCATTTCATTTGCTCGTTGATCCATTGTCTACGACTTTCACAAGGGACGCCAGCAGCGGGCACCTTATGGAGTCCATTTCCAACTCTCCCCTGTTCCGCATTGACACCGGGCTCATTGGAATGGGTATATATATCTCCAAACAGAACTGCTCATAGCTGACTGTGCAACTATGGGGTTTAACTGGCACGTGTTCGCTACCCATTGGGGGTTAGACACGGTGTATCATTATATTTGTATGGAGCCAAATCAAGGCACATATTACTTTCTTGGTCTTAGACATGGAGAGTCATATGAGGTCGAAGCTTTGATACTTGCTCATGGTTGTAGACGAAGTTTATTGTGTCGTTTTATACAAGTTATAATATGTGCGTTGCCAATGCGCGATACTAAGACGAACCAATTATGTAAAGTCAAGAGTGTTTATTTTTGCATGACGAGTGCATCAGTGTGGGTGTTTCTTTTTAGCACAACTTGTCAAGAGTGCAAAATTGAAATGACTCAGTTTTGCGAAGTCGTGTGTGGGCGAGAGCACTAAAGCAGACATGAGAGTTTCTTGTGAGGAGGACTCGTCAAGTGAAGTTGTTCACTTTGTGATGTTGGGAGTTTTCGTTCTTGCATGGCAAGAGTACCATATGATGAAGTTGATTCTATTGGAAACGGTTTGTCACTGACTCTTGGAACTTCGACATGTGAGGTCACAAAGTGATTTCTATATTCTCTTCTTACTCGCTATCTAAATGTTGTTGTCATTGATCTTCGGTGCGAGTAATTGTGTGAGTGATTGTTTTACCCAACTCGGTTTCGTCTTCAACAAAGAACTCCCACAAGAAATGAAAGATGAAAAAACATTCAATTTATAGAAAGTTCAAAATCCTTCATATTTTAAAATTTATGATTTCAAAGTTATTCAAATTCTAAAATTTTCAGTTCCGTTTAAAAATGAGTTTTTCTTCCAACTACATTTATTTGTTGAAGATGGAATGAAAGTTTGAACGATTTTATAAAATGATTTACTCCAACTTCCATTTTATTGAAAAAAATATCTTCTAATTAAGATTATATTAAGTTTGATTAACCTATTTATGACTGAAACTCCTTATAATAGAATGATAATGCAATTTAAGAAAATCATAAACTCATCAAGACTTTCATTCCATCTCTAGGATGCAGTTGAAACAAAAAGCGATATCCCATTTCTGGAAGAAAAGTTTTCAAGTAAGACGAAAAATTTTAAAAGTGGAATCACAGTTTCAAAATGGAATGAAAAAAAATTATTTAAAATTTAAAATGTAACTTTATTATGAAATGATTATCCAATTCTATGAATTTTTCTGTTGCTGTTTCTTATGGCTCATCATATACTCTCTTTATCATTACTTGGGTGATTGGGTATGGCCGTATAGTTCAAAAAAATGTTATTTTCCCCCTTGTTCGTTGCTCCTGTTTTAATGTGGTTACTCCCTGCTTTTTAGGTGGGGTCTGACCTTTTTTCTACCTTTGAAAAAAAGTCGTCGTGAAAAATACTTGAGGTTTTTCTGCGTATAATGGTGAAACCGTATGCTAGTACCGATTGCGACTATGGAGAAGTGTTCACCTACTATTTTTTATATTTTTTTATAGTTTTGTTGGGTCGGTTAAAAGACGGTGGTCGATTTTATTTCCTCGGAGGTATGTAATGTGATTTTTGTTTTGGTAAGTGAGAGTTGTTTACGAGTTGGGTCAGTCGAGATACTTGATGGCCCTTATTGCAACTATGAAGAAGTGTTAACCTACATTTTTTATCTCTTCTCGTAGTTCTGCTGGGTCAGTCAGGATATCTATTTATGGTTGTTTTAGAAATCTCGTTCAAGGTGGTTATTGTCACTCGTTTATTTTGTTTGTTCGGGGGCGGGGGAGTATGTGGCTCTTGTCTTGGTAAGTGAGAGTTGTTTTGAGGTTTGGGTTAATCAGGATATACGTTTTCGGTTGTTCTGGAAATCTCGTTCAAGGCGGTTGTTAATTTGTTTTGGTCGAGAGGGTGTTATGTGGTTCTTGTCTTGGTAAGTGAAAGTTGTTTTGTGGTTTGAGTTAGTCAGGATTTAAACTTTTGGTTGTTCTAGAAATTTCATTCAAGGCGGTTGCTGATTTTGTTTGCTCGGGGGCGTATTATGTGGTTCTTGTCTTAGGAAGTGGGAGTTGCTTTGTGGTTTGGGTTGGTCAGGATATTCCCTTATGATTATTCTATAAATATCGTTGAAGACAATTGTAGTTTTGTTTAATTGGGGGGGTGTTATGTGATTCTAATCATGGTAAGTAAAAGTTGTTTTATGGTTTGGTTTACCATGATATTCGCTTATGGTTGATCTAGGAATCTCGTTGACGGTGGTTATTGATTTTATTTATAAGGGGGGTATTATATGGTTCTTTTCTTGGTAAGTGAGAGTTGTTTTTTTGTTATTTTTTTGGCAAATTGGGAATGAATGTGTTGGTAGATAGGATTTGCTTTATGTTGTCACTGTTGTGGTATTATTCTATTTGATCATTTTCGTGATGGCAAATAGGGTTTAATATTTGATTTTTATTTCGATGATATTATGTTCGTCACTTTGTTGCTCATTTTCAAATAGTGTTTGGTGATTGTATCAATTTTGATGTGGGAGTCTATGGTAATCAAGGAATTTAATATGTTGTTTACAATAGTTTTGTGGTCAAGGTGGTGTTTTCTGGTTGTTGCCTTGGTTGATGGGTGTTGTGTTGTAGTTTTGTTTTGTTGCTAAGGGTTCGTTTTATGTTGTAGACACTTGTAGGATTTATAAAATATTGGAATCTTTGAAGTTTTGTTGTGATTGTTTTGGCAACTAGGGTATGGTTTGTAACTCTTATTTCGGTAGGTGGTTTGTTCAATAGTTCAATGTTCGCATTCGGATAGTGATAGTTTGATGACATTTGTCTTCGTGTTGGGAGTTAATGTTGTGAAACCTTTCGCGCTTTGTGGAATACAAGAATTTTTTGAAGTTAATCAGTTTTTTTCCTTGTTTACTACACGGGTGTGGCTCAACCTAAGGTTGAAGATTGAGGCCGGACAACGGACGCCCGTGTTTACCTCATTGATGTATTGCCTTGGACACTTAGCACGAATATAATAAAATTCCAATCCTAGTTTTACCAATCATGAATTTGACTGCGCGCCAATTTTTATAGAGTCTGGAGCAGGGATGACCTCGTTTTGTATTTTTGTTTCAGTACGCTGCCGAAAACTTCAAAAAAAAACAAGGGTTCTAGCTATATATCTTTTTTTTCTTTTTTTTTTTAGAAAGCGCGAAAACATGAGGATACCGTTGTTGTTTTTTTTTCTTCTTGGAAAACACTCTTGTCCAAGGCCACTATAACAGCGGTTGTGAGAGAACCACCGTGATTTGGTCTTGCAGGCGGGATAACTCTATTTAGTGGCGGGGAGCGGTATCTGCTGGAAATTGGGTGCAACGTCCCTTTGGACAAATAAACGACATTTGACCACTTAAATGCTTACCCGAACTCTCCTTCCTGCCCATACTCTTAAGAAGGCAGTTCCTGCAAGTCTAAGGGAGGTATGCCTCCCCGGAGCTTTTGCCCTTCTTGCCTAAAAGTTCATCCCTCTTACCCCCAATGTTGATTGCCTACTCCCTTATGTTTTTAACAACCACTATTTCGGCCCTTCTGTGGCGAGCATTCTAAAAAAAAAACCTCTCATCCCCCACAATATACCCACTATCTCCCGATTAACGCCTTAATAGAACTTGTGCACGAACCGCCGCCTGGGGGGGCTGATCTCCCAAGCGTGGGCCTGAGCCGGTGGACTAGGATGGTCAATCCAACCACACGATACACTTACAAAAGGAAAAAATAACTTCAAATCCTCCTACTCAAATCGCTCATAGTCCCTTTGCCACTTTCAACCTATAATTTCTCGACAAAAGAATAAGTGGGCATCGTGCGCGAAACTCTAAATAAATAGTGTGGCGATGCAAACCTCATCATATCGACTAGCTATGCATGGATATGCAAGCGGTCGCAATGATGTCGTACTATGTGGTGCCCATAACCATGCGATCCCTCTTGAAAAATTGGCTCGCATTTGACGCTCGGATGTTGCCTAACACGTGTCTTGAGGGATTATTCTCATAACGCTAGACAATTGCGATTGCGATTGTGTGTCCTACCCTCTTCTGAATCCTCCGCAGAGGAGCGGTAGGCAGGCTACGGTCTTTTGTGGCGGTAAAAAAAACCTGGTTTTTAGGAAGAGGCTCAACCTTTGGAGGCCTTGGAATATATCAAGGGGTTTGACTTTGACAACCGCCACGGACCTCAACGCCCAACTAAAAAACTTAACAATCAAATCCATGGAATCACAGTTTCAATCTCCCGACAGGTTGACAGTACGTGCGGCTCGCCACGAATGGATTGGAGCATTTTGTCAAAAAAAAAAAAAAAAAAAAAGAGTGGTATGGTGATGCCCTTAGCCAGCTTCAGCTCTCGTGGAGACCGTGGGCCTTTCTCCCCTACTCATTAAACCACCTATCCCCCGCCACCCAAAAACCTGCCTCCGATGAGTTAGGGCGAGGCTTTTTGGAAGGGCGGCAACCATTGGTTAGTGGCGAGTCCAGTCCCGCAACTAAAAAGTACCCGAACTTTAGTGATTTTTTGCGCTTAAATTAATAATCAGAAAAAACTGAAATTTTGGGAACCCGTAGATTAGGTCCTCATCTCTCTAGGAAAAATATTAAAGAAAGAAAGAAAATTATTTTCGACCCTGAAATAGTTGTCGCGTCGATTTGGTTCATTTTCCATTTTTGCCACTCCGCGATGTGTGGACCAACGGGAAAAGTACCCTAAGAACACGTTGAAAATCCTGAAAATTGGAAAGCCCGTAGATTAGGTCCTGATCTTCCTACAAAAAATATCTCAAAAACAAAACAAAACAATTTGATGCTGAAATGGTCGCCGTGCCAATTCGGTGCATTTTCCATCTTTGCCACTCTTTGACGTGTGGGCCAACGGAAACAGTATCCTAACTTCAGTGCTTTTTCACGGTCAGAAAGAATGCGTTAAAAATTATGAAAATTGGAGGGTCTGTAGATTAGGTCTTGTTCTTTCCAGGAAAAATATTGTTTAAAAATTAAAAAATAATTTCAACTGTCAAATAACCACGCAAATTCGGCACTTTTTCCATTTTCGCTGCTATGCCATGTGCCGGCCAACAGAAAAGTCCTGCATATTCCGTGATTTTTTTAGCTCAGAAGAATATAAGTAAAAATATAAAAAAAAAAATCAGAATCCATAGATTTCGTTGTGATCTTCTTAGGAAAAATATTAGAAAAAAAAGTAAAAATCATTTTGGCTGCAAAATGTAATATGGCGGTGATTGGACACATTTTCCATTTCTGCCATTGGGCTGGTTTTCCACTCTGCAAGGTTAGGGTTTGGACGCACAGACACATCCTGACGTGCCGGGCTGCCTGACACGGGATACACTTGAAAAAAAAAACGTTCCCCGAAATCACACAGGGACCCAATCTGCCTCAATGCTTATCTCATCGGGCAGTTGGGTTTCTCAAATCTGTGCATGGGCAGATTGATGTGTGTGTGTGTGGGCAGGCAGGCGGGCAAGCGTGCGTGCATGCAAGCAAGCAATGGACCGAGGGAGTGTGTGTGGGGGGGGGGCAGGCAGGCTACTCCTTTTTCAGAGGCACAAAACGACACGGAAAGCAACAAAGAAACAAAAGAAACAGTGCACGAGAAATGAAAGCAAAAAAAAAAAAAATAGGAAACACTGCGCGAGAAACCCACATATCGGATGGCTCACCTCCAAGACGTGTCGGCCATGTCCCCGGCCCCCGGGGCGCACTATGAACATTTCGGTACGCGTGCCCCTCTGCACACTCCCCCGCCCTCGATCACCTTCATCCGGCACCCCTCACCAGAATTTCAACCCAAATCCAGCGCGCAGCCCGTCATGGACTTCCTCCCGCAGCCAATGCTGCTTAAAGGATCGGATAATAATAATAAAGATCTGCCCTGTTTAAAATCAGATCCTTTGCTTCATAGACCTTGATCCAATAATAATAATAAAGATCTGCCCTTTCCAAAATCAGATCCTTTGATTCATAGAGCTTGATCCATTTCAGTTGCTTCTTTGAGAAATTTGTTTTCCTCTTTTTTGAAGTTTTTTCTTGAGAATAAGTTCCTCTTCAGAATGAACATGTCACCATAAAAAAATCAGACATAAATCTTGGTCTCTCCAGTCCACCTGCTCTCTGCGCATAGGATTGAAAGAAATCTTTCCTGCGCATGCACTGGATGTATGAGGTTGCTGGAAATACTCTTCCACCTGCCTAGCAGAAGCATCATAGCTGTTTCACTTTCTGTTATGATAATGGTTCTTTTTTTGCTGGGGAAAACTCAGATTTTTGCAGCCTGTCACCCCAAGAAGACCTCAGGGTTTCAGGTCATATTTTTAAGCCTCCATTCCATTATTGCGAAGATGCACCTGCTGGCAACCAGGGCCAGCATCCCATTGTAAAACATGGAGAGTTATGGGCCATACGACGCCTCTTCACCCCACTCTGGGGGTGCAAGATACTACAACACAGTGAACACACACAGCCCTTTCAGTCGCCTACCAAATGTGAACCTGGTATGCTCCACAGAAAGGAGAAAGGACAGTTTGATACGCTAGCAGCCTAGCACATATTGCATTGTCCAATTGGTTGAAGGACAGGCAAGGAGGAGAGGAGGAGCCCAGTTGTTATTTTGAAATAATTCTTAAACCACAAGTACACACGACCTCGCGTTGGACTTGCACTGCCTGCCAAGCTTTGCAGAATCGCCAGGCATTTTCTTACGTTTTTTTTTTTTTTTTTTACGACCTTAAGATATTATCCTTGAACTGACTGGCCCAAGGTAATTCAGAATGTTTTTATTTTTGTCATCTGATTGTAACTGGATTCGAACTGCGGTCTGCATTTCAAGTTTCAACAGTTCCTCGGTGTAGCAACTGAGCCATTGGTCACTTTTTTTTCCCCCTTTTTGGTGGGTGTTGCCTTGAGCCAATTCCGGTGTTCAGTTCGGTATGCTGATTGATTGCTCGGTCCAGTAGCCCTGTTAGAACTGGGGCCCGAGCCTTACCTCTGAAAATTTGAGCCAATTCCCCAGAATTAAGAGGAAAAAAAAAAGAAAAAAAAGGGAAAGGTGTTCAGTTCGGTATGCTGATTGCTCGCAGGTCAATATTACTGTCCCTGTTAGAAACCAAACAGAACGTAAACATTTCTCCTGCGTTGACCAACTTGACCTACATACTACTTTTTTTTTTCTTTTTCTTTTTTTACCTACATAGTAGTACTACGCAGCAAAGTGTTTGTTTTTTTCGCGGGAAGGCGGGGAACAGTTGCTCCAATCGATTCGTGGGGAGCAGCATGTGCTGGGAACCGGGCCCAGCGTCCAATATGGAATTATATAGAACGATATAAATACCGGGGCCCTGACACAGCTTCGGCTGAGAATTGAATTTAGTATATCAGACTATATCTTTTATTTTATTTATTTAGTAGAAATTTTGGAAACATAAGGTACCACTAGTACCTTTCCCGCGTGGGAAAATAGGGAAAACTGGCTGTTTTCCCAATCGCCTGAATTTTCGGAGGTCGGGCCCGACGACGACTGCCATTGATAAATCTGATCGGCGGCCGTCGTTTCGGTTTGGCCGCTGCAAAGGTCGGACGCCTACCCGAGGCCCGCTATGTTCCCAAGCGGCAAAGGTACTAGTGGTTTGAACCATTGAGAATAACTCCTAGGGGAATAGCGCATGCCAAGATACATATAGGCTACTGCACATGCCAAAATGAAAACCCCACCAGTGCCAGGTCTCTACCAGGCCTCACGCCCTGGGCTTGCCCAGGTTACAGGAGAGCACAACCTCGCCCCGGCTGCAGCCAATCATCCCGGCTACGACCCCTAGATGGCCGCTGAACCACCCCCCCCTGCCTCTCAAAGCAGTATCCCAGATATCTCTCCCAGACCTCACACTCACACCTATGCAGGTTACAGGGCAACGCCCCAGCACTGGCCAGCATCATTCTGGCAATGGCTATCCAAGCGTCACAAAACACAACAGCATCGGTGCTGTATCATCCTTTTTTTTTTTGTTTCGTTTTTGTTTTTGTTTTTGTTTTTGTTTTTTTTGTTTTAACGGAAATACCGCCCGCTAAAACAGATAGGAGTGATGATAAATGCATACAATCCTACCTATCATGCAGGGGGCTCCAGTCTACAGGTGGGGAGCTACACCTGCTGGAAAGGGGGTCCAGCGACAGCAACTTAACGGTGATGTATCATCCTGGCTGCCAAGCAACATTAGAGTATCCGACTTCCAGTCTCCTAACTTCTGAGGAAATTTATCAGAAAACTACTGAGACAACTACTGTTGAAGTTTCCATTGGAATTTGGAACATCATAACTTGATAGTTCCCGCAAAAACCATACAACGGGCCTTAAGAAAACTTAATTTGGAAGTATGAACAGTTTGGGAGAAGATATCCGTTGACAATTCCACGACTCCATCGAGTCTTCGCCAACACCGCCCCTTTCCCAGATCTCTACCAGGCCTCAAGCCTCCATCAAATATAGGTTACAAGGGTACACCATGTTACCCCCACTCCGGCCAGCATCGATCTGGCCCTCTGGCCACTGGAATTGCCTTGGAGTTTTCCCCTCGACAATCCCCCAGATCTCTCTGCCAGGCCTCATGCCCCGCCTAACTCAGGTTACAGGGCACCGCAACCAAGCCCCAGCACCGGCCAGCACCGTACTGGGATGGGATCTCTGCAAGAAGGCTATCAGCGAAGCACCGGATGAGCTATCGAAACCTTGTCCTCCCCCTCCCCTGGAAAATGGTAATCTTATGACCCCCAGAATCAGCAGGCAGGAAAAACCCTGTCTCTGTCATTGAAAGGAGAGTCGGATATACAGCAGGATGAACTTGGCTGCCCCGGCCGGTACCCTCTGTCATTGAAAGGAGATGCGTCGCGAAGCTGAACAATGAGCCTGCGAATGAACACTTCACATGTCATTCCAGCGTCGACGATCATTACAGGCGATTCCCTCTGATGCTCGTTCCTCCATCGAAGCTACTTGAGCACCCAGGGCTGATCAGTGTCTTACCGCCACAGAGGAAAAATTCCGCTTCATCTACCCTGTGGCGAAGACCACTGTCCTGACCGATGATGAAACACGATTCCATGCACCTTGTGAGGACTAGGCAACAGCACGACCACGTGATTTTCATCCACCCACCTGATGCTCACCATAAGGCGGCGATTCTACCAGCCACTGTTGCCACGTGACAGAATCGTCACACACCCTATCTTCCACCATTGCTCACCATAGCTCGTCTCCTGCGCCACACTCACACACCGCCCCACAATCCGCAGCCCATACTACAGGGGATCGCACCTGTAAGCCATGGTTCCCTCTCTGCTCCTACTGCCGATGCCGCTCTTGTTACACCGCGGCAGCCATGCCACGTCAACCTCCCTGAAGCACCGCCATGGTTTAGCGTGAGACTGGGCCCGGCGCAGCGCTGCCTGGAGTCCTGCACCGGCCGCGGGCCCCCTGCCTAATTTGGTTGTGCCTATCCTGGAAGCCCTCCGGAATATAGTTGTCTTTCAGTTTCAAGTTTCAATTAATCTCTGAATGGGATATGCTCGAGTGTTGTTTAGTACCATAGGGCTTAAGTTGCCGCTTAACCATACAGCGTCGAGGGTGCTTCGGTACTATGCTGATTGCTCGTAGGTCATTTTGCTATATCTTCAGAGCAAGAACAGAACTAAACGTCTAAGCCAGAAAGTTGATGATGTCTGGTCACAATCCACCTGATCACAGTCCACCTGGCACAATGGACCGAGACATCTGCATGCCCAGGTGCACTCCAATATGACTAGTTTCTCCCTTTCAATCTAGAGTACTATGAGTAGGGTATCTCTGTACTTCTCCCTTGAAATAGGAAAGGTCTGGTGGTACCTTTAGAAGTTAGGAGAGACAGGGCCAGAGCCATCACAAGATTTAAGCCACAGTGTGGTGACTAAGTTGACTAACCCTCTTGCTACCTTTTTAAGACTCCCCAAGATTGTGGGGCCCACCTGACCCCTTGCTAGTTTTGTCTCAGGCACCGATGCTTCCTCTTCACAACCTCCTCGCACATTTCATAGGTGCTCAATGCTCATGCTCATGCTTGCCACATTTTTTAAGACCCCCCTAGAATGTGGGGTCCACCAACCCCCTTGCTAGTTCTGTTCCCAGGTACGTATGCGCCTCCTTCCTCTCCACAATCTCATCACACCTTCGATGGATGCTCCTGGTGTTAGGATCAGACAAGAGGGAGGTATGTAATGACCATCAGTGATCAGCAAGGTGAAACGTCAAAAAACTTGAAAAAGACAGTTCAGTTCAGGATGATCTGGAGAAGCAGTCTGTGACTAGAGGTGTGAGTGGACCACCACAAATGGAAGGCTAGTTAGCATCATGCCACATCAGCAGCCCTGACAAAAGAATTCCTTACACTGTCAGCAGGCAGTGCAATATCCTGCATGTCGGCAACAAGAACTCATTTTCATGAATCCCTCTATGCTGGATTCAATAAAAGAGAATAAGGAATGCTCGATACCTTGGCTTTTGCCAGCAGTCACCACCACACCCCCTTCTACTGCTCTACCATTATAGCTATGTTTGGGCCAACTTCCAGTCTACATACAGCGATAATGACCGGGTGTTCTATTCGGCTGAAGACGGTCGCCAGAGAAAATCTACTTTTAGGGATGCACACCAAGGTTTACCTTGTCTCCCTCTGAAACAACAATGGTTTTTTTTTTTTTTTTTTTTTTAATACCGGGCCCGGTGCCCAAGGCTGATATTACCAATAATAAGATTGAGGCCGGGGTCCTCACAGTCTGCCCGGAGTGATCGAACCGAAACTGCTGAGAACCGGGCTCAGCGTCCCTCAAATGGTTATGATGATGACCATGATGATACTGATGATACCATAGATAATGATGCTAATGAGAATAATGATTTAAATATATGAAAAAATATAGAAGATTATGCTATATCAGCTATTCTGGCCTCCTAATCCTAGTACAACTCCTAGCCTTCCCTGTACCAGGACACTGTGCGTCAGAGACAAAACCAACCTAACCAACATCAACCATAGCTGATCTCTTCTCGCCTCCTTGCAGCCCCCCCCGGTTCACCCCTGGAATGCCTTCCACCCTCAGCAAACCCCAGATCTCTCTACAAGGCCTCACACTCCTGCCATTTACAGGTTACAGGGCAACGCCCCAGCTCCGGCCAGCGTCGTTCTGGCATCGGCAAACGAAGGGCACAGAACAGAGCAACTCAATAGATATCATTCCAGGTTCAACCATCTCTGAAGTCCTATATCCCGAATGTGGAAGAATGCTAGATGCTGCCAAAATTTCAGAACACCAAAAAGCTTAATATAACAATAATCAGATGATGATATTAATCATGAGATGATGATGATGATGATAATGATGATCATGATGAATATGATGATGATGAATATGATGATTAGTAGATGAAAATATAGAAGACTATGTTATAACAGCACTTCTAGCCTCCTAATCTTCGAAACCTCCCAGCCCTCCCTGCACCAGGACATTACATCTTAGAGACAATACCCTCCTAACCAATGTCTACCATACATAGCTGACCTGTTCTCGCCACCTAGACTATCCCTGGCCCCATAGGTCGTCAAGGCAGCCCCCCTGGTTCGCCACTGGATTGCCTCCCTCCCTCGGCAAATCCCCAGATCTCTTTACAAGGCCTCACACTCCTGCCAATTGCAGGTTACAGGGCAACGCCCCAGCTCCGGCCAGCGTCGTTCTGGCATCGCCAAACCAGGGGCAAAGACAAAGCAACTCTGTAGATATCGGTCCAGATTCGACCATCTCTAAAATCCTATATCCCGATTAAGGAAGGAGGCCAGATACAGCTGAGAATTACAGCACACCAGAAAGCATGATATAACATGGATGATGATGACGATGATGATGATTTTGATGATGAGATGATTCAGAAAAAATCCCCCCTCTCCCTTCCTTCCTCCATTCTCTCCACTCCCCTATCTATCCCTTTACCCTAATCTGCCCCCGCTGGGATTTGATGCTCAGCCCGAAAAAAGAGTACTCCTCACAATCTGCCCGTAGCCCCTCCAGGGTTTCACCACCCGCCTAATGAAACCCCTGCGGGGCTGGGCTCTCCCCCTCCCCCTCACCAAAATGTCATTTGCTTGGACAGCACCCTGAAGATACTGATAATGAGGATGATGATGACGACCCACTCACCTGCTGATGCAAAAGGCGAGCGATGCCTTGAAGAGCAAACTCTAATGATAACAAACTAATAATGATGATAATAGTGTTGATGATGTCAATAATGATGATGATGATGATGATGATGATGATGATGAAGACACACCAATGATGATGCTCATAATGATGATGATGATGATGATGATGATGATGAAGACACACCAATGATGATGCTCATAATGATGATGATGATGTTGATGATGATGATGATGATGGTGTCAGTAATGTTGATGATGATGATGAAGATGATGATGATGAAGATGATGATGAAGAAGATGATGATGATGAAGATGATGATGATGATGACGCACCAATGAAGATGCTCATAATGATGATGGTGATGTCAGTAATGCTGCTGCTGCTGCTGATGATGATGATGATGATGATGATGATGATGATGATGATGATGATGATGCATGATAGCCATACCCACTCCGCTGGGCCCAAAGGAAGCGCCAGCCTCCATACTGATGATAATGATGATGACGACGATGATGATGATGATAATGATGAAGATGATGATGATGATGGTGATGATAATGGTGATGATGAAAACCGCCGATGATGATGATGATGATGATGATGATGATGACAACGATGATAAAACCGAAGATGGTGATGATGAATGAAAATTACCGCCGTTATCCCAACATTATGAAAAATGTCGATGATGATAATGATGAAGATTACCGCCGTTGGCAACGCAGTACGAGTGAAGGCCGACGACAAATCCACCAAGACACTGAAACTGAAAGCTGGCCAGAATCGAAGAGAACGTCCCACCCCATGAAGCAAAGTATCCTCAGTCACACTGAGGTTTCCAACGCCTGAAGGTTCGTGCCACGAAGCAGAAGCACCAACCCCCCTTCTCTACCTGCGCCAGCCTGTGACGCCAGGAGATCAGCACGAAACAGAACAGAAGACCATCGCCTCTCCCTCCTCTCTGTCAACTAGAGACGCCACCATCCCCCTTGTAGAGTAGCAGCGCTCAACGTCCGTGTCTCTGTGATGTCACCTCCCTCAT
>BFEA01000026.1:315416-342382 GCA_003427395.1 Chara braunii | reverse complement strand
AGACACCTACCGGTAGTACTCCTGTTCTGCGTAGTACTAACACAGCAGCCGGCCTGCGCCTTTGCCGTTATCCTCCACCAGTCCGAACCACGTGAGGGTTACCTTGGTAGTATGAATATCCTTCTGGTAGTCCCTTCAAACGCTACAGCTCCGTTTTTTCCCCCAAGTACAGGACCCTGCAGCGATAGGTGGTCTTCCCAAATATTGGGGCCAGTGAACAGGCTACCGGTACTTGACGATCTGGTTCAGCCTAACCGAGCTGCGGGAAGGACCGGGAGTCTGCCGGCCACACGTTGTGCAGCCTAACCCAGGGTTGATCGGCTTGCTCTGCTGGCAGCTGAGGCAAGCACCTGTGGAGATGAGAGGGCCATCGCCACACCACTCTCGAAATGTGCAAAATGAGGATGAACTTTCTGCTAGAACACGGCCAGATGCGCGCGCCACATTTTTGTCTTTTCCACATTTCGAGAGTGGTGTGGCGAGCCCCTCCGGGTGCATAGTGACACGCGGGCGTTGTACAGTTATCAGCACGCGGCGCAAGACGACGCTGCAGGTAGAGTGCTAGCCGCCCCATTGGAGCGGAACATGGCGCTATATTCCTCAAATGTGAGGGACAAGTGGATTTGATAGCCATGCGACGAGCGTCGAAGGATCCGGTATCCGGTATTTTCGCTCGTCGGCGCTGCTCCGGTGGCCGCCGACCGGATCCGGCGTTTCCGACCGTGCGTTCGTGCCAAATCCTTTCCCAGCGGGTCGGTATATTCGATTGCTTGCGCCCTCTTGCCCGCTGCCTCGGCTTGCTCTGCGCATACAGGGCTCCTACCCTCTTGGTACATTTCTCCCAACTGTGCGTTTGCATCGTCTAGCCCTCTCCCGCGCCAGCCTCGACGTCTGTGAAGCCTGTCAACAAGTCACTCTGCTCAAATCGAAAGGGGGCGTAGGCAGCAAACGAAACTCTCCGCGAAGGAGCGAATTTGGGCGGGCTGTTGGGCGGGCGGGCGAGAGAGAGAGACAGAGAGAGAGAGAGAGAGAGAGATGGAAGATCTATAGATGACTGTGAGTTTGGGCGGGATTTGATTCAGTCCGCCGATCGGTCCAATGGCGGTGCTCCTGAGCGGCAGAGGTAGGAGGTGCTTATTGAATTTGATTAGAACCGCTGATAATTTGATTAGAACCGCTGATAAACAATGTTTTTTGGCGGGAATTAGTTCCCCGAGCGGCGGGTCGGCAGCGAATCGGAACTGCGATATCAGGTGGTATACCCACGACGAGTCTCGCTTTCGGCCGTCGGATTCGCCCCGTTCGCGAACGTTGCACGAGGAGAGGAGGGCTTGCGATGTGCAGGGCCATGATTGGTTCACGTCCGAAGGACACGTGTCCATTGTCGATGCCGTCGCTGGAGCCAATCAGAGACTGCTGGTTCATTGGTGGCCAGCACACCCCGCATCAAGGGAGGAGGCATTTGCGCTACCGGTACTGCGGAATCAAGGATGGAGAAAGAAAGGTGGTGGGCTTGTAGCGAGGAACTTCTTTAGGGGTTTTTCTTCAGATGTAAAGAGTGGGGAGAAGGAGGAGGAAACGGAGACCATAGCTGTGACTTTCGTGAACAAGGATGGGAGTGAAGAGAAGTTGCGCGTCCCCTTGGGTAAGTCTATGCTGGAAGCAGCGCATGAGAATGACATAGAGTTAGAGGGTGCTTGCGAGGGCTCTCTGGCGTGTTCCACTTGCCATGTCATCGTTACTGATGAGGAATATTATCGCAAGATGCCGGAGCCAACGGATGAAGAGAATGATATGCTTGACCTTGCATTCGGGTTGTCGGACACATCGCGCCTTGGATGCCAGATCATCGCGAAGAAGGAGATCGACGGGATCCGGTTAGCTATCCCGGCCGCCACACGCAATTTCGCCGTTGATGGACATGTGCCCAAGCCGCATTAAGAAGGGCGAACAAGAGAGAGAGTGACTAATACACACACACACACACACACACACACACACACACACACACACACACACACACACAGAGAGAGAGAGAGAGAGAGAGAGAGAGAGAGAGGGGATCCGGTTAGCTATCCCGACCGCCACACGCAATTTCGCCGTTGATGAACATGTGCCACATTAAGAAGGGCGAAGGAGATAGGGTGACTAATCCACACACAGAGAGAGAGAGAGAGAGAGAGAGAGAGAGAGAGAGAGAGAGAGAGAGAGAGAGAGAGAGACGGGATCCGGTTAGCTATCCCGGTCGCCACACGCAATTTCGCCGTTGATGGACATGTGTCCAAGCCATATTAAGAAGGGGGAAGGAGAGAGAGTGACTAATCCACAGAGAGAGAGAGAGAGAGAGAGAGAGAGAGAGAGAGAGAGAGAGAGAGAGAGAGAGAGAGAGAGAGAGAGAGAGAGAGGATTGATCAACCTTGCGTTTTCTTGGTGGTTTTGCTTTTTTTCTTTTTTTCGTTTTAATTCATCTTGGTCGTGTTTGCTTAGGAAATAGGAAGGGGGAGGAGCGTAAGTGGGGGTGTGTTGATCGATGCTGGCGGCTGCCGGGAGTCGAGCCTTATGTTTGCTTGTTCTGTTTTGGGTTCTTTATTCCCCTTTAGTTAGGATTAGTATGTACTCATGGCTATGATGGCAAAATTCACTAATGAGTGATTGTTGCAAAGAGAAGAACGTCTCGCTGCGGTGATGCGAAGTAACTGAAAAATTGGACCCGCCGATTGTTTTTGCGTTACGTCCTTCTCTTATTGACTGTAATCTGGTTCTGAAGGCGGCAGCTTCTCTTCGTTCCCCTCCCCGCACGGTCGCCTGCTAATGGCTTTGTCGCACTTATTTAAGGGAAGTTGGGTGGGCGAGAGGTTGCACGACCAATTGAAAAAGGCAACGAACATCTCGTTGTCTGTTCAGCGAAAAATTCCGATCATCAACAAATGTGGATGTTTCAGTCACCAATCCCAATTGCTGTTTGAGGAAAGGGGTGTATTCAACTATATTGCGCATCATCGCGGTGTGTCTACCCGGTTTGTACGCCCCGTGTGTGTGTGTGTGTGTGGGTGGGTGCGTGCCTTGTGCGTGGGTGCTTGTGCGTGCCTGCGTGTGTGTGTGTGTGTGTGTGTGTGTGTGTGTGTGTGTGTGTGTGTGCTCTTGTGCGTGCGTGTGTGTGTGTGTGTGTGTGCTTGTGCGTGCGTGTGTGTGTGTGTGTGTGTGTGTGTGTGTGTGTGTGTGTTCACAGGACAGAACTCCAGCAAAAAGAGATTGACTATGCCAGACCGTTTCGTGGACGTATGTTTGTGTGTTGAGCCACAGACATAGGCAGATCGTTTAATGGATGGGAATATGGGGAGGGATGGGTGGATGAATGAATGAATGAATACGTTTGATAGAGGTCGATGTATCAGTGGAGGATTGCGTGGAGGAATGTATGGATGGATAGAATAGGTTTGTAGATAGGTGATTTGCTAGAATGATTGACGGTTGATAGGAAGGTTGGTAGTGCTGTTAGGTCGATATATCGGTGAGTGAATGGCGAGGATGGGTATATAGTCTAAGTGAGAGGACTGAATTCGTGCCAGAGATGCAATGGATGTCGGGTGGGTGGATTTTCGTCTGCCTGTGCCTAAGGGTAGGAAACCACCACCCGAGAGCTTCCGTGCCTTCAAGCGTGTGCTGCCGGTGCCGCCGCTGCCGCTGCCGCTGCTGCTGGCTCGTCTACTCTACACCGCTTGACAATGGGGTTGTTATTGGTGATGCTAATGCTCTCTGCTGCGATCAGTATCGTTCTAGCCTGTAGGCAGAGCTTGAATATTTCGACGTCTGCGTATCTGTCTTGTTGTCTTGTCAGTACACTTATGTGTTCATTCCAGCTGATTCCCTATACGATTTCACGGATTCACGGATCTGAAGCAGACAGTCTTTTTTTTTTTTTTTTTTTTCCCCCCCCTTAATTTGGACCATTTCTCGACTTATGGGTGTCATCCTGGCGCAGGGGCCATGCTAATCTTCTCTGTATCGTTCCAATTTTAACGGATGTCCCGAAGGACGCAGACAGTCTTTTGGGATTCCAGGGTCGGTGCGAGTAGAGCCGACCATGTCAAAAAAGATATCGCTCGCTAATTTTTTTGGTCAAGGTCGAGAGTTCGAATTTCTAATCTGAGAGTCAAATGCACTCGCGGCGCGGCAGACTGGCGGGGAAGTGTTCAACTTCCTCATGAGTAGGTGAAAGCCCGACTGAATGTTCTTTCACGGTGACCCCCTCTTTTTGCGGGGTAGTGTTTAGAGAATAGAAGACACGCATACAGAGACAGAGAGAGAGAGAGAGAAAAGCCGGGGTAGAGGAGGGGGGGGGGGCAGGGAAGGGGAGTTCAGCCTGTAGTCCACCCGAGAGCCTGAGAATTGGTGCGCCTTACCTGCTTTCCCGAATACAACGTACGGTCATTATAGCTGTATCTAGATACACAGCTATAATGACCGTACGTTGTATTCGGGGGAAGAAGGGCGTCTTTTAAAGACGATGGTATCTGCCTGAAAACTGATTCGTCCTAAGCCTGAAAGACGCCGGTATCGGCCTTGGGAGAAGTCGAGCAGGGAAGATGCCGGTATCGGCCTTGGGAAAAGTCGAGCAGGCCTGTACCGGCCTAACTGTCATTCAACCAGCGGTTACCAATTTATTTGCTTACCACTGACGTTGTGGCATCTCTTTCCGCTCGCCCAACCTGGTGTGTGTTTTCCAATCTGCCCACCTAAAGGATTTTGGCCGAAATGCGTCCTTTGTGTATCAGCAGATCAAAGCCCTATGATATCCGTGGAAACCTGGACGTTATTCCCCCCCCTCCCCTTTTTAACTAAGCTATATACTTGTCTCAATTCCACCTTTCACTACCTACCTACCACTACTTCTAATCCTATACAGGGGAACCCTGCAAGCATAGCTACCTCTGACAATTAAGGGGGTGCATGTTGCCTCCCGCCCTAATCAGCTGTGGTCAGGAGGGAGTAGGGTGGGGCTGCCGGTGGAGGTGGGGTCGGCTAGCGCAAAGCCGCGCATTTTGCCAGTAGCTGCGCCTCCCATCTACTTCCCCTTCCCCTCCCCTCCTCCTCCTCTCTAATCCAGTAACGTGAATTTGCTTTTTGCGTTGGCATTGAATTTACTGTTTCAATACCTTTCTCGACGGGCTCGGGCTTTCGGCTAAAAATAGATCAAGTGAAATGCATCTGTTCTGATCAGTTTTTTAATATCTGATCCGTGGTCCGTCTGTCCACATCCAAAAATAAATAAATAAATACTGTTTCTCATCAACTAAATTGAAGTCCAGACTCTACTTCCCCCGCACCCATCCAGTGACGTGAATTTGCTGTTTGCTGTGGCAGTGAATTTACTGTTTGTCATCAAATAAATTGAAGTCCAGACCTAAATTCAGATGCCACTAGCCACGTGGCTGCTGGATATAGCCCAAAGGGCGCTCCACTAATGGTTTTTCCCCACATGATTGCACTGGAATGGGACCTAAGGGGCTCCACTAATGGTTTCCTACATGATCTCATTCCTGGGTATTTTTTTGAACAGTGGGGTGTTGTTGGAGTCACGACCTCTCATTCCTGAGTATTTTGAACAGTGGGGTGTTGCCGGAGCCACTACCTACCGTCTTCCCCCGAACGCAAAGCACCCTCGTTTTGGCGGTATCTGGCCGGAAATACTTGTATACATTCATTTTAAGGGTGCGTTATGTTCGGGGGAAGACGATAGTAGTACGTTTGCCAGTTATTTTGTTCTGATGCGGCCATAGGATGGTGTTCTTTGGGGCTTGACCTACTGAATGGAAGAAGGTGGTGGCACCAGGCGAAAAAAAAAAAGAATCAAACCTTAGCGCGACGTGTTCTTTGGGGCTCTCGACCTACTGAATGGAAGAAGGGGGTGGCACCAGACAAAAAGACTCGATTGTGCACCCGTGACAAAGCTTGGGGCAACAGAAAGGGGGTGGGACCAGGAAAAAAGTTTTGATTTTGCACCCGGGTGTCAGAACTCGGAAAGTGGCGGAAATGGGCAGCGCAAAAATATTCCGCAGCGCGAAAAAGAGGCCTGGAATTACTGGTGGTTGGGGGGCATGGAAGGATTTTCCAGGTATTCTTCAAAACTGGAAGGTCGTCTATGAAAAGTAGGGCAGACCCCAGGGGTGAAAACAAAATTGGTACAGACCACAAAACAGGGCAAACTGGCCAGTTGTGACAATAAAGCGCCGCTTTCTTTGTTAGACTTTGGGGTTATTGAAATGAAAGACAAAAGATGGGAAAAGCCTCATTTGAAGGGAAGAAATTTCAAATTAGCATAGCGAGAATACTTGCAGTCAGAATGCTCACCTGGGTTCAAATTAGCATAGCGAGAATACTTGCAGTCAGAATGCTCACCTGGGTATCTGCTCAGAGTGGAAGTCTGCATGGGCTTCTCCAGAAGCACACTGTGCACTTGGACATCTGCACGTCCAGGTGCATTCCGGCCCGACTACTGGAGGATCAGAGGGAGCCATTTATGTGCCGTTTTCGGACTTGGGAATGAGCTTTACTTCTGGGTATATTCTCAAACCAGCTGGGCCTTCTTGGGTATTTTCGAGGACTACCGAGTTCTTACTGGACACAGGAAATCCAATGGGGTGTTTTTTTTTTGTTTTTTTTTTTGTGTTTCTCCTCTGCGTGCCCTTTCTCTCTCGCTTGTGCAAGTGTCAGCAGTTTTGCCAGGATGCCTTTGATGATGCAAACTTCTCTACTACACAATGGCTGTGTGCAAACTTATGAATGCATGTGGGTTTCTGTGGGGTTGGTGTGGTAGACTTTGAAGAGCTTTCCTCGCTCTGAGCGCGTAGCTCATGACCACTGCCCTCTGCCATGTGAAAGGTGATGATGAACACATAAATGACCAGGATGGGATGGAATAGGGTGGCGATGTTGGGGGTCCTTGCAGTCATAAGTGGCATGTCTGTGCTGTGGTGATGCAGGAGGCAATGTGCTTCTGACTGCATTTTTGTCCCTCTGGCTGTTCTTCAGGGGATGGGCAGCATGAATTTGCTGGCTATTTGCGAGCGAATAACACACGCGGCATCTCCATACAGTGATCGTGTGGGCGGTAGCATGCTACCTGCTATGTTAGGCCCTCTTGTTGTCGTTGAGGGGGAGGGGAACATGGATTCGCTACCGTTCTCATCCGAATAGAACACCCGGTCATTATAGCTGTATTTGGTTCAACTTTCAGTCCAGATACGGCAATAATTACGGGGCCGCCTGGTCATTATTTGGTGCAACTTTCAGTCCAGCTACCTTTCAGTCCAGCTACCTGTATTTGGTGCACCTTTCAGTCCAGCTACCTGTATTTGGTGCAACTTTCAGTCCAGCTACCTGTATTTGGTGCAACTTTCAGTCCAGATATGGCAATAATTACGGGGCCAACTGGTCGTTATTTGGTGCAACTTTCAGTCCATCTATGGTACGTAATTATCGGGCATTCTATTCGGGTAAAGACGGTACATCTCTGCAAGCCGACAGCACATTGCTGTGCCCATTTGGCCACTCTACCAATTTCATCCACTTGTAATTTGGTGTAATAATGTGTAATAAAAATACTAATGATTATTTTCTTGTTCTAATAAGTAGATGGCTACGCTCCAGCAAATTCGTTCATAAATTGCATACTCTCTTCTTACCCGGGAGTGCTTATTTTTCTTATTCGTTTTATTCATCTCCAGGGAGCCAAAGACTTGAAAAGTCAAAAGACCGAAATGCTTGAGTCATTTCAATAGGCTCAGAGCATGCACCAGTCCTATGACGAAGAGTGGATGGAGCCTGAAAATATGATCGTTCCTCTGAGCTGGGGTTGCCTCGAATTCGTTTGTCGAAGAAACTCGATGATAAGTTTTTTTTTTTTTTTTTTCTCCAGCGCGTGTTGGAACGATTTCTCGTGGGCAGCGCCTCTTCTTTCTCTTTTTCTCTTTTTTTTTTTTTTTTACGTGAAAAGCCAGAGCAGTGTCGGTAGGGGAGGTGATACGAGCAGCCTCCCCTAGTACGTGATCCGTTTGCTCCAATCTTCTGGTGGGGAGCCACACCTGCTGGAAATCAGGTCCAGCGTCCCATTTAAACAGTTGATGCACAGCAGATGTTAAGTAAGAAACTGATGGCCAGCATTGACTGCCCCAGTGAGGCCGGTGGGTTGACTGAGCATCTGCTAAGTGTGTGTAATGCTGTCATTGTATATTAGACATATATGGAGTTAGTCTGTTCACGTGTTATGTACGTTTGCACATTCTGAGTACTGTATTAAGGCATTTCAGCTTGCGACGTCCATCCGTGGAGCACCTTGGTTTGCGCTCCGCCCCCCTCCCCCTTCCCCTTACCTGGTTCTCTTGATCCTCGCTTTTCCCCTTAAACCCTTGCCCCCTTTGAGCCGTTTAACCCTCACCCGTCGGGCATTCTACCTGCTGTCTTTGGTCCATTAAACGGTAGTGCGGTTGCGGGAGGCAGCCGTGGCCACCTCCCTGTGACATCAGCTAGATTCCAATTGCTCTCGTCGACAAATATTTTCACAAACAAAGCTCCAATCTATTCATGGGAAGCAGCACGTGCTGGGGACCGGGCCCCGGGTCCCATATGAAAATTGTACAGAAAGTTTAAAACACCGGGGCCATTACCCGGCTTCGGCTGAGAAAACAGATCATGAGTTATAAACCTGTCTCACCCCTCCGCCTCGCTTACCAAGCCTCTGGGACCAGGCCTCAACCCCCCAACTGCTGGGTTACAGAGCGGCGCAACCCGCCTCGGCATACCTGGCAGTTGTCTTGGCCACGTCAGCAACGACCCGCTAATGGTCCAGATTCCAGTAGAATGCCTTCCTCCCTCGACTATTCCCCAGATTCTCCCCCAGACCCCATGCCCCGGATCCTACTCGGGTTACAGAGCAGCACGGCCAAACTCGAGTGCCAGCCGGCATCGTCCAAACCAGTTGCAGGCCATGGGAGTGGATCAAGATAGAGACAACCGAACCCCCAATCTGTACTGCAGCCCCGGTTCAGGATGCAAACCCGAGCAATTTCCTTTTGGCTTTCAGTAAGTTTGAGTAATTGGAGGACTTAGCCTAAATTCTGAAAGAACCAGAGCCAGACAAGCAACTGCCGCTCAAAAGGCCCAGCCATTGAATATGCACATTCACAATATCTGGCAGTATGCCTCTCGCAGGTGGAAGAACATAATTCCTTCTGCAACCCTGGTCCTTGCTTAGTGTGTAAGAGGTTGAGTAAAGTCACTCTTCTGTAACCCCAGGGCTCAGTTACGATTTGTATGCACCCAGTAATCGTCTGTACTACTTCGCCAATGGTACCAAACAGGTCTTTCTGAGGGGGATGGTTAGCACACCTTTCCCTGTGTTGCATTTGAGGCTGAAAAGCTGCACAAAAGAAGCCTTTCTTCGCATAAATTTTGCAGCATGCACACACGCTCACACACACACACACACACACACACACACACACACACACACACACACACACACCACACACGTACACACGCACGCACACACACACACACACACACACACACACACACACACACACACACACACAGCCAGTTTGTTGTAATGTGGTCATACTGTTTAGGCATGCTGCAGTCACTCGCCTGTAACCCCAGGACTCAGTTACGATTCGTATGCAACCAGTATTCTCACGTGTACTGCTTCGCAAGTGATACCAAACAAGTCTTTCTGGGGGGGGATGCTTAGCACACCTTTGCCTGTGTTGTATTTGAGGCTGAAAAGGTGCAGAAAACACGCCTTTCCTTGCATAGTCCTGCAGCACACACACACACACACACACACACACACACACACACACACACACACACACACACACACACACACACACACACACAGCCAGTTTGTTGTAATGTGGTCCTGTTTAGGTAATGCTGCAGTCACTCTTCTGTAGCCCCAGGGCTCAGTTCGGATTCGTATGCACCCAGTATTCATGTGGTACCAAACAAGTCTTTCTACGGGGGAATGCTTAGCACACCCTTCCCTGTGTTGCATTTGAGGCTGAAAAGCTGCAGGAAACACACCTTTCCTCGCATAGTTGTGCAGCACACACACATCTACCCCCCCCCCCCGGCACCTCAAGCACCACCACTGCTGCTGTCGTCGCTACCACCATCATCTTCATCACCACCACAACCATCATTGCCAACACCCTCCCCGCCAACATCTTCTCCTACATCAACCCCTATGCCATCTGTCTCCTCTACCTCTTCCTCTTCCTCGTCTCCTTCTTCCCCTTCGGCCACCTTGCAGGCCTCCTCTTCATCATCGACCTCAGCATCACCGTCATCACGTTCATGGTGGGATCAGCTGCGACAACAACCCCGTCGGCGGACGCATACGTCGTTAGATCGACTGTTGCAGACGCCTTTTCGACGGGGACGTTCTCCATCTCCACCGCCACCTCCAAGACAGCGGCCTCGTTTATCCTTGAGTGGCATGATCACCACGCCTCCTGCAAGGATTATAGATCTGCTCCGCCAGCATGCTTGCAACTGTTCGGAACGACATCGTTGCCTTCTATACACGTTAGCCACGAATAGTACATGTCGAGTCCAATGCCGGCAATGTGGAGATGACTTCTTCAGTGCCGCGTGTGGAGCAAAAGGGCAAAATCTCATTTTATTTTGATTTCCAGTACGAATACAAACTGTGAGAGCATGGCCTATTGATCCTTCACGTTTCAGGACTTGATAGACACAAGGTGTAGCTACTTGTGCAGTGTTAGCACGACTAGCAACCGCTCTGAGCACAAGTGCAGCTGATCAGCTCCACTTCCCGCATCTGGTCCACCTAGTTCTCACCCCTGACCCACCCCTCTCTCATCCACCTAGCCCCGCTCGCTCCCCTGCCCCAAGTGACAATGACCCATCTTCTGATTACCTGATGGAGCCCCCGATTGAAGATCATCTCTCTCCAGAGCGCACACTAGAGCCAATTGATCGAGACCGCAATGCGTCTCCGCCACCTGTGCAATCTGCAGCATTGAAAGAATCTCCCCCTGCTGCGAACGAATCTCCTGCGCAACCTGCGGAATCGGACAGTGTTATAGGGCTACAGCGAGGCCGCTGTGCGTACTATGCCATTGATGTATGTCTCCTTGCATACAATTGTAACTCTTTCCTGTTTCTGATTTCACAGACGTTGTCCACTGGATAGAAGAAGAGCACCGTGCTGTTTGCCCAGAGGACAACAGTGCTGCACCTGGTGTGAACATAGAAGTCCTGTCTATGACATTTATGGGTAGGTGACTACAATTCCGGCCTGCTCCACAAAAATACGTGCCAGTCATGGATCTGAATATTCGGGCATATATCTTACATCGTCCAGGTCATTTTAGTGCCCTTACCTTTGCGGTTAATTCATGAGCGCTATGGGACAATGGAGGTAGGGTGTACACAACGGGAAATATTAATTTTTTTCTATCACCAAATAGTGGAGGATCACTCAGTCTTGCTCGTCCAGCAGGAACAGTAGGTCGATGAACACTTGCAAGCACTGCACCCCCCAGAGAACAATCCAGCTGATTCTACCACAAACAGTGAAGGGACCTCTCCAGAGGATGCTGGTTGTGCCCTCCTTTTGCGTCTTCGCAAAGGTACAGTTCGGTTGGCATGCACACGGCATAGCCTTTGCTACGGACACTATGTGAAGGGATGGTCGTTGCTAGCCTCTCCCACAGAGATTGTGATCCCCTGTCTTGTGCTCATCCCCCCAACCCCTTGATTACGTGCCCAGCATGCCGTTGTGGCCTTGATCTGCCATGCTTAAATAATTGTGCACGTCGGCCTTCCATACTGATGACATGCAACATGCCATATGTCGTTAGCGTTTCCAGGAAGCTGTCATAGAAAGTATGTGCCCTTACTGCGTACGCTATCCCCAGTGCCATCATCATCCTCTCCTAGCATGTCCCACATGTGATGTTGGTCATACACCTACGACAACTGCAAACGGATCTCCCTCTTCCTTGCCAGACGAACGACAGATACAGCAGCTCGAGGAGGAAAATAGACTTATATATGAACCATCTGCAGAGCGATGTGCTGATAGTTTATCACCACTAGGACGAACTGTTGCGGACGAAATACTGCAGCAGCTGAACACCTTTGGTTTGGACCGATCCTCCCTATCGTTGTCTGCCCATACAGAAGGAATACATACTGAGGAAACCCAAGAAAGATGATCTATGCCATTTTGTGATGACCCGTCGGAGATTTAACTAGCATATTGCTAGTTTCGTGAGGTTTATGAAGGGATAGTCCATGCGAGTTGCTGCTTTCATACGTACATTGATAGTCAGTATTGTTCTCATGTACGGCACCCTGATATGTCATGTCCAATTTGTATACATGGGCTGGAACCCCAATACCTCTATTCTGCGGTCGACGTGCCTCGGTGTTCCTAGCATGTAGGAACCATGTAGTGTGTGACATTTCTCTGCACCGCGCCATTCGATGCAACAACTGTGATTGCGAAATTGAATGCAGTGCTTGCATAGTCCACACTCGAACCGGTCCTGTCTGGTCTGTATGGGTGGCCACTTACCGTAGGCAATGGCTGCTCCTCAACTCAAGGTCTTATGCAACCCAAACACTAACCTCCCTAATGTGCTATTCTAGAGTAATTTGTTCCAACAGTGAGTGTTTCGAGTTCTGCGAAGTTCGTCATACACCTCTCTCATGCCCTTTGCATGTCATACTCTATCCTTCCCTTCACATGTTTTTCTGCTGCCCTTTGCCCTCCACCTCCCCATACCCCACACTCCTAAAGAACTCCGATTTTTATCCCTTTCTCTCCACTCTCCTCTCCACCCTCCCCTCCACCTTCTCCGCTTGTGCTACAAGCAAACACATACGAATGAGCAAGAACAAGAGCAACCACTATTCTTAGGCTCAATCGCCCTCTAAACAACAATACCTCATCGACAACCAGTGCATACGCAATCATGCTGCAAACAATTCAATCACGCCTGACACAAGAATAAAAGGGTATCTTGGACGAGCCCATAACCCCACATGAGGTCTGGTAGGCCCTACAGGGTATGAAACATGAGAAAATGCCTGGGATAGATTCATTCCCAAAAGAATTTTTAGTGCGATTTTGGGACCTCCTCAGTGATGATATCATGAAATATATAAAAGCGGTGCAAAATGAGGGCTTATTTGGGGGGAATAATTAGATAGGGGGTCACAACCCTCCTCTACAGCAAAGGGGACAAATAGAGCATAAGAAACTACAAACCCACCACCCTTTTTCCGGTCCCGTACAAACTGGTAGCCAAAGTCCTCACTGACAGACTGCTACCTCTGATGAACATGCTGATTCCCCCAGACCAAATAGGATTCATGCCCAATTGTAACATCTATGACAATATCCTGTTGGTTAATGAGACCATAAAGTTTCCTGCCAACGAAAGGTCCAAGTTGCAATCCTCTTCATAGACTTCAAAAAGGCGTATGATCATGTTGACTGAGACTTTTTGGACATGTAACTGCTCATGATGAAATTTGGTCCAGGCTTTTGTCAATGGGTGCACCTGCTGCACAGATCAGCCACAACCAACATAATGCTCAATGACCACCTCTCACCACCGATTCACCTTCAAAGATCGGTGCGCCAAGGAGACCCCATTGCACCGTTGTTGTTTGTTATTGTCATGAAGGCCCTCGCATCGATGATCAAAGTCCACCTTCATAGCGGCAAGGTGCCTATCACAAACATACCGCACCACCTCATTCTGGTGATATCGCTCTTTGCGGACGACCTCACCATCCTTATACATGAAGATCCGACCAGTCTCCAAACTCTCACTCAAGTTATACACCTCTTCTCGTTGGCGGTCGACATGAAGGTCAACTGGGGTTCCAAGGCAGAGGGTTGGTGGCCCCACCCTCAAGCACAGCGTCCCCCACCCGAACCGAGTGTAGCATGGCCCGCAAGGAAGAAGCCATAAGGATTTTGGGGGCGAGACTAACCGCTGTGGTTCCCCCAGCAGACCAAAGGGACATGGTGGTCAATATGGCAGTGGGCCGACTAGCCAAATGAGAAGGCCTGCACACCTCACTGGTGGGACGCGCATTAGCGATCAATAGTGTTGTCTTGGCGGCCATCTGGTACAAACTGGCAGTGTGGCCGTTGAACAAACAGCAACACACCAGATTAAAGAAAGTGCTCACAACAACCTACTTCTGAAAAAACAGCGCCAAGGCTCAAGGCTGCATCAACAAGGTGAAATGTGATGTCCTCACACAACCCAAATCCAAAGGGGGGGTGGGAATCCTGAGCCCTGAAGGAGAAAGTGAGGCACTCATTTTCAAAGTCCTCACGGGAAACGACATCCCCTGGGAACCACTGACCTACCTGCAAATAGCCAATCTTGCTCCACAAACTGATGCAGCCGGAAAGGTTCATGCATTCCAATGGCTGACAAATAACCACCGGACCATTCTGTCACCCCAAAGCAGCCGCAACCTGGTAAACCAGCACACGCTACAAAGATGGAAATAACGGCAGATCCGCTCTGCCCCTATATGCTCAAGCTTTCGAGACGACGAGGGCCACAGCAAAGACATCCTCACAACAAGTGACATAACATAGGGCGGCAACCCCTCTTCGGCAACCCACATGTCCTTCAAGAAATAGGAGGCCCCTTCACCTTGACAACGAACTCCCCATGGCTCACCTATGCCAAAAAGGGTGTTTTCACGGTCGGAGAGCTGTGGGACCTGGTGAGAGGGGAGTGGGCAACTCGCAGCCAGCTGCAATAGAAACTCAAGCATGTCAAAAATGTAGAAGAAAAGGCTGGTCTGTTAAGAGAGGCCCTCCCTATCGCTTGGCGGCTCATCCTGCGGGAGGGACCGACGGTCCAACAAGACGGCTAGGTGGTCAGATACTTAGATCTACCTGTCCCCCTGGTCATCTTTAAAGTCAAGAAGAACAATAATGGGGCCTGTGAGCTAGAAGCCTTCAAACCGTAAATGCCCTGGGCAATGTTCTCAAAACTGACAAAAAATGAAAACCTGGACACCACATATGGGTGTGGGGGATTGATGCAGGTGAGAGTGGTAAGAGACCCAGAAAATGGCCATTACACATACGAGACCACCGCACCCATAGCCAAGCTCCCCTTCGACCAGGCTGAGTTGGAATGGTCTGGCTCTAAACCAATGCACATATGGGATTACACAGTTAAAGGAGGATACAAAACATCACGACAAGACCAACCAATCAACCACATGATAACGATCAGATGGGCAAGGGAGTTGCTGCTGGAGCCTAAACTATCAGAATCCCTTGCTTGGTCTAGATACGCGAAGATCATGCCCACAAACCCTAGGTCTCTTGCAGTGGCAGAACCTGCACCGCTGCCTCCCCAACCCCGATTGGCTCGTGTTCAGAACTGACCTTCAACGAAAAAGGAACCTATCTCCCATCTATGCATATTGCGAGAGGTCTCAGATGCTGGCCCGAGCAACCCTCAAACATTGTTTACTAACATGTTCAATGGTCACCCAATTATGGCAGTGGTGGGATGCGGCCTTCCACTCCCTCACTGGATATCACATTCCCTGGGACCTTGGTCTCCTTCTGCTGGGAGAGAATCGCCGCCTGCTAGCACACTGGTCCCTATTCGCGACAAACCCCTTCTCATACACGAGGTTGCATCTTCTCACGTTGGCCTGGAGAGCCAGATAAACCTTTGAAAGAAAGAAACATCAATTCGGCCTGCAGCAAGCACAACAAGTTGTTGAAAAGCAGATCAAGACCAAGACCCGGGAAACCTGGAAGTTGATGGAATGCGACTTCTTCAAGGAAAAAGACTCTCTCGCCAAGGAAGCTATTCAAAGCTCCTATATGCAGATTTGGCAGGACCCCAACAAAATATTTTCGGAACTGGACACTGCCCTTAAACCACCAGTACTTCCTAAAGTCGTGCCCGTTAACGCTACGCGATCTTAGGAAACGTACCGGCCACTACAGGAGCGCCCAAATTCATCCAACTAGAAACATTTTTACTCTATTTTTTTCCGCGGCCGGATAGCTGGGCCAAGTACTGGTGGTTTAATATCACATGGCAACCGTGGAGGAGTATGGAACCTGGTTGGCAGAGGAAACCCTTCAGTGACTTCCAGGTCCCGTACCTCCAGCCTAACTTTATCCTCCTCCCAAACCCTGTGTCACCCGCCCAGCTGCAACCACAGCTGCCCCACCCGACCCGGCCCTAACCGTAGCCATACTCACCGTAGCTGCCGCACCCTTGGGCACCGTCCCCTCCCCTCTTCCCCCCTCTTTTCCCTCTCTCCCCCTCCCTACCCGCTTCACCCCCCTTTCCCCCACCCGCCCTTCCAACCACTCGACCCACAATCATGAGACCGGCGTAGGTCGCCGGGCACGAGGAAGGACTCAGGAAACCCTGCAGGGATGCGGGCCACAATGACAAATCGGCAGAGCGGACGACATATGGGGACCAAACACCTCAAACTGTGTAAGCCTGTGACTCAACCGCCGACAGTCTGAAAACAGAAACACAACAAGCAGCGGATGATGGGATGACAAAATTTCAGGCAAAGAATGTCATTGGTCGAAGAGGAGGATCAGGGTGTAAATGCTTCAAGGGTTTAGGGTTTAAAAGAGTTCATTGGGAGGAAGGATGATTGTGACCACCCTCACAACCTCCCACTGCCCGGCATCCACACAAAAGACAGGGGAAGGGGCTAGCATCTTTTGTATAGTTTTGGCGGCCCACCTTCACGCTGAAAAGGCCCCCCCCTGTTGCAGTCCCCATCTGAACACTGTGAAATGATCTTTCAACCGTAAGGGAAAAGACGCTAATAACTACATGATCACTTGTGGGGGCCTGATTCTGGCCTGAATTGGCATCTCCCTTGCAACTTCCAAATGAACTCTGCAAAAGATCTTTTAGGGAAAGGCTGCAAATTCCTGGAATACAGCAAGACTAAAGGGAAAAGGGACGAATAGGACAACAGCAAGGGCTTCGTATTTCCAGGGATGGGGCTAGGTCGGTGCTGAGGAGAGATCTCTACTAAGGGCAAGGCATTGCACACAGCCCCAAGGGAAAAGTAGCTCTGAGCCAGACTATTAAAAGACTATAGCCCCAACATATGGTACTGTAATGCTGTTTCCAAGGGACTCTGGACCCGGTTTCCAGCAGGTGCCGCTCCCCACCAGTAGATGGACCAGCCTATCAGCCAAGCCCTCAATCCCGGTGGTTCTCTTACCACCACCAGGATAGTGGACTTGGGAAAGGGGTTTTCTTCCCCCCCCCGCTCCTTTCCCCCCCCCAAAAAAAGGAGAACAGACGATATGAAGACCAAAAGTGAAATAAACAGGAGTATGAAGATCTGAAGAGAAACGCACAGGAGCATACCTTACCTTCTACTCTGCCTCCTCCTGTTATAATGTGCAAGTGGGTCGTTAAGGCACACGCAGATGTGGGCAGTTGGTGCTCGGCCACAGTCAACGCGGGCAGCCTTGTACGTGCGAGGCATAGTAAAAGAGGAGATGTTGCCCCAAAGAAATCCCAACTAAACGCAATTCAAAATGGTTTAGTTATGATTCATGTTGCTTGCTAAAGAGGTGAATTCTTTAGTTGTTGGGCTGGCTCAACTCGAATCTACTTGTCTGGGTGGAATAGGGGCTGTTGCTGTGGAAACCTACAACACACACACACACACACACACACACACACACACACACACACACACACACACACACACACACACTACGCACACACACATACACTCTCCAAGATCTCTCGGACCTTTGGGGAATTGGGTCGATGCTTTCTTGCTGATGGAGTCATCTGTTTGAGGTAAGTTGCCTTTCACTCTCCATTCCTTTAAACTGGGAAATATATGTGTATATATGTATATGTGCAAGTGTGCCGCTTCCGCGGTAAACGGGTGTGTGTGCACTTGGCGATGAACCACACAAACATGGCCAACCTTGCGTTTTTTATTATCTTGCCTATCTATACGTTCTTTGTTTTATGGATGGTTTATGATGATTCGTGGATGGAATGAGAGCGAGAATTTGGGGTTCTTGAAAAAAAACACAGACGCTCAGGCTGTTCTTGTCAGGGCTTTGGATCGACAGGCTGGTAGGACTGAAGGGTTGGTGCGAGTCAAGTTGGCCACTTTTGTCAGGGGTATTGCTAACTCTGGGTGACATGGTGAGTGCTTATCATCACTCAAATGCATCCTTGGCAGACTGTTGGGGTCCGAACTCCTGAGGAGTCCGTGACAGTTTCATGAAAGTCTGACACAGTCATGCTTCGTGGATTGTGCATAGCAAACATCACAACATACACAAATGCACCACTGCTGGCTGCGGCTAGAGCAGCAGTGGTGTGTGTGTGTGTGTGTGTGTGTGTGTGTGTGTGTGTGTGTGTGTGTGTGTGTGTGTGTGTGTACAAGTCTTTTTGTTTATTTTTGGGTGGGGCTTTAGCGCGCGGGAGCAGCAAGTTGATCCCCTGCACAAACGTGTGGGTGCACACGGACACACTCGAACACAGCACTGCTGCTGCAGCAACAGGTCTTATGCAGCAAAAGGACTGCTACACCAACAGGACTGGTTGCAGCCAACCTTTTTCGGCAGCAGCCAGCAGACCTGCTGCAGTAGCAGTGGTATCTTTTTCCCTTTTTAGTTTTTTTCTTATTTTTTTGGGTGCGTGTGTGTGGGGAGGTGGGGGGGTGGGGGTGGGGGTGGGTGTGTGTCCGTGTGTGTGTGTGTGTGTGTGTGTGTGTGTGTGTGTGTGTGTGTGTGTGTGTGTGTGTGTGTGTGTGTGTGTGTGTGTGTGTGTGTGAGCCTGTTTTCTTTTTTGGGGAAACTGTGGCTGTGGCACACTTTTAGTTTGAAATAGGCAAGCAAGAACAAAGTGGCACCCATGTCATGGTGTGAGTTTTGAAATGTACAAGTTTAACCAGGGTTGGAAACTGCGCCAATCATTACCCGCAGTGGCGCTTGGCAGATTTAGTGTTGCTTTTTTTGCTCCATTTCGGGAACTGCTAAAATTGCCTGTTCTGAACGTCGGGTGTCACTCCAACGTACTTGCCCCCTTTTTTTTTTTAACATCATTTGGGGCCCATGCCCAAGAGGTGATACAAGCTGCCTCTGGGGGGTGGTGTCCCCACTGTTTGATGGCTCCATTCTATTAGCTGGGAGCGTCACTTGCTGGAAACTAGGTCCAGCATCCCTCTTTATTGGCACAAACTAGTGCTGATCCCCTGATGGACCAGGGGGCCCTTGACCGACTGGGAACCTGCCGGTCGGACCGGTGCCGCACTCTTTTGGCGACCAGAAAGCCAACAGGCTGTAAGGCAGGATTTTGATGGCGCGTGCAATAAATAAATAAATAAAATATGCATATCCCATCTTGTTGTGTGCGTCCGGCTTCGAGCGAGACCCTTCAATTGTGGTCTTCGCCAGTCCCCGGTCTTAGGAATTTTTTATTTTGATTTGGAACAGCAAGGATCATGCAAATGATAGTTATGAAATTTTGGTGTGCCATGCATGTATTCATTCTGCCAATTTACTAATTTTGAGAACTGTGACACGATCATCAGGAAGCATAATCATCAAGCAAAGTCGATGCAAACGAGGCAGGACTGACTGACTAAAGATAGAGAGAAGATAAATGAGGGAAGGTGAAAACTCGTAATCATCTCAGAAAGTACAGATGAATAGTCATGGTCAACACTCGTTAAGAGTCCTCACTCATCCCTCTGTGGTCTCATCATCAATCTCTTATTTGGTTGTGCATCTCTTGTGCCTCAGGCCATGTCTATGTACCTCCTGAGATTGTGGCCCCTGGATATAGAGCCACCTAAAGCCTGCAAGTTCCGAACACTTTCATGCAAGGCTCATGATACAGAAGTCGACCATAGCACAAAATTCCCCCCATAGGGTAGGAAGATACGGCTGAGAGAAAATCCCTCGTCTGATATGTCTGAACTGAGAAGGTCCCATCACCGGCTCAAAGTCGATCTCTGCAGGTGAAATATACCTCTTGGCCAGATCTACCAAGTCACCTTAGCAAGAACCATTTGTAAGAGGAAAAGGAACTGAAGGCTTGGGGTAATCCGTATAGAGCTTGGGTCTGAAGCTATTGACCAGCTTCGTGCCACTCTCATCATTCTTCTTCACCGCAAGATATTTTGCTGCTGAGGTCTATACTGAATCAAAGTCCTCATGAGTTTCCTTTCCCTTCTTCACATAGAGCCTCAAGTCAAGGATGATGTCTTCTGCAAACTCGGTAAGAGCAACGAAAATTGATAAATCTTCCTGTTTGAAGCCGATTGCATTGACATACCGATACTGAAAAACATTCTTGAGGGCTATCTTGTTGAGACCGATCATGATGGTATGAGGAATTGGAAATGAAACAACGGTGCTCATGTGTCAGGGTAAACATTGAAACTGATCTGAAATGATGAATTCCGATCGATAATAGTCAACAAGAATTGATGACAGCTATGCAAACCGAATGTCATCGACGAGAATGTCGATTGAGTGATATTGACTTATTGCGATGATTGGATAACGGACGAGTAATAATAACTGACAGGGGGTGACTGACAATGCCTCAGGAGACCGAATGTTGTCGTGTGAGTAGTGGCCAATGATCGCAAAAGTAACGAGTGACAGTGCGTGTTGCTGGGGGAATTTTGATAATTGACATTTCGGTAAAGTGTGCTTAGAGAAGATCTAAGCTTTTACGTATATTCATCTTAGTTTAGCTCGGGTCTGCTCAACTGTCTCGAGTGATGAGCCGGTACTGTGCAATTTGTCATTATGATCATGGAAATAGAAGGCATACTTTATATACTTCTTTTCCCCGATCCTTTGGACTGCATGCTCCCTCGAGATTAGTTTACAATGCTCCATGAGTTGACCGACTTCTGTTTCTCATCCATCGATTTACTTTTGCCAATATCACACCTCACTACCAAAATCTCTTTTTCTCTCATGATTTCCTCTCTTGTCCAAGGCTCATGTTATGGATAAAAAAACGAGTTTCTGATAGCTTGCTAAATTCCATACTCAAAGAAACGGAGAACAACCGTCGCACTCTGAATCATCCAATATTCCGTTTAGATTATTGCAGTGGACTGTGGACGTGTCGATTCGTTGCCTCGCCACTGGCATCAAGTTGCAAAAGGTTTTTCGAGGGATTTGCTGACTCAATCATTATTTCAATAGACCATGCCTCCTCTTCCTCAATGTCTTCTCCTTTTTTTTTTGTAATGAAGGTTGTCTTCTCCTCAACAGGGTGCATTTACTGTTCTATTTTCTTCCCTTGTCGCTTTGAGACTCACACTACCCAATATAACTTCGATCAGGGAGACACTCCTAAAGGTTATGGGTTTACTAGACACTACCTACTGGGCAGCAACCAACTCTACTCTTTGCGGAGAGTAGTATCCTTGCTTTTTTTTTTTTTTTTTTTTAGCCCTGAGCTGCTGTAGAGGCCAAGGACTAGACCCATGGTGATCACTGGCAGCGGCAGTCTATGGTTGTCCTGACAGGATAGGCCACCTTCCCTACCCTTCCCCACGTTAATACTCCGAGGGCGCCCCCTACTATCCTATCTCAGTGTGACCAACACTGAGGACCATCAGCCTACCATTATCGAGGGCAACTTGGACTGGACAGCAGTGACAAGCACCAAGGTTGGACAACCCCCCAGCCGTAGTGGAAGTGGAAGCGGACGACCCTTGCTGTACGGGAACTTCGGACGCCAGACTCGTGCAATCTTCTACAGACCCAATATCAAAGAGTCTACCCAGCAGGAGTACCTAGGCAAGGCAAGCTGGCGCCCATGGACACATCCTATCGCCCTTCCCCTATCTTACCCAAGGCTAGGCGGAACTCACACTACTGTCTTCACCCGAATATAATGCTCGGTCATTATAGCTGTATTTGGGGCATTTTTCGGTCCCGATGCAGCGATAATGACCGGGCGTTCTATTTGGGTGAAGATGGTAGCCGAAGCGACTTATATCCCTATCCTACCCTAGAGTCTAAGCCATGCATGAACAAAACCCGTCATGTACTTGGTAGGCCCCCCCCAGCCCGGTATTATAGTTGTATGTATATGCATGTCCAGAGGCTGTGTATGTATGAGTCTGGCTGGAGGCTATGTATGCCTGCGTAGCTGTATAGCAGGATGTATGTGCCCAAAGGCTAGATATATGCAGTTCTATGTCAAGGGAAAGGTTGTGTATGTATGCCTGGAGGCTATGTATGTCTGCGTAGCTGTATAGCAGGATGTATGTGCCCAAAGGCTAGATATGTGCAGTTCTATGGAGAGGGAACTATGTGTTCTTGAAGAGGTGACAGGCCAAGCTGGAGAAGAACCCCCCCAAAGTCCCAAGGCAGACTCGAACCCGTGATCTATGGCATGTGACGGGAAGGTTCTACCATATGAGCAACAATTGCAAACGACACCTATGTGTGATATGCCAGACTGGGGAGATTAACATAACAACCACGACCAACAACAACAAGCAACCCACGCAGCATCGAGACCCACATACAACATCGTGGACAACCCTTGGGTGGTGCACAAGCAGTGTATGTAATAACTTACCTTTGTCAACCCAATGGGGTATGCAAGTGACTGTTCATTATGTAAAGACCCTTTGGTGTCTCTGCGCGAAGGTATGGAGTTTTGAGCCCACACCCTCAGACCACAATGTGCATTGACAATCGGTGCCCTAACCACTGAGCCACAGGTCACTTGCTATCCTAGCTCCTCTTTTTTTTTTTTTTTTTTTTTTTTTTGAAACTTTGTATACTGGAAACCTACTTAACGGGTGATAAGAGCATCCCCGGTAAGTAGGTCCCGGCGTCAAAGGCTCCATCTATTGGTGGGGAGTTGCACCTGCTGGAAATCGGGTCCAACGTCCTTGTACAATGATGTGAATGTATCTGCTGGAAATCGGGTCCAGCGTCCCTAAGCAGAGATGTGTTGATATCTCCAACTACCTATGTATGCACGTTAAGCAATATATGTCAGATGACGGGAGAACCCTATCCATCTGATAGACAGTATCTCCAAAACAAATTGAGGCATCGAGCCCAATCTTATCGACAGACGAAACCCTAATCTTGATGTGATGTGGATGACGTATGTGAGCTGGAAATCAAAACCAGCTTCCCTATGCAATGATGTGCTGAGATGTCAAAGAAAACCTATCTATTAGACCAGGAGGCGAATCCCTAACATTGATGTGATGTGTGTGAGCTGGGAATCATAACCAGCTTCCTTAGACAATGATAAGATATCATAGAAACAATACAATTCATCCTATATATATGCAAACATGACATATATATTCTGAAAAGAACAGAGGCATTGATTAGTTCCCTACAGAAGGGAAGGATTCACCTCCTGCTCATGAAGTAATATCCCTAACAAGAGGAATTAATTTCTGACCTCCTGCATGCCGGTGATGAAAATCATCGTCATCCATCCCCAACAAGCAATCTTCAAACCCGCCAATAACAAATCGGGCTAGCGAAACCCTGACCTACCCCCCCCCTGATGAGCGGCCCTCCCCCTTGTTGATTGAAGTTGCAGAGGGCAACTCCAACCAGCAATCCATCCCAACTCAACAAGGGGGAGATTATCTAACCAACTCCCACCCCGTGCCAACCAAAGAAAAAACGATCAACATGAAAATACACCAGGTCGGGGGGGGGGGGTAATACGCACTCTCACCCTCAAACCCCTCATCGCCCGTCCTCTCAAGCCAGTAATTCCTCCCCACTGCGCCGCAATCGTCATGGCGGCCCTTATCATTGCCCGCGTTGTTGTTATTGGCTTAGTTGTCGCGGTTGTTGTTGTTGTTGCTGTTGTTGTTGATGTCGTTGTTGTTGTTGTTGTTGTTGTTGTTGTTTTTGTTTTTGTTTTTGTTTTTGTTTTTGTTGTTGTTGTTGTTGCTGTTGCTGCTGTTGCTGCTGCTGATGTCGTTGCCTTAGTTGTTGCTGTTTGTGTTGTGATCGTCTCCACTGCTGCAGCCGTAGCCGTCAGCCCTACCTCCCCCACCCACTCGCCCGCCTCCTCAAGGGCATATTCCCTCTCGTCAGTGCCTTGCTGACTCGGAGGCTGAGTGTTGTCGTCAGCAACGAGAGTTGTTGTCGTTGTTGTTGTTGATGTTGTTGTTGTAGTTGTTATTGTTGTTCTCGGTGTTGTTACTGAAGTCGCTTTTGTGTGCGCTGTTGACGTCACCACTGCTGCTGCCGTTGCCATCAGGCCCCACTCCACGTCCCACCCACCTGCATCACCAAGGGCATATTCCCACTCGCCGCCTTGATAATCACTTTCAGATTCGCACTCCTCACATACTGAACTGATAGTTGCATAGTAGTCGACGACATCTTCTTCATCCTGCTCACCAATTTCACACTCCTCACATACTGCAGCGTTAGTTGCATAAGAGCCGACGACGTCTTCTTCATCCTGCTCACCATCATCGATTACCCCATCCACGTAGACTGCGCAAATATTTGCGTAGTAATTGACCACATCCTCCTCATCTTGCCCACCATCCTCTCCATACCAGACATCGTTATCCGTGTCAAAAGACGTATCTCCATGTTGTGGCTCCCCCACCAGCTCCATCTCTAACCCAGACAGTTGCGCCCCTATGCATTTCCTCATCAATCTTACGGTTGGTGCTAACCTGCCCGCGCGTCACGGTCGTTCACGTCACTAACATCAGCTGCCATGTGGCCAATCAAGGAGCCACGTGCATCTGTCGGGCGCGCACACAGGCCTAGCAGCCGAGGAGCTCCTCTCCCCAGGCGCTAGTCTAGCCAGGAGGACCGAGCCTTACCGGTTAGCTACTAACACCTTGCGCCGGCTGGAAAGTGCCGAAATTGCTTCCACAATCAGCCAGGAGGCCCAAACCAACCATCTTCGCTGGTGAACCCAAAGCATATCCCAGAAGGCTGCAGGGGATTGAAAGGACAACGTTGGGTACCAAACCCATGACCTCCTAACTGCTACTTACATGCTCAACCACGTGAGCTAGCCCGCTTGGGCATCTTCTTCTTCTTCTTTCACCCTTTTCTTCTTTGCATTCTTACACCTCCCATTGTCCTTCCACTAGGTATGTATGCTGCTGCTTGTGGGCCTTCACACACAAGAAACGTCACCTCCCTAAGCCCCGCCCCCCCCCTCCCCTCCCCAAAACAATTCTGACTTTCCAAGTTCTAATGCGGAATACCCTGTATATATATATATATATACAGGGTAACCGGCATTCGGGACGGGCCGAACGCCTGAACCCGAACGCCCGAACCCGAACGCCCGAACCCGAACGCCCGAACCCGAACGCCCGAACCCGAACGCCCGAACGTACGGGACCCCTTCGGGATGCGTTCCGCCGTTCGGGCCGAACGGGGGCCAAAAAAAAACAAAAAAAAACAAACAAACACGATCTCAGAAAACTCTGAAAAAAAGATATGTTATGGAGAAAAATAAAATAAACAACATTTGCCTGAGCATTACATCCAAATTCCTTACCAAACAGAAAATAAAACTAATAATAAAAATAAGAAAAAAAGAAAAGAGAATTAAAATTAGTGAGTGAGCGATTCGACACCACCAACTTCGGAGATTTTTCGTTTTTTTTTGGCAAAGCCAAATGCCCTAAAAATTTACAGATGTGTACTTCACATGATACAAAACTCACTTAAAAACAATGAAAATAAAATAAAATTGTTTAGGCCCCGCAATAAAATGAAAACAAAAAGTAAAACGTGAAAAAAAACAAAATAGTTATGTTTTGAGACCACCATCTTTGGCGATTTTTAGTTTTTTGTTGGCTCAGCAAAATGACTTCAAAATTTATAGGCAGATACTTCACATCATAGAGAACGCACAAAAAACAAATCAAAAAAAGAACTTATTTTTAGGCCCCGAAATAATTTTTGGCGGGGGCCGAACGACTTCGGGTTCGGACCCCGAACGCCCGTACGTACGGAGGTCGGCCCGGGGACCTCCGTACGTACGGGCATTCGGGGTCCCGTACGGGGTCTGAACCCGGCGGCATTCGGCCCCCGCCAAAAAATATTTCAGGGCCTAAAAATATATGTTTTTTTCTGAATTGTTTTTTTAAGAGCTATGACGTGAGGTACTTGCCTGTGAATTTTCAAGTCATTTGGCTCAGCCAAATAGGAATTAAAAATCGCCAAAGATGGCGGTGTAAAAACATGCTCGCCCATGTTTTTCACTTTTTACTTTTTGTTTTCACTTAAGTTCGGGGTCTTAACAATTTTATTATTTTTTGAAACTTTCTTAGTGGGTTTTGCATGATGTGAAAAACACATCTGTAAATTTTCAGGGCATTTAGCTATGCCCCAAAAAAAATAAAAAATTACCAAAGATGGCGGTGTCGTAAAAGTGGTCGTGCACCCAGTAAATTTAATTCTTTTTTTATTTTTTGTTATTTTTATTATAATATTATTAGTATTTTTTCTCCGTATTTTATTTTTATTTCAAATTTGGTAAGGAATTTGGATGTAATGATCAGGCAAATCTTGTTTAATTTATTTTTCTTCATAACATATCTTCGGGCGTTCGGCCCGTCCCGAATGCCGGTTGGCCGAACGCCCCAACCCGACGCCCGAACGTATGGGACCCTTTGGGGATGCGTTCGGTCGTTTGGGCCGAATATATATATACATATATACATATATACAGGGTAACCGGCATTCGGGACGGGCCGAACGCCCGAATGTATGGGACCCCGTGGGGATGCGTTCGGCCGTTCGGGCCGAAGGCGGACCCAAAAAAAAAAAAAAGGGGTACTAGGGCGCAGTCACGAAAACAATTTGTAAATGCATTTCGAACTGCCTCTTTGGAGTCCAGTAC
>BFEA01000026.1:225046-290827 GCA_003427395.1 Chara braunii | reverse complement strand
CTTGTCGCTCCTTCTCCCATCATCTGTGTGTGTGTGTGTGTGTGTGTGTGTGTGTGTGTGTGTGTGTGTGTGTGTGTGTGTGTGTGTGTTAAGATGCGTCACAGTAAGACACATGATGATACAGAAACCATATCATCAAATAAACTCCGAAATAATGGATCAGCGCATTCTCCGTAAAAATCAAGTTGGGTGGGCACAGGATTTTCATTGACCCAAACTCTACACAAGGAGTGCCATCGTTGCTGTCCAGGGATCCAAGCCAACCCATACACTCTTCAAACGAGGCCATAGCAACAGGATTTACTTTGCAGAGCTTCCAACTCAACAAACAATAATAGTAAAAAATAATAGTAAAAAATAGTAAAACATAATGACAATAATGAAAAACAAATACGATTAATAGACTAAACATTCTTATTTATATCCAAAGTGGTTGGTAATAATTTTTGAAAACACATGTCAGCCAGAAGGCAAAGGTACCGCTTAGCGCACACAGCGCAGCAGGCTTGCGCTGGAGGTCGCGCAAAACAGTCGTCGGGGCGAAACTGCACACGTAGGTCCAACGCCGACACGGCGAAGCTTGGGGGGCTGTAGGGAGACGGGTGGTGAGCGACGCAGTCAACCATAGCCTGCGGCGGTGGTGGAAGGTGGGGAAGGAAGACGGGGCGCCATAAGCCACCTCGACTGGGAAGGGGGGGTGCAGGGATACTGCCATGACGGGGTTCGGGGTCATGGTGAAGATCTGCGGATGTTTTTCGATCCAAGAGCAGCAGAGTGAGCACTTCACTGAAGTCGGAAGCAGGTACCGACAAATTCCTGGTAAAAACGCGCAAGCTGGGGTGCCGGCCATAGCTTGCCTCCCCTTGGGGCCCCACGCTGGAAGACAGGCGCAGTGGGGGAGGTGGGTCAGACATCGATAGTCTCTCAAGCATTACATCAGCTGAAGCGAAGGCGTGCTAGGCACAAACAGGCACATAAGTGTCGCGAAAAGAAAGTGTAAGTGGTGACGCAATCAGAAAAGTCGTCTATTATCATAGGTTTTGACCTCAGCACCACCCTCATCTTCGTACCCTCCCTCACTCCCATACCTTTCGACATATCATCCTCTCCCCTTTCTTTCCCTCCCCCTTCTAATTGTCTTCTTCTGTATCCTTCCCCCGTTTTCCCCCTAACTTCTCCTTTTTCTCTGTCTACCTGCCTCTTCCTTTCATTTCCCGTTGTGTCTTCTCTCCTCTCCCCTTCTTTCCCTCCCCCTTCTAATTGTTTGCTTCTGTATCCTTCCCCCAATGTTTCCCTAACTTCTCCTTCTTCTCTGTCTACCTGCCTCTTCCCCTCATCTCTCATTGTATCTTCCATCCCTCTTTCGGCCCATCACCGTTCCTTTTTTCCTCCGTCTCTTGCCCCAACCAGTCCAGCGTCGGTCGCGCTTTCACGTGGGGGTGACGTGGGGACCGTCCTCCTTCCTCTCACCGCATCGCCTCCTAAGTGACCCCGGTGTACCTTTTTGGGCAAAAACGAGAAGAAGCGAGGAGTGGAGAGGGACAAGGGAAGTGGTGAGAAGGAAGGAATGTGGGGAGTGGAGAGTGAGGGGGAATGCGGACGATTCGTGGGAAACGAGGGGTGTAGGAAGTACAAAATCGGGATTGGCTGAGAGGGGAGAAGGAAGATCTGCGGAGAAAAGAAAGGACGGAAGTCGCAATTCGATGTTGGGACTGTAGTGACGGGGATATCACAGTTTTTCCGGGTAAGAAACTAGAAGGAACGAGGAGTGGGGAGTGGTAGGGGGGAATTTTGAGTCCACGATCCCGAGACAGCAAAGCCACGGGAGAAAAGAGAAGGCAAGAAGGAAGGGGGGGTGGAGAGACGAGGAGTGCAAATCCATCGTGTCGTCCGATGGAGTGGAGAGCGATAGGAGAGGTGATGAGGAGTGGAAAGGACGAGACACAAAAAGACATAAAAGAAAACATAACCCGATCGCATATCTCGATCGCAACTCCCTGTTCCCCCACAATCACGAAGAAAGGGGAAGGGGAACAGGAAGTGGAAGTGGAGTCAGAAGGAGCACAGAGCGGTAAAATCAGGACTGTGAAACAGTCAGAGGGTGTGGATTGAGGGGGAAGGAAGGGAAGCAGGGAGGGAAGAGACAGCGAACGCAGTGTATAGCGGAACACAGGGGGTGCAGAGGAAGTGTGAAGGGAAGAGGAGGAGTGTGAAGGAGCACACACACGAGATTACATACTAAACAACGTTGAAGAAAAAGGAAAGTGGAAGTCTAATGTGAAAATGACAATAAGCAAGGGAAAAGGTAAGGTCCAACGAGTGCATAAAAAAATGGATTCGATGCTCCTGTACAAAGGAGTAGCGAGGCATCATGCCCAGGGGCGTCTCACGGGTAACGGCCCCTCACTCAAAAAAGGAATCAGGCCGGCGGATGCGAGGGAGGGGGTTGAAGGGAACAGCCAGGAGAGTCGGCCAAAGTTAAGTAGAGAGTCAGGGGGTCAGGCCAGCTCGTCAACCGAGACGGAGAGTTCGGGAACATACCCAAAGACGTGGGCAGAAAGGGTGGGGAGACCATTTTCAGGAAAATCAATCTCAATACATAGGAAGAAAGAGGGCGAAGAGGGAGGGAAAGGGGAAGAGTGGAGAATCCCTCTGGGAAATCTTACAACAGCAGGGGCTTTCTCCCTGAGCCGTCTCCTGTCCACCTCTGAAAACAGAACACTGCTCCAAGGGGGAAGTTCTACCATAGTTAAGACACTCCCCCGGGAAGCAGTGAAAACGTGTGATGAACTTTACTCACACTATGCAAGCAATTAGGATTTTCACGATGATGCAGCATTCAAGTCCACGAATGATGAGGTTGGTTGGATTAGAGAACGTCTGAGAGACTTTAAAGGATCCTCGGAGGGCGCACACGAGTTCTTCCTAATACATCCAGTCTCATCCACCGTCATCACGGTCATTTGTATGTTTGACACTGACAAAAGAGCAATGGACGGGTGGAGATCACTCCGTTGTGGACGATCGGAAGTGCGGATCTACCCCTGGTCTCCCCCAAAGCAGCAACGACTGGAGGAATGAAGGGAACAAATGATGAGGGAATTTTTTTTGGTAGAATTTAAGCACATCCCCATCGAGATCCAGGCGGCCTTCGTGCAAGATTCGGCAGAGAAATATGATGTGCTTAACTTTATTGACCCTCTCCCACCACATATAGCACGGCGAGACGATTACCTGATGTTGGCCATCTGTCTAACCGAGGGGAAGATCTTTACAATTGATGACATTATCCCGTATTGCATAGGCGGGAAGATGTACCGCATGCATACCGCCCATAAACACCGGCCCTGGTGCTTTAAGTGTCAGGCTTATGGGCACCTTTACATTGACACGGCCTGTGCCCGCCACCCCTCTCGCACAACAAAACTCACAGGCCGTCCAAGGAAAGACTCCTTTGTAGAAACGCAATGGCGAACTGTTGATCCGGGTCATGAGGGGTGGGTTTATATTGATGCTACAAAGGAGGGGGGAGGCGATGTCGTGGGGTGGTCGTGGGAAGGGCAAGGCAAACCCCAGCATGACACAAAACCACCTGAGACATGGGTCCCCCCTAAGACCTTGGAGTCCCACTTACAACAACCAATGGGGAAAGGGGAGACATGGGAAGAAGTCATTAGGAAAAAGCAGGGGAAGAAAGGGTTGTTAACAGAAGGACCCGGGGTGGAGGGAGGCCCCAACAACAACAGATTTGCCCCACTGGGAGAGGGAGGAGAAAGGGGGAAATCAGAACCAAACACAAGACATGAGGGGACTGTCGGAGGAGGCCAAATGTCCACAGCTACCGATGTGGTAGGCCCGGATGGTGCTTCGGAGGGAGGAAGCAAAAGGGGGGGGGGTGTCGAGGAGGTGACCAGGTTGGAGAAAGACCCGGGGAAACCGTCACAACCGGCACTAAAAAGTCACGAACAGCAATCTGCACATCAAACACAGTTGGTACAGCCACCAGGAACGATGAGCAAGAAAGCACCGCTGTCACAACATACGCAAGCCCTACAGGCGCAACAAACACATCAAGCACAACAGCCGGTGCGCTTACAGCAACCGCGTCTGAAGCAGCAAGCACGGGCAAGACAAGTGCAACAAACACAATTGGCACAGCCGGCACAACAAACGGGGCAGGTGCAACCATCAGATCAATTGGCTCAGCAAATGGAGCTGCCCCAGCAGGAACAACATCCGCGTCCGGAAGATCAAGTACAACAAACATTGTCACGCCCCCACCGCTTCCAAGGCCGGGTTCGATGTCCCTCCTCGGGCCGAGTGCAGTGGGTTGGTGGACTGGCAGACTGTCACATAGGATTTCGGTAAGTATAAAGGAAATTATAGAAAAGTACATTCATAAAACAGCCTTTGTGACTCTCAGTCATACAATCGAGTAGTCAGGATCATCCCTCCTGCCAGTGGCGGCACGACTTAGAGTGAGGCATTCGGGTTTATCGCCTACACCTGGCCCCATGTAAAGGTTAGATTCAAGGTCGTCGGAGTCCCTATTATCCAGGAGTCCTTCAAGTAGCCTTGAGTGTAACCTGTAAATGTGAAGGGGGAATAGCATTCATGCATCATAGAGCAAATCACATTGAAAGAACAAGAAGACCAGATAAATCATAATAATAATGTCATGATACATCACAATGACTAGAGAGAGAGTCTCAATCAATAATGACAAGCGGTACCCCCTCGTGAGTGGGCTCGACTGTCTGGGACTCCATGTCCGGCACGCGCTGATCCTCCTCGTCATTGAGAACCCTGGTTGCTATTGGCTCTAGAACCACATACCTGATATCCATAGGTGCTGCAGCATCGATCTTGCTGATGTACGCCAGGCATCTAGCCATCTCCTCGCCTGCAACACTCCTGAGATAAAGCTCATCCACAAGGGTAATATCGCATGTAGCTCCGATCAATATCTCGATCCGTCCCCTCCGATCAATGTAAACGTACAAAACCTCCAGGAAACGGTCTCCGTAAAGAGACCTTCGAAAAACCTGCGTACCAAAATCTGCCCCGACCAAATGGTTGTAGTCATCCCCAAGGTATGGGACTGGACCTTCCCCTCTTGGGGTTCCGACAGTCGCCTCAGCTCTAGGCTCGCCTGACATATAGAAATCAAGCACCCTCAAGCAAATATCGTGCGAGAAAATACGCAATCCTCCTCAATGTCTCCCTCGGCCGTCGCTGCCTACCGGTCTCCAACGCTCAGCTACCACCAACAGACTCAATCTTTGTGAGTGTCCCAGTCGAAGTAGTCGCCGAGATGTATCCTAGACCTCTCATTCCTCCTCTTTTCACGGATGACACGAGCTGGCTGGATGTGATTGGTTTGGCAAAGAGGTACATTTCTCCGGCAATGATCGACGTTGAGGCGCTGACCGAGCACACCGAGTATCCCTACCTCAGACGAGGAGTCTTTTCAGTGGACGGACTACCTACTTTGTGAGAGGAGTTTTTCTCTATGGTTAACTACCGTGTCATGTGCCTCAGATGGTTATGCTCAGAGCTTGCTGGCTTCAGGTGGCATTTTGTCACGAAGCCTCAGTCTCAGAATGTACGTGGGCGTGGGTCACGGCACCAGAGAAGATCAGTGAAAAGAAAGATTGAGAGAGACTGACCAGAGGGATGAGTGGGGACTCTTGAGAGGTGCTGACAATGCTTGTTTATGTGTACTTTCTGAGATTACTATGAGTTCTCATTCTTCCCTCATTCAATTGCGTTTGTCGTTGCTCGAGTCAGTCGGTCTTGCTTCTTGCATTAATCTTGCCTGATGATTGCTTTCGTGGATGATTCTGTCACAGTTCTCAAAATTAGATTGATATAATTTATGCACACATAACACCTCTTAATTTTATGGTTGTTATCTGCATAATCCTCTGCTGTTCCGAATCAAAATCAAAGATTCCTAAGACCGGGGACTGGCGAAGACCGCAATTGAAGGGTCTCGCTCGAAGCCGGACGCACACAACAAGAAGGGACTTGCATTATTTAGTTCATTTTATTTATTGCAATCACATTCAAATCCTGCGTGACAGCCTGTTGGCTTTCTGGTCGCCCTAAGTGGTCGGACTAGAAAAAGTGCGATAGCGTGTGGGCGTGCACTCAAATAGTTGTACTCGGCCCGGGCGCGCGCTCACATCTCAATACCAGCATATGTACACATGGGCGTGCACTAAACCAACAGGATGCTCCCTCAATCCCGCATGCATCAAAAGTGAGTGACACAACAGCCCGTCTTGTCTCATGAGTGACACAACCTCTCCTTTTATATTTGAGAGGCTGGATGATCGGGCCCATGTGCTGCTGTCCCATGGTCGAGGCCGGGGCTAAGAATAGCCCATGTCTGAGCTAAGTTTAGCACTTGTCCCGATCCTAGGATATGAACAATATGTCTGACCCTAAAAATAGCGTGGGACTATGCTAATTTTAGCATGGGACTGGAACAGGCTCAGTCCCTGGTAAACAAACAGTCAGTCCCATGCTAAAAATAGTGTGGGACTGTGTTAATTTTAGCACGGGACGTGGACAGGCCCAGTCCTCGGTAAACGAACAGTCAGTCCCACGCTAAAAATAGTGTGGGAGTGTGCTAATTTTAGCACGGGACTGGGACAGGCCTAGTCCCCGGTAAACGAACAGCCAATCCCACGCCAAAAATAGCATGGGAATGTACTAATTTTAGCACAAGACTGGGACAGTCCCTGTCAGTCCTACACTAAAAATAGCGTGGGACTGTGCTAATTTTAGCATGGGACTGGGACAGGCCCGACTTTGGGAAACGAAGAGTCAGCCCCGTGCTTAAAATAGCATGTGACCCCTATTTTAATTACTACCAGGGCCTAGTTACTTACTTATGTGGCCATTTGGAGTTGTTTCCTTTCCGACCGAGTTAGGTGGTCGCGTCAGTCCGTCCCAGTTGGTCAAACTTGAGTATCTTACTAACCCTTGGTCCGTTTCAAGTGCCGTTTGGGTCGGGCCCCACTAATTTGCCCCGTAGCGGTCGCGACGGTCCAGTCTAAAGAGGACGATCAGGGCTCCTGTGGGCTGTACCGCCGCACCGTCTTTCCCGTGGCTTTGGCCCTAGGAAATTTTACCGATGCGTTAGGGCCTAGTTGACTATGATCGCGGACAGCCCTAGGCGCAAATTTGACATGGCGCGGAGGCTGACTGTGGCGAGACACAGCGCGTCGCCCTCCGACAACGTGAACAGGGGGCCACACCAAAAGGGCATCAAGCCCTGGCCCCGGATTTCTTCTCGAACACTTTCGGAGCTCAACCAATGGACGTCGACATGGCCCCTCCCCCTCCAGAGGTTGAAATGGAGGACAGTCAAAAAGACCCAGATGGCCCCCCCCAAAAGATGGGTCTGGATTAAAAGAATCAGATAGTTATGGTCTGGATAATTAAACACTTGAGATCTGAAACACCACATGGAGGGGAGGCTGGAGGGGAAGAGTATTGGGACATGTCCTATGTGGAAGTGGTCACTCTGTTGAATAATAGCCCAACACTCAAAACTGCACTGACGACTGCCCTCCCACCCCATTTATCATGGGTGGAGGTCTTTCAGTGCATCTTGGCCATCGCTCGAGGCCGCTTTCGCTCCCCACCAGCCCCAGACCCTCCCAAACCTCAGGACAAGGAGCAGGGACAGTCCCCCACCCCCCCGGATGGCCATCATAGTGGAAACGGCGGAGGAAGGGTTGACCTCGCGGCGTCTCAAGCTGCGACATCTTATTGAACGAGGGCTCTTTAAGCTGCCCCTCTCCCAAACAGAGGGAGTGTTAGCGATCCCAATGAGGAAGGCGGAAGGGAAATGAGAAATTGGGTTCTCCTCGGTGGGAGAACATGGGGGAGTGACACTGCAAGGATGGGATTTTCCATTACAGGTCAAGGATGCAAGGGAGAGGGAGCGGGTTTTCACGAGACAAATGGGAGTCTTTGTCCAGAAACATTATGCTCCTGGAGCGAGAGCGGCAATAAGATTTGAAAGTTTTGAACAACAAATGGCAAGGAATAACCTCTATCTGTTGTTCGAATCTAATAAAACTGTTGCCCTGCGCAGGTACAACCACGACGCACTGCTTGACTTATAGTGTGCAAAGGTAAAGGCTAGTGAATTCTGGTCCGAGGACGACGTGTGCAAATGTCTGTGCAGAACCTTGCGAAAGAAGATCCTGAACTTGGACAGATGGGATGTCAAACAGTGACACCCCTTGTGATTTTCGTTCTTCTAGAAGATGACTGACTTAGAAACACTCTACTGCAGAAACCCTACCTAGCAACAATGTGTGAGGTTGGCAAACCTCGACCTGCATTCCATGAACGTAAATGGTCTGGCAACCTGTGGTCCAGAAAAATGTCAGGCCATTTGGGACCACCTTAGAGGGGTGGGGGGGAGTCGATGGCTAAACGTGATATGCGTTCAAGAGACTCACCTACAGGACAGCCGGAACACAACAGGGCACATAAGAGGGTTTGGCCCCACTCGGCAGTGAGGACCCATACCCCCAGGCCGGGATCTGTTGGGGTTGCCATCTTGATCCCTCTCGACGCCAGGTTCCAAATGGTCCATTGGGTGGCAGACGAGGAAGAAGGGCGGTGGGTATCAGTGTTGGGGTTGTTGAAGTTGGAATTGCTCTGTATCTTGCATCTATTATCCCAACACGGTGTGAGAAAGAAGAGCCTTTTCTAGGGGACATAGGAACGCGAGTACCAAACGACATTCCGCTGGTCATTGCGGGGGATTTTAATGTCGCCCCTGAGAGGGGGAGGGACAGATGGAACCCCCAGGGGTCTCCCCCATTTGCAGCAGGGGAGACGAACAAATGATTGCAGACCTATGTGAAACCCTGACAGTGTTTGACACTTTCCGTCGCCTGCACCCCAATGACAGGACTTTTACTTGTATAAGGGATAGCGACCCGTCTAGGTTGTCCAAGTCACGAATAGATCTCATTTTTCTCTCAAATGATTTACAAGGCGCCCTGCGATTGGCGGTTATCCTTCCACGCAGCCCACACCCGGGCCTCGACCATAAAACGTGTGGGATAATTCTAACAATGAGAAAAAGGTCCGACCAAGAGTCCGGCTTCTATAAGCTTAGTACCTCTCTTCTAACATACCAGCACTTTCGACAAATGCTCCAGCATGAGTGGCAGTTTTTGCGCCAACAAAAAAAACAGTTTGACTCATTCTCCACGTGGTTCAACAATGGCCTGCTTTACCTAGCTCGAAAATGTAAGGAATTCTCCAAAGCCAAGGCAGCCTTGAGGCAGCAACAAGAAATAACCTTTCATAAGGAATCGTTGGACCTGGAATAGTAGGAAGAATCACAGAATCTCACTACACGTATTCAGAGAGTGAAGGACCAACTACTTCAATATGCCCAGCATATATGGCAAGGCATTAGGATAAGGGGGAAAATGGCCAAATTTACCCAGGAGGCCACCATGGATACTAATTTCCTTAGTATGGCGACGGCCCATTCAAGGCGGACCGTAATCGAAGCTCTCTTTGACCCCGGCAACAGGGACGAAGTCATAGCGACTAGCACCGCACATTGCACACTAATCACAACGACATTCTTCAAACAGCTATATACATCCCACATCCCTGTCCCACGGGGGGAGGAATGAACAAGAGACATGGAGGAATTTTTATCCCCCATGGATAGACACCTATCTCCACAACAGCAGGATCGTTTGGAGAAACCCCTGACAAAAGAAGAAACATAGACGGCGCTTCTACAGATGAAGGAGGAGAAAACTCCCGGAATTGACGGATTTCCCAAAGAATTTTGGGAAACTATATGGTCAGACCTTAGCTCGGACCCCTGTGGGAGTTCTACCTGAAGGTATGGGAGGATGGTGAGATTGGGGAAGTGGTGGGAAAATGGGTATTGTCATGGCCTTACAAAAAAATAGATAAGATGAATATCAGAAACTATAGACAAATTACTCTACTCACGGCGGTCTACAAAATGCTCTCTAAAGTCTTGGCGAATCGCATGGCTGAGGTCCTCGAGGACATAATACACCTAGCCCAGACAGGGTCCATGGCCGGTAGGAACATACAAAAGAACATCCTGTTAGTTAATGAAGTGGTCAGTCTGGCACGTAGGAACCGGACAAATGCTGCTATTATTGTCATTGACTTTGAAAAGGCCTACGACCATGTTGACTGAGACTTTTTAGACAAATGTTTGGAAAAATGAATTTTGGACCGGCCTTTAGGCGATGGGTGAGAATCGTACATAGAAATGTTACTACTTGTGTACAGGTTAATGGATCAGTGACACCTCCCTCTGAGCTCCAACGATCGGTCAGACAAGAAGACCCCATTGCCAACTACATTTTTTTTGTCATAATGGAGACACTATTCGCCAACCTGAGGCACAATAAGGATCTTACCCGTATCGGGATTGCTGACATCCCGAAGGAAGCCGTGCCAATTTGCTCCCTATTTGTGGATGACCTCACCATTATGGAGGCGAAGGCACAAAACATGGAGGAAATACGGTCCCTCATGAACCGTTTTTGCAGGATCTTTGATATGACCGTTAACTAGGGGCAAAAAAACGTGGGTTGGTGGCTACATCACCAAGGGGGTAGGCCCCCTGAGAACCTGTGAATTAATTGGCTCCCCCCAGATGACCCTCTTAGAATCCTAGGGGCGTTGGTTACAGCGAAGGGAAAGCTCGATACTAACGATAAGTGGCCGGGGAGATCAGCACAGACCAAACTAGCGAACTGGAATAATAAACACACATCAATTTTCGGGCGGGCCCTTGTCATCAACAATGTGGTACTCGCCACCCTCTAGTATAAAGCCATCATATGGCCCATGAGCAGTGGGGGGCTCAAGGCGTGAAAGCAACAGTTGGTGACCTTCCTTTGGAAAGGAGACAGCGGCAACTCTCGCACCATTAGTCGGGTAGCATGGAAATCGGTGATCCAGCCTAAGGTCGGAGGAGGACTTGGAATCGTGGACCCCTCCACGCAGTTTCAAGCCCTAAGCCTTCACTAGTCCCAACATCTCATCTTCACACCGACCTCCCCATGGGTCCCCCTTGCCTTAGCACAAATCGCGGCCATGGCCCTGGAGGCTCCACCAGAGATAGATCCTCTGGTATGGCTTGAGGACAGGTTTTGGAGACTAACAAGAAAATACAGGAATGGAGACCTGGTGGACGAGCATTGGATACGTCTCCTTCGGACATGGAGAAAACTCTCAAATTCTCAATCCCTGATCGCCCGCCCCCGCAAAGGTGGGAGGAAGTCTTTAGGCGACCCCTATTTGGTAATAGATTAATTACGGATTCCCTCGGTCGGGTGAGGTGCAACTCAGATCCCCCATGGAGGGGTTGGGTGAAGCACGAGGTCCAAAGAGTGGGAGACCTCTGGGATGTGGCAGCCGGAGAATGGAAGAGTGCAGAAAGAATGCGAGGTTGCCTGCGATATTGCCACCTAACAGAGTCAACAATGGATGAACTTATTGAAAGTTTCCCCCTTCAATAGTATACAACCCATAGAAAGGGCCCCTGCCTTGAAGAAGGGGACTGGGTGGGAGTACCTGGTCAGGGAGCGCAAGTCGGTCGACTGCATATGGCAGACCAAAACCAAGTGTTGATCGAATGCTTCGACATTAGGGAAAAGGACCATCTACAAGGGAGCCGTAAGTCTTTTATCTGGAAAGAGAGGAGGGAAGTCTATCGGATCAGAGCGATAGAGGAGGAGAAGGGATTGAGGGTTTTTTCGACCAATGACCCCGATTGAGGATCTCCCCTTTCATCTTAATGAGTGGCAGTGGTCGTGGAAAGACCTGAAAATTTCGAAAAAAAAGGGGAAGTTGAAACCAGTGGCACTAGCCACCCTAAAAACTAAGACAATATACCGAATGCTTAGACCAAGCCGCAGGTTGAGAGATGTGGTAGAGGATAGACGACAATGTCATCTCAATATAGACAGGGGTTTACTCAAGCTCGTCCAGTGGTTCAAAGAATATGGAAAGAGGTCAGCCAAAATCTCTTCCCTACAATGGCGAATTGCCCATCAGTGTCTGTCGACTAACAATTGGAACATAAGGGAAGAACACTTCCTTGGTGCCAAAGGTGCCTCCAGATTTTCCCTGGCAAAAAGCGCCCTGAAACAGTAGAACACATCTTCCTACAAGGCCACGCAGCCGTTTTGCTATGGCGATGGTGGGACAAAGTTTGGCGGCATATTATACCAGGTGCATCATGGCCGTGGGACTGGAAGGCCATACTACTGGGACACTGCCCCCAGTTCCAAGGAAACACCTTCGAGGAAAATATGTATTGTCTGGGTAGGAGATCCGTCCTATGGAAAATATGGTGGAGAAGATGTATTCTGGAATTGGAGGGGGGATGGGTGGAAGATGGGGAAGTCACAGAACAACTACGGCTTCTGATTCAGTATGAGATCACGGCCCAATCGAAGGTTGTGAAGGAAAATTGAATCACGCAAACACCAAGATGGATATTGACAAAATCATAACCTACTTTTGTGAAGACTGGTTGGGAGGGAAACGGGAAGGTTGGGTAGCAAAAGTGAGATGGGCAGGAGACAAGCATGACCAGCAACGGGCTTCATGACAAGATCATCAGTCGGCACACTCAGATTTGGAAAGAGACTACTCACTGCATTTCCATGAATGGACAAAGGTGGATCTGAGGGAACCGTTACAACCGGTCCATGAGTTCAATGACCCCTTTCCCCCCCGTCCAATATCCCTAGAAGAATGTCTGTGGGACGGCTGAAGTGTCATCGGAGTCCCTTTCTCTTTTACGACTCAACAATTTTGTTCAGGCGAGTCTAAGTTTTTTTCAAACACGAGTTCAGACAGTGCAGTCATCAGTAAGAGCTGACAGCCGGAAGGCAGGGAGACAGCCATTGGGCCCGGTGCCCCCCGGACCCAAGATGGCATTTTGTATCTTTGTCTGTTGTTTTCGGGTTCTCTCAGGCTACCGACATCTACTGTTCACCTAAAGATACAGACCCTGCGCAATCAATCCTCAGAGTCTTAGGGCAATCAATGCTGGCAGGTCCCCATGATTTCCAAAACCTCCAATAACGACACACATGAACTGTTGTACTCAAAGATGTATTTGTGGGACGCTGGACCCGGTTTCCAGCAGGTGAGGCTACCCACCAATAGATGGAGCGGCCCATTAAAAAAAAAAAAAAAAAAAAAAAAAAGTTAGAGACAACTAAGGCAGTATGCACGAACGGATCGAATAGTAGGATCATTTGAAGCATGCATGGTTTTCGTCAAACAATGCAGAATCCGAAAAAAAAATTCGGCATAAGTTCTTTATGAATCAGCAGGGGCGAGTACAAATCCGAACATCCATGCAGGGCGTAAGAAAGCATGAAACGGCGAGGGCAAGCAAGGAAAGTTTATCAAATATGTCCATCCCTCTCGACACAAGAAAAATGAAAAGTGAAGAAAGGGAACATAATTTTTTTCCAGGGACAAGTCCCAACATCATTGGAGAGGTAAGGCGGTGGCCAGTCATAACTATCCGCACGAAGGCACATGCATACATATCGAGAGAGGGAAATAGTGCAATTGTATACGGATCCTTTGGTCGGGGTACTCATCGGGTTAAGAGCACCTCCCATGGATGCAAGGAATCATGTCTCAAAGGATCTACAAGAAGGAAGAAGAATCAGAAGTACAATCAAGCAGTCATTTATTATTTGTCAAACAAAACTCTGGCTCTTAATCAGTTACCGTTACACAGTCGGAATTTTTTTTTTTTTTTTTAATTCAACGTCAAACGTGACTGCAATCAATTCTTCACAGGCACCACATACAGGGCATGGAGAATTGATTGTCATCCGTGGAAAATGGTTTGATAATCGTATTTCTAAAAAAAATTGAAAAATAGGTTTTCCACTTATGCATATAACAAAGTAATCCAAAGTACATAAAAACCTTCTTAGATCAAACAAACATCAGTGACGTGGCTATTTTCTAGAAAATGCATGAAAATAAAGTAATTACCGCATCATTCTGCCTATGTACTTAAAAAAAGTCGACCGTCATGTTTTCCATACATGAAAGAAGTAAGCATTACCTAATGACAGATTATAAAAGTTATGAGACATGTAGACGTAGCACACAGGGAACACGAATGAAATAATAGATGAGCAACGAAGCATTGAAAAAGCATTGTCCGCGGTTGTACCGCCAATTCATCACTCCATGAGATTGTACAAAGAACCGAACACACTTAACACAAAAAATAATGTTCAAATCTCGACTGCATTCCCAAGGGAGGATCCATGCAATGCGGGATCGTTTCCTCGATAGCCATCGCAGGGACGGTAGTGGCATTCCCTGAAGCGCTTTTCTGCCGCTGGCCACAAACTCACGGCTTCATCAGCGAGTAAACCTTGCAACATCGTATGTGCTTCGGTAGCGCAAGAGAGGAAGAAGAGGGCGGAGCAGATTCCATACTGTGAATGAAAGCAAGGGAGGATAAGTAGTGCGAGCAGGGCCATGCATCACCACGCATGCTTAGTTACCGTGAAAGAGGAAGAAGAAGGCGGAGCAGACCGGAGGTGGAGGAGGAATGCAAGGAAGGACAGGAACGCGAGCAATACAACGAATGCGAGTACGACGAAGGAGGAGATCTCTATAGCAGTCTCCGCACATTCTACCATCCCCTCCTGCCTCAACACCATCTCAAAAAGCGCAAGGGTTTTGCAAAGCAGCCACCTAAACAACGGGAAGGGATGGAATCACAAAATGATCATGGTCGTATCACAAAAATGCGCAGCATGGCATTCCGCCAGCAGTAAGCAGAGTTGAAGGCGAGGCGCGAGGGACGTAGAGGGATAGGCGCGCAGAAGGAGAGCGAGCAAATAATCGTCGTTGAGAGTAACATAATTATACCGAGTCTTCCTCCATGCCGATGATCCGATCCAGAAGTGCAACATCCACCTCACTTCCAGAGTGTTAAGTGCAGCTAAACCCTAACGAGATAGGTTTAATACTCATTCATTTGTCTCACACATTATCCTATACATTAACTACTTAATTGTCAGGGTCTGCAATGAAGGGGGAGTTTGGAATACTGTGATATGTGTAACTAAAGGCATATTGTGGCTTATTACTAGAGTGATGAATGCAATGAGTGATAAAAAATTCACACAACTCACCGACTGAGAGGTAGCTAGAGTTAGAGGAGAAAAGTCAAAATAACGTTACGGTCTCAATGCCTACAAGSGACCAAAGGAGTGTCCAACCAAAGGGGAACTAGTTAAGGGAGAACCATTATGAGACACACAAAATGGGATGTACAAGGTAGGATGGTGGCGCGAAGTAGTCACGTCCAAAGGAGCTAAAGTTGATGAAGTAGCTGGAGTCATCTTTATAGTCGATGACGTCGACGAAGTAGGAATCGAGTGGATGTTAAGGCAGAGCCGCCAAACGTCGACATCCTGAAGTAAAGTTGATGCTAGAATACATGAAGGTGTGAGTCAAAAAATGATAGAAAAGTGATGAGAGGTTCAATCGTCGTAACGCACAAGACGATGATCAGTGCATTATTGACGCACGAAGGCGTCTGTCTGCTGCTGAAGAACGGCCTATGAGGAAGCAGACTCGTTTTCAGTGGTGTCCTCAGCCGCAAGCGACGAAGGAGGGTCAGTCGGTTGAGCAGGAGCAAACATCTCAGCACGAGAGCATGATCATATGCACGCACCAACATCCTGACATGCTGCAAGTGCTCGACAGACCCCCAAATAACCTCCTCATCAGAAAAACCCTTCTAACTCATAAGGTACTCGATGCATGAAGCGGTATCGTCGGTGACTCAGGGATAATCATGTCGGAAGCAACGAACTCCTTGTTACACAGTCCATCATGATAGGTGGAGGGCGCTCGTAAGGGTGTTTGGCAAAGCGCTTCGACGGTCTTCGGTAAGGACGTAGCAAGGAGACGTGGTAAACATCGTATATCTGAGCATATCAAAGATAATCACGCAGCTTAACGGGGAAGCTTACTAGTCTATCAGCAGTATCAGAACTGACGGTCTGAAGGATGCGACATTGGCTAAAGAAGCGACACTTGAACTTTCGAAACGTATCCGCTTCAAGCTGCCAGTGACGGGCGTCGAAGAGCGCGTCATCACCAACTTTGAATGGATGATCCATTCGGGATCGGTTCACTTGTACGGCTATGCAGGTCTAGGAAGTGGCTAGGCTCTCGCGTGCGAGGTGAAAAATCGCCATCATATGCGCTACCCACTCGTCAAGCGAGGGGCAATGAGTGTTTTTGTGCATCTACGAGGGTCGGAGAAAATACGTGGGCACTCAGGGGAAATAACTGAGGTCACAGTAGTATGACAACATCCTTATGGCTTGTAAGACCGTGTGGTTATAAGCAATCTCCGAGTGGGCTAACTGTAAGTCTCACTGCCATTCATCTTAAACAAACTTTCATATAATTATTAGTAACCTCGGACTGCCCATTTGTCTGAGAGTGGCAAGGCGATGAAAAGTGGATATAAGTTCCATACACTGGCACGTCGTGTAGGCATCCCTAAAATGTGCTGGTAAAGCACAAATCACAGTCAGAGATGATGCTCTATGGTAAGCCGTGGTCTCTCATAACTCGGTCGAATACAATGTCGGCAACCTCATGAGCACTAATGCGATAGCGGCATAGTATGAAACGTGTGCGCTTCTTGATGTGATCGACGACAACCAAGATAGCATCATATGACCGTATTCGCTGGGAGGGCGGAGGGAACAAAAAAAAATCATAGAGATGAACTACCAACGGCCCTCGGGTATAGGCAAAGGTTGAAGTAACCCATACAAAAGGTGATTTCCATTGTTAACCTTTTGGTAGTTGGGACACTCCTTGACGTAGCTCGTGATAATTTTTTACGGCTGGCTAAGTGTCTTTTTAACGGGGGGGGTGGGGTCTAGTTTAATGGTCGTTGAAACTCGTTAAATCCCTCAAAACCTCGTTGAATTCCCATTAAACGCAAAAATGGGGGTCTCCTGTCATTTTTGGTTTAACTCATTGGGTGTGCGGGGGCACAGACATCTGGTGCATGACCCTACATGATTAAACTGGAAAAATATCAAAATCCTCCCCCTGCAAATCCCCCCCCTCCCCCCCTTGACCCCTCCCCAACTATCCACCAACCCCCCCACTACTCCCCAACAACCGTCCCCCTTCCCCCACCACACGGGTGTGCATGTATGTATGTGTGTGTGTCTATATGTGCGTGTGTTCGTCTCTGTGCATATGCCCACACACACACACGTGTGCTCGCACGCGCGTGTGTGTGCATGTGTGTGTGTGTATGTTTGTGTGTGTGTGTATGTGTGTGTGTGTATGTGTGTGTGTGTGTGTGTGTGTGTGTGTGTGTGTGTGTGTGTTGTCATATTCGCTATACACTAAAAAAAAACATGATTGTGCCAGACTGTTTCGGCGGACTTTCACCGAATCTTCAAGAAGTTGAACCTTGAGAGTCTGCTCGATAAGGACTCACCACATCGCCCAGAGGTAGCCTTACCCCAGGGAAAAGTGGTCGGGTTTACTCACACCAACCTTGTGTGTATGTGTGTGTGTATGTGTGTGTGTGTGTATATGTGTGTGTATGTGTGTGTATTCGCGTGTGTGTTTATGTGTGTGTGCGTGTGTGTTTGCGTGTACAGGAATGTGGGGTAACACACCCTGCATCGAAATAAAATGTTAAAAAAAAAAAAACTTTTTTTTCTTTTGAGTTTTTAATTTCTTAAAAACAGAGTCAAACTTCCAAAAACAACATGAAAATTATGAGGTTGTCGATATCATACATAAAGATCTACAACCCTTTTTTTTTTTTTGCTTATTCTTTTCACGCAAAAAAAATCTCTGTGACAAAAATGAAAAACTCACTCATTTCATCATTTATTTCAGATTTTTTTCTTTGCTTTTATGTTTTTAATTTCTTTTTAATATATTTAAAGCTAGGCTACTAGTCGGGCCGCCCAGGTCACCCTATTTTTCCAGACGGCCTGGTCGTGTAAGGACGAGGGAACGTCCCAACCAAAAAACAAAACTCCAAAAAATTTGAAAACAAACTCAAGAATTTTTCCCTCAAGGTCATATCGAAATTCTTTGCTAAATGTAAAATAAAAATTAAAATTAAAATTTAATTTTTATTTTTTTTATTTCTTAATATCTTTTTGGCCCGGTCGGGCAAGTGGACCCGGGCCACTCTAGTAACCCTGCTTTAAAGTTAAAAAATTATAATAAAAATATATATGTTTCTATATCTCAAAGCGATCTACAACCCTATATTTTTTATTATTTTATTTTGCTTATTTTTTTACCACATAAAAAAATATCCGCCAATCACGGTGAATTGCGATAAATTGGCGGTTCAATGCCGTTGTACTGCGTTTTTAACGGACGTTGAAAAATTCAACGCGGGACCCATGTTGAATCAATTTTCAGACACTCAGTTGGTTGGGGAAAACGTATTATAGATGGTTAACGAGAATCAACGTCTTCTTGTAACACATATGACCGACAACTGTTTGGTCATGAAACTCTACTACAGCCTGGATATGAAGTTGTCTAGTGGAGGGAACACATACACGTGGTTCTTAATGACCACAGTTCTCATTCCAGTAAAAAAAATCATTTTTTCCTATGGAATATGAAGCAACGATAACCTCACCATAATATCTGGTAAATGTCGGAATAATATAGGCAATGACGGTACTAGGTGTGAAATGCAGCGGTCACAAAATCACCAATGGTGGTGACCGAGATGAGAGTGAGATGGACAGCCTCCTGATTGTCGTCAGGGCGGCGGGACAGGGTGTATCAGACTAAGTTCATTTCACACTTGATAGACTCAATGGTGAAAATGAACTCATATAAGTGGCGTCACTAGCGTGTCTATCATTTGTGACGAAAGTCTCGACAATAAGAACGTTGTCCGTGTACATAGTGGAGGGCACCCCATGCATGCGAGAACCTCACGCTCGTCGGGGGTGTAATTTATCTCGGCGGGCAATAACTGGTGCACGTAACAAGCAATCAAACACTCTCGGTATAAGCTTCGACAGTCCAGTCCTCCGTGATGACCGAATAATAAGTAATAGGAGGACTATTAGTGGAGGGAAGAGGTGAAAGGGTACGCGTCTATCAAAAAGCAGTATCAGGAGGAAGGGGAGGAAAGTGAGGAATATATAAACGAGGGGAGTCAGGTGTAGTGGGAAACACCCGGGAAAGTACAACTCCTACTACAAAATCTGACGCATCCCTGGTGAGAATAAAAGGACAATCAAAATCGAGAAGGTGAAGAACCGGTGCACAAGTCACCACCTTCTTAAAGGCACGAAAGCCATCCTTATGGAGGGGTATCCAAAACCACGACGGGTTTTTCCTAAGGGAGGTGGAGGTGAGGACGTAGGAATCCCTAGTGTATTACTAGATGAATTTACTATAGTAATTAATAAGGTCTAGGAAACTGCGAAGCTACTTGGCGGATGTGGGGGCGGGTTAATCCGTAACAGCAATGATTTTTTTGCATCGTCCATGTGAAGACCCTGGTCAGGCATATAATGCACTAGAAAGTGCACTTTGTGCTGGGCAAAGTGACACTTACTAAGCTTGGAGTAAAAGTCATTCTTTCGTAAGCGATGTAGGACATCAAGGAGGTGTCTAATATGATTGTGTAAGGTACAATTGTAGACCAAGATGTCGTTCATATATACGAAAATATTATTTTGAAAATATCGTTCATCTTTGCCTGGAAGGTGGCAGGTGCATTGGTGAAGCCAAAGCGCATCACTGTAAACTTGGATATGAACGAGGTCTTCGATTGGTCCTCTGCGACCACGTGGATCTAGTGGTAACCTCTATGAACATCGATCTTTATAAAGAAGTGGTTGTCTGCGAAACGTCCATACAATTCATCAACACGACACATAGGATAACTAATTTTCACTGTTTAGTGGTTAAGGTCACCGTAATCGATGCAGAGGCAGAGAGTTTCGTCCGCTTTGCGAGCAAAGAGGACGAGTGCACCCCAAGGGGACTTACTGGGTTTAATGAAACCCAGTCGAAGAAGTTCCTCAAGCTGGCGTTTAAGTTTCGTCACCTCTATAATTGAAAGTCGGTAGTGTGCCTGATGGTGGACATGATATCTAGGAATGAGCTAAATAGAGTTCTCAACCTCGCACATTGAAGGGGTCTCACCGTATGATAAATACAGGGGTAAATCGTCATGGTACTTTTGAATCAGATCATAAACGGTGGACTCTAAGTCTGTCGTGAACGACACAAGTTCCTCAGCGTTTGTCTCTGCATGAGATGTATGTGTGAACTTTGTGGCAGGCGACGTAGGAGTCTTTGATATCGAAGGGGTATCCGTAGGCTGAGGGATGGATACAAAAATAGGATCCGCGAAGATAGAGGAAGGGTCAAGAGGATCGGCCTCCAAAGGTATGAGCTCAACTTTCTGGCAAAAGGGATTGTAGCGGAGGATATCCATGATGTTTACCTAGTACTAGAAGGTGACGTCCTCCTGACACACGAAGTGAACGAACCGGTGGGGAGAGATGGAAGTGGTGTCAGGTTGGGACCCCAAAGAGCGGGGGTTATGGGGAGGTACGTGAGGCGAAATGTTGTTCGTGGTACCAAGGAAGGGTACACGATAGGTCTAATCACACTTCGTTTTGAAAATGAGTGTCTCGGTCGCCCATTCACCCTTTGTTCCACGAAACTGGTAGGACCATGGAGTGTCAAGGATAAAGTCATACTCGGTCTTCATCACATCAACGTGTTTGGAGGAACGGAGCAGAGGGTCGAGTGGGTACTATCAGGAAGTTGGAGGGTAAGGAAAAAGGGAAGGTCGGGGACCGTCTGATCAAAGAAGCGCTATATCTTATTATCTATGAGTGTAATGGAGATCGGAGAGTTGGACCCGATGGTAGCAAGTTGAGCTTCCTCATCCATGCAAGGGTGAGTGAAGTTCCCCTACGAGTTGGAATCCCAAGGCACGATACACCCACATAGATATCCCAAGGCGGATAGGGATGATAGTGAGGGTATGATCAGGGTCAGAGAGGAGAGCAAGAAGACGATGCAAGACATCATGAAAAATGCTAAGATCTAAGAGAGATATCACAACATCGTCGCACAATTGAGGGGACGAACTAAAAATGGTGGTCTGTTGGAAAGAAAACGGTACCTCCACAGACCGTGGGTCAAAGGGATTTACGTCTATCGTGACCTCAACAACCTATGATGTGGTAGTCAAAGGAGCAAATCGACTCAGTGGTCGGGACACGAGCTACATACAAGGCCTCAGAGGTATGATGCACCGTGGCTAGCTAGGTGGAACATCGGGCGAGCGCTGAAGGGAGGGGTTGAGATCTGCACTGACGAGCAACATTAGGTCATTGTCGTCGACAGTTGAACTGTCCTTGCACCATGGTGGTCATCTTTGCCTCCTCAACCACCATATCCCTTGCAGTTGGTGGTGGTTTTGGTGCTTGTTCCCACATATTGCTGACTGAGGTTGTGACCGTGATTCCTATCCTCATGGTCGTGGACTTCGGCCCTTGTAGGCTCCTGCAGCTCGTCGAGGCGCCCTCATTCCAAGTGTTCTCATCGTCATAAAACGTCATATGTATCTGACCAAAATCTTAGCTTGATTCGGTAGAAGCCTGACGCAAAAAAAAAAACGAGAGTGGATGAGGTAAAGGTGTTGGTCTAGATAGGGAGAGGAGTTAGTGAAAGTAGAGAAGGAAAGTAGTGGGATGATATACGAAGGAAGAAAAGGAGAAGGGAGGTTGAAAAGATTGTTGCGCTTGCCTCGTGGTACTTCATAGCCGACCTTAGTAGTGATGTGATTTGTTTATGCCGCTGTTGAGAATAACATTTTTAAGCTTCGTTGGTGTGTGTTTTTGTGCGTTGTGAAGAGGAGGAACTATTATGTGAGATAATACAATTTTTGGTATTAACAGGTTGTCATTTGCCGAGGGTAAAGAGTAGTTGCTACTTGATGCAGTGTGGGACTATTGACGTTGTTGTCCAGGGCTCATTGCTTCTGCCGATTTGAAATTATCGGCTCTGCTAACCCAGCGTTCGGGGATATGAGGCCTGGTTGAGCTTGGCATCTAAGATTGGGGGGTTGAGGTAGTTATAGGTCGGTCTGCTAAATAGCACTGGGGTAATGTGGTTTTCTTTATGTCGGCTCCCGAATAATCATAGTTGATTCTCACTCCTCTTTTAAGCAAAGTTTGTTGTTCTCGGTTGTTCCCGGTGGTTTTAAGATTGCTCTGGGATTCTTAGGGCTCCTAGCAACTCACTGTAGGTTGTTCTGATGTTGTTATGTTCATGGATCTGGGGCTGTCCCACACCAAAATGACGCTGGCAGGTGCTGGGGTGTTGCCCTGTAACCTGTTGATAGCAGGAGCATGAGGCTTGGTAGAGAGATCCGGGGATGCTTTGGGGTGGGAATTCCAAGGGACAACCAAGGATTACTGTCGGGACGACGCTGGCCGGAGCTGGGGTGAGTCGTGTTGCCTTGTAACCTAGCATGGTGGGGGTGTGAGGCCTGAAAGAGCATGACAGTGAATAAAACAGGGTAGGAGGGTCCTGGAGGGTTTTGTTTGGGGCCCCTGGAAGCTTTGAGTATTTTGATAACTTTTGTGGTGCTCCGTCTGTGACTATCCCCATGCGTTTTTATGACTCTTTAGCCGAAGCCGGGTAATTGCCCCGGTATCTCAATTGTTTCACATACGTTTCCTAATATCATTGTTTCAAAAAAGAGGTGAGTGGGAGAAGTAGATGGTGGGATATCAAGTATCCTACAAGTGAGGGGGCTAGCTCGTAGGATGGAAATAGGGTACAACAGCCGCAGAGATTGTGGCTTTGCTGCAGTAAGTCTTGTCGGAGTGAGGTAAAGAGGATTGATGGTGGGGTTCTGAGTCATTTTCTGAATTTTGCCTATTTCTGAAGTTTGTCGTAGTAATTTTTCTAAGTAGCTCATTTTTTTCTTCGCCAAAACCGGATAATGGTCCCGGTATCTCAAACTTTCAAACTTTTATGTAAATTTTCATATGGGACGCTGGGCCCGGTTCCCGACACGTGTTGCTCCCCACGAATAGATTGGAGCCTTGTTCCCCCCCCCCAAAAAAAAAAAAAAAAAAAAAAAAAGTTAATTGATTTTACAATTGTGTTTATGATTGCTTAATTGGTTGTTGGTACGAGTCTGTTCAGCACATAGTTTGCGCTGAATCTCGAGCTACTTGGGTCTCTGTTGATGCGAACGGAGCTTGATAGCATTTGGCTTTTTGTTATTCTTACCGGAACATGTAGCTACCTGACTTTGAGTTTCTATGTTGCGATAAAGTTTGTTTTTTAGGGGCGCTCCTGGTCACCTTTCTAGGCGACAGACCACTGCTGTTGTACTTTCAGGTGGTGGTAACTATTATTTCTTAGCGACAGGAGTTGTCGGTTCTCGGAGTTGGGAGTTGTTGATTCTTTGACAACGGAGCTGCTGCTACGACTAATCTTTTCCTAACGGTGGTTGTATTCGATCTTCAATCGGTTCTTTTTTCACTTTGACGGCGTCATGTTGATTGACTTCAGGGCGTCATTGTTACCACTACAGTTCGGTTACTGTTCTGATTCCAAGTTGCTATAGCTATTATGCAACTCGGTCCGTCATTGAACTCAAAGCTGAGATTGACACAGACTGAGTGTTGTGAACCGCCAATAACGGACTGGGCTTTGGTCTGCTGATGTTGTTGCGGCTGAGTTCTGGGTTCTTCGTTACGCTGATTCGTTTCATATTTATTGTTGTCGAAGATCGGTGACGTTGTGGCGTACTTAAGTATTGTCGCTTCAAGCTCAGCATGTTAGGGTTGAGGACGGTGGTGCCGCTGGTTGATACTTAGTTGTTGGGGTCATTACCCATACGATACATTTAAACACAATTGTTGTGCGTTTGAATTGTGATGTTGCCCCTGACTTTTGTATTGCTTCGGATGTTGTCATGATTAAATTTTACCATTGTCATTGGTGTCGTTGGTTGTCTCTAGATTTTTACTGCATATAGTTGTTGTTGAGCACTGTTATTTTTAACAGCAGCGACTACAATCTCAAAGTGGTGACGATGGGTTGGAGACTGTCGCTATTGTTGTGATTTGCTGCGACATCTGAGGTCTGTTGGCTTCGAGCTCTATGATTGGTCGTCATTGTGGACTCACGAGCTGAAGGTAAAAGGACTCTCACCACGTGAGTTTGAGTTAACCTTTTATTGGATCTCGAGAGTCTGAAACCCCTACTTCTATTATTCTTACTCTCAACGTACTCTGTTGTTCGATAGAGGAAGGTGGCATGCGGGATTGAAAACCCATAATCCGCAGCAAGACATTGTGGGAGGTCAACCCACCGATTGTGAGAATTGTGTCGGAGCCCAAACAGGGTTTTGGAGGCAGGGAATACTCAGGTATAATTACGTTTCACGTGTGTGATCTCGTTCTCTAACTGTACTACTTTTTACGCTGCATGAAGTATGACTCGACTACTTATAACTATTGTTATACAAGTTTATTTAAAAACTTAATATGAGATAAGGTAAATAAACCATATATGAAAACTCTGATTACTTGTCTAAGAGAAGAGGGGAAACGAAAAGAACGAAGGCGGGAGGAAGGTGATTTTGCTTGCATTGACCGGGTCAACCCAAGGCTGGAACCACTCTGAGTTAAGTGGCCCAATGTTTGTTGGACTGTATGCTTGACCTTTAGAGACTGTACATATCCTAAGTTGAAGGGTCCAGTCGCTCATTTCTTTTGGGATTTTTGAACAAGAGAACGAACGCTCTAAGTTGTGAAACTCAAATTCTTAACGTTTTCTTTTGGGTTGTTTAAATAAGACTAGGGACATTATAAGTTGTGTGGACTCAGTTCTATGTATTTTTCTTCTAAGAGGTCAAAGGTTTTAAACTAGTCGTACCCCTGAGTTGGGGCGGCCTAGTCATATGCTATGAATTTAACAATCAACCAAAGTATAAAATCTAATATATATTATATAAATTTCTATCATCCAATAAACTAAGCACTCTAAGTTGGTACGTTTAGTCAGTAAATCGACTATAACAAAAAATAAAAAATATAAATTAAAAGTATAACATGAAGGCGATCCAGACAAATTGAACATACCCCCAAGTTGAGACGGTTCAATGCTACGTCCGTTATAATATCGAAAGTAGAGAGTTAATGTAAAAGTTGTTTATTAAACATGATTGAGGCAAGATTGCATGTCTCCCTAAGTTGGGAATGTCCAATAATTCGCCAAGAAGAGATGAAGTTACAAAGTTTGTTAATAATATTTATGGTTATTTAAATTGTTCTTACGGAGGCTAAGTGTACCCATCTGTTGGGGCGGCTTAGTCACACAACGTTTATAACCTTGTTTAGGCAAATTGAGCGTACCCCTAAGTCGAGGTGGTTTCATCATACTGCCTTATGTATTTAAACTGTTTGGGCTAATTGGGTGTACCCCTAAGATGGGGCGGCGAATCCATATTTCATGTGTCATTGATGTTACGTGAGGTGGACGTATCCTTAAGTTAGGACGATCTTACCATTTGTCGTTTGTGATTATTTAAAGTTGAGGCAGTGTAGTCTTATGCTTCCTGTTGTCAGTTAAACAGAAGTTAGGCGTACCCCTAAGTTAAAGCGGTCTGGTCATATGCTTTATATCTATGGTTTATGTTAGGTCAGACGTACCCGTAAGTTGAGGCGGTCTGGACATACGTTTTTGTCATGTGAGTTTGGCGTACCCCTAAGTTGGGGCAGTCTAGTCGTGTGTATGCTATGCTCGAACTTATTTAGGTCGGACTTCCACTGAGTTCGGGTGGTATGATCTTATGTCATAGGTAAGGGAGATAAAAAAGATTTAAAAGAAGTGAGAGAACAATTAACTATTTTGTTGAAGCAAATGAGAGATGGAGAGTGATATCGATTATGTTTATTTGATCGAGACACTTGTTTGGGGTGTCTCTTGATAACTTCGTTTGGTTAGATGGTCGTCAACTGCTCGAGTCATAAACAAACTATAATGGATGATAGGAGGGAAGTTTGGGATAAGATAAAACTAACCTTACTAAGGGTTATAATTGGTGCTAACTCATTCCATCTTCAAAAAAGGATCGTGTAGACTATCTTTAGTTCTAACTGTCAGGTAAGTGTCATAAGTTAGTTTCAAGTATAGTTGTAATTTATTTTCGCATTTTAAACTTGTATGAATTTTAACAGTCTATTTTTTTTACGGGAAACGTTGTTGAAGTGTTTACAAATTTAAAAGAGTTAGTCATTTTGGGGTTCATAAAAATCTTGGTAAAATATTTTTTATACGGGAAGCGTTGCTGAAATTATTTGAAATTTGACGAGTTAGTTTATTTTGTATTAAGGATAATTTCACAATTTATCATATCTAGGGAAGATGCTGCCAAAAGGTTTAACAACCTCTGGTGCGGACTAAGAACAAAAAAAGTAAGAATTAGCAAAAGGGTTATGGTATGATAGATAATGTTTTTTTTTTTTTTTTTTTTAAGCGAGACAATAATTTTTTGACCTGTAATGCAATGCAGATCTGTATTTGACAAAATATTCGACTAGTTCGGTTTGATCCATTAAGGACAAAACTTTACCTGCTTCTGCACCTCAACCTAAAGCCTTAACCCCCATGAGTTTTATATGTTTTTTGTAATTTTTAAGCAGACTTCTTTCTAAGTTACTATATTTAAGAACTGAGTATCTTTGTTGTGGGATTATGAAAAATGTTTGGGGCTTGTGTGCGTAAGGCGGGGTTTAAGTCGCAAAAAACGGTAAAGTTGTCCCCCTTAGTGTATAGGATGTTGTTGCTCAATTTTTTGTGATCCCATGTATCCTTGAAAAATAATGGATTGAGTCCTGGTGATTACTTGTGTATTGCGTGAATTTTGATGGACAAGCCATATCAATATTTATGAGGGTGAAGGTTTGATGTCACACAACCTCTTGTTTGAAGGATTCAATCGCTTTTATTATGCGCGACTGTTACAGTTAGGGCACGCGCGAGTTAAGCAAAAGTCAATGTCTAAGAACACCCGCACTTCTTTTTTTTTGCGTGCGGGATACTAAATAATGTGTAAAGTATGAAGCAATGTAGTAGTAAATGTTTGTATGCATGACCGCGACTGAATGTTAAATTTCTTTTGTGTGCTCAAACCACTTATACCATCACATAGGCTCGAGGCGCCCATAAATATTGATTACTTGGTAAGTTTTGTAGTTGAACGTTAAGGTTCATGGCAAAGGTGGGGCCTCTTCCTATAAATCAAGAGCGTTTTGTCGCTACAAAAAGTCGTAGTTTGCCTACCACTCCCCTGTGCAGTGTGCAGAAGAGGGTAAGACACGCAATCACATTCGCGATTGTCGAGCATCGTGAGAATAACCTTTAAAGACGTGTGTCAATTGACATCTGAGTGTTGAACGGGATCTCACATTTTATATGGGATTGCGAGGTTACGAACAACACATAGTACTTCATCATCTCGATTGCTCACGTATTCGCGCTAACTCGTCAATATGATGAGACTTGCACCGCTATAATTATTATGCAAATTTTCATTCGTGGCGTCTGTAAGTTCATTCACCAAAATAGTTATGGGATGAGTCCAAAAAAGGATTACACGTGATTTGCATATGGAGTTAAAGTTTTATTTGAGAAGTGTATCCGTGGTTAGTTGGTCGTCCTAGTCGACTAACGTAGGATTGCGCTTGGGTTATCAACTCCTCAAGCATCGGTTCGCAGACGAATCCGATTCGGACGTTGACCGTGCATACCCCCTATGCTACAGCGAATGAGAAATATTATCGGTTGGGACACCTCTGCGATTGCATACGAAAAACTTTTGTACATGGTTTAGTAGCTCAACGGGGATACGCTCACCTAAGAAATGGTGACAACTCCCACGGGTGAAGGTAAGTTGTGTTTCGCTTGACCCTATCCTGTCGTAGGAGTTCACAAAAGGTATGGTTGGCGCAATCGGCTGGAGTAGCAACGCTCTGCGAGAAGTCATGCAAAATCCTGTGTGATGAGGCCGGGAGGGGAGGGTCCACCCGTGGGACCGATGTGGCCGACACCGCCCCTCTTGCCTTTTTAATGAATATACTCGTTTTTTTTAGCACGATCCACCGAACCTCAACAACGTGGGCCTACTTGTAGCACCAGGGAGACAAAATTGCGTTTTGTTGCGGCCAACATGTTTTCTCTCATTAAGGATTAAAACAAAAAATCTTTTTAAATATTTTTTTTCTCGAAAAAATCGGTACTCAATTTATGAGACTGAATTTTGTCTTGTTTTTTGCTAAATACTTTGAGCAGGAAAAATCACCCAAGTAGGTACACTCTCTTCTCGCCTCCCTGTGCCTCATTGTGAAGAGACATGTGGGCGTAGGCCTCAACCTCTTGTACTATTTGATATTTTATTGGGGAATGACCATCTAAAATGCCATGATGAACTACGACCTATCCTTCAACCAAATACCCTCTCCATGCCCCCCTTCAAACCCCTCTCCCAAAGTGCACACCCTTCGCAGTGCCATTGTGGTTCCACGGAGGACCTAGAACTACAGATGAAGAAAATGGCCTGGGGTGTATAACGCATGCCCTAAGGGCTGCAAACATTCTGTGCTCAGGTGCAGCAGTTGCAGTATGCAGCTACAGGGAACACATAATATGGGTGCACATTCCTCTTGGTGCCTGGCTGTGTTCGCATCCCGTCAGGGTTGCGTTTTCCCCCCCTGAGAGATTTCAACGTCAATCAAATTTCAACGTCGTGGTCGTTCGGACGGTGGGAATTTTGAGGTTTTGGGGCCTTGCAAGGGCCAGGACCACATAGGACCGGTAGCTGCCCGTAGGAGGCCGAGGAGGCCGAGCCTTTTTCGAAAAATTGAAACGGTGTGGGTGCACTTTTCTCGAATAGCACAGTACCTCGCATAGCAATCGTACGCGTTGTATTCGAATACAACGTGTACCCTTTCTATTCGGATTTCGAAAAGAATACAATTACTACTTTTTTTTTTGAGGTTAGCGCCTGCCCTTGTGCTCCTCGCCACTGACATGCTGCATGTTGCAGGTCTCTCTCTCTCTCTCACACACACACACACACACACACACACACACACACAACCACACCCACACCCACCCACCCACCCACCCACACACATACACACACACACGTGCACGCACACATGCACGCACACTCTCTCTCTCTCTCTCACACACACACACACACACTCACACTCACACTCACACTCACATACACACGCACACACATTCTCCTGTCTATGGATGGGGAGCGCCACCTGCTGGAAACTGGGTCCAGCGTCCCATAACATCGTGAATAAAGCACCAACCGGGACCCCACACACACTCTCTTCGAGTTGTGTATAGCGAACATGACAAAACATACATACAGCATAATCTTTACCTTACCCTTCCCGAACCACATCAACAAACGAACTACGGGCTGCGCACCCGTGCCCTCACAGTAAGTCAATATTGAATTGTGAGATGTTTTCAGCCCCAGAGTGAATTACAATTACACCCAATGCCATTCGACATTGCCTCCTGGCCCCCTTCTAGGTATACCCAACAAATAGCGTGTGGATGTATGTAGATGTACAGACCGTGCGTTACCATGTTAGATCTGTCCAGATACGTTCCAGGCGGGCTACCGATGCAATATCGAGTTTCCTGGGGGTATGCTTGCTCCGAAGGCTATCGCTATTGAGCAGGTTCTCTCTTGTAGCGGACAGGGTCAGGAGAGAAAAGTGGGAAAAATAGGTGTCCGAAGCGGACCACCACTGTTTGCAAGTCTCTATGCCGCCTCGTTCAGTCTGGGAGCCACGTGTGCATGAGGGAGGGGTGTGAAGCGGGCGGGCAACCGCGCAAGCCTCGGTTGAATCAACGGTCGCCCTAGCTCCAGAACAGTCAATGGCTCTGGTTCGAGAGGCTCGGCTGTTAGGTCCGCTAGCCGCGGCTGGTTCGTCCCAGAGGTTGGTCGCTTGCTGGCGGGGGGATCCTGTTCGCACCGGCGTTTCCGAGGGCGGTCGGGGCTATTGTAGTACCTGGTACCTAGCCAAGACTGAGGTCCAGGCCCTTCCGCGTGCTATGCTTGTGCTAAGCTACCGTAGTACGTGCCTGGCCACTTTTGCGACCAGGTTCGTTAGACCAACTGGGCTACCTGTAGGTCGCCCGGAGTAAGCCGTGGGGCTGAGGGAGGAGGAGAGGGAGAGGGAGAGGGAGAGGGAAAGCAATGTGCCTCGGCTGTGCCGATCTTTGGCGCCAAGTCGGCCTTCCACCACCTCCCCTCCTCTGAGTACGGCGGTAGTAAGTCAAGAGCCTTGGAATCACCCGAAGTCGTGTTGTCCGTCATGTCCCAAGCCACAGCGTGGTCATTCCCTCTGCTCCGTTTTCGTGTTTGTGTGTGCCTGTTTTGCCTGGTTTCGTTCCCTTTCCGTTCCTTTCCTTCACTTTGCTGCGGGATACTTGCTACTTTCGTTTCTCCCTACTCTTTCTCTTCTGTACCTCTCCTGTCTGGGGTTTTGCTCGTCCCTGCCTCTAGACTGATCAGGGGAAAAAAAAAAGAAGAAAAAACTCGTGTTCATCAGCGAGCTGAAGTAGGGCGGGATCTCCTCTCCTCATCCTGCGTGGTCGTCGTCGTCATCACCGTCCCTCCAGAGCTGCGCGTCTTTCGTCCTAGATAGATCTGCTTCTGTTCTTCTGAGTCCCTGGTCCAACTCAACTGCCTGCTTGCTCGCCAACCGCTGCGCGTCGTGCTGCTTGGATTGATTTGCCTTTCCTTCGCTTTGTTCCGCTTGACTTTACGACCGACCATAGGCTCGGCCAGGCGTTGCTTGGCTCGGTGAGGGCTCGCGCTGCCCGAGGTCCAGGTTTGGCAGCAGTAGCAGTAGTCGTAGTGGTAGTAGTACTTGTGCTGTACTTGGTTTTCGTTGCGTTTTCCCTCTGGGCAGGGGAGGAGGGTGGAATTGTTGGGAGTTGGGAGGAGTGGTTTGGTCTGCTGCGCGTTCTAGGGGGGGAGTGTGCCGCTGCGCGCTGGTCTGTAGAGAGCGTGCCGCACTGTTGTTCGCGTGCGGATGTTTGTTTGTCCGGCAGTGAAGTGCGTCGAGTCGGGTCTGAAAGAGGGAAGAGAATATGGCTGGAGATCGTCATCACTCGTTGCGGGTGGGTTGACATGATGATGATGATGATGATGATGATGATGATGAGGTGCTGAGCCGGCGACGAACGAGGAACTTTGGCGCGGCTTCGGATCGTCCTTCAGGAACAGGTCTGGAGCAGGTTGGGCACAGGTCAGGGCTCGACAGATTACGCTCATCGTCATCGTATTTGGATTTGTCTACGTCTGCTTCCCTGCGAACGCACGCATACGCGCGCTCTCCCGTTCCCTTTCCCTCTTCTTCCTCTTCGTTCCCCCCCCCCCCCCCCCCCCCCCCCCCCCCCCCCCCCCACCCACACCCCCCCCCCCAAATCCTCGATCTCCCCCCCCCCTTCCTCCTCTTCTTCTAAACATCTTAGAAACTTTTTCCAACCCTTAGTTGCGCTACTGAACCCAGAAAGGTAACTATAGGCTAGAGATCCTTGACTCCAGCGGAGTAATCCCCCCTGCCGCCTCCTAGCCCTACCCTTGTTTTCCTCTATCCATCGTCTCCTTCCCGCCCCTCTTTCCTCCCCTCCTCTCTCCTCGTACCCTCCTCTATCTGCACCTAACTATATATCTATCCCTTTATAAATCTATGTATTTTCTTTCCTAGTCGCTCATCTCCTCTCCTTCTTTCCGATTGATTTGTCTCCCGCCTTCCTCGATTCTATCATCCCTGCACTCCTCCTGTCTCTCCTGTTAAGCTCATTCTTGTCCTCGATTATAGGGACTCGGACCTGGGCTTGTGGGGTTTGCCGGCCGCAACTGGGCTTCCTGCTGCCCCGTCTCGTCACGTCGACTTCTCCTGTCTTCAGCAGGAGCTCCTCCTCACAGCAGTAAGTTGCTTGGGTCTCGGGGTTTTCGTCTTGCCATTTGAAGATCCTTTTCCAATCGCTTTGGAGTCTTGGTCAAGTCTCTCCACTCACCGTCTCGGGGACTTAACCAGCTGTTGTTCGAGGGGTTGAGGTGTTCTAGTTCGATTTCATTTCATCACCGTTCATTGAAATGAAACTGGCTGAATTACTGACTACTACTTAGACCTGTGTCTTTACTGATTACTAGGGAATTACTGAGTAATAACAATGTTAACAGTATTAATAACAGTACTGAGTCTTGGCTAATTACTGAGCAATAATAATATTAAGAATATAATACTATATATGACTACCGGTAGTAGGGCGTATTAGTGTAGTCGTAGTAGAAGCAGCAGCCAGCAGCAGCACGCTCTTAGTGATACGCTCAGTGTTAGAGCTAGAAGGGAGTGCATACATAGGTATATATAGGTATATAAGTATATATAGATATATAGGCATATAGGTATATAGGTAGTACATATATAGATGAGTAGATGCATATATAGGTTGATGATATAGATATCTATATATAATTATATATGGTATTAGATACGTTTCTCGTTTCTGCATATCTGTCTCTCTCGAACTTGGCGTCTATTTCTCGGAATGGTTAACCCTTTGTTCTCGCCCGTTTATATTCTTCGGTCTCTCTCAATGCAGTATGTTGCCTCTTGGTGGAGTGGTTTGGATTGCGCTTGAATCTCGCTCCGATATTTCCCTGTTGTGGTTGGGAATTTGACATAAATATAGGTATATTTCGAGGAGTATTATATACACGTAGTTATATATATTGATATGAAGGGGAGTATAAATAGGAAACCGATTAGGAATATATATGTGAATGTGGGAGGAGTGATCATGTTTGTGGTAGGACCTGTCGTCGATGTAGCGATGTGGATTGGTTGATTGGGTCTTTGCCGTATTAGGAAGGGAGAGGAGAGATACTTTCAGTAGTTCTCTATTGGGTGGGTGGGAGGGAGGGAGGTGGGTGGGTGGGTGGGTGGGAAGGTTAGGGAGAGAAGGGTATAGAGTAGGTGACTAATCAGAGGTGCTGCCAAAATTGCTCTTTGGCTGTTCGCGTTTTTTTTTTTTGGATGTGGTTGTTTTTGTTTTCTCTTTTTTCATACTTGTTGAGCACCGTGCTCGACCGGGCCCGGTCTATGGATTAATTTTTGTACATAGTCGCGTCGACGAATCGATTGGATTGATTGGTGGGTTGGTTGATTGATTGATTAGTTGATTGATTGATTGGTTCAGTGAATATTGATTGATTGCAGGGATGGTCGATCGATCGATTACTCTATTGATTGATTTGATCAATTGATTGATGATCGAGTGATTGACTGTTCGTTGCCATGTAAATTGTGTGCTTGTAGGGGTATGATGATGTTGAGTCTCGTCCATCACGTCGGTATCCCGCTTTGATTTGCGTCATCACCCGCCAAAATTCCCTCTCCTCCCCCAATCCCTTTTGTGTGAGTCGTGTCTGTAACCCCCCGCCCTCCCTTCTTCCTCGCCTCCCCTCAGTACCCTCCCCTACGCGGCACCAGAGCGTTATATTCCCGATATTGCCGTTTTCAACAGCAGCGCCAGCAGCAGCCCTGAACCTATTTGTTTATCAATTAGCTCTACTTGGAAGATCGGTAATCAGATCAATCAACTCCCGTGTCGAGAAGCAGGGTGCGCTGGAGCGGAAGGCGGGAGGGCGCAGCGCGGAAGCGGAAGCGGAAGGTGGGAAGGCGCAGCGCGGAAGCGGAAGCGAAAGGTGGAAGGAAAAGGGCGGGAAGGAAGGTTTCCAGGTGGGGGCGAGCTTTCCAGGTCGGGTACGGGACGGCGGAGAGGAGGTGGTGTGGGGAGGGGAGCGGAAAAGGAACGAGAGGAAGGAGGAGCGTCGCCAGTCATCTCTGCAGGTCTCCGCTCGTCAATCGCCGAACCTGACAGCAGGAAGTTGCCGATAACTCGGTCACTGCGGGAAAGAAAGAGAGAGAGAGAGAGAGAGAGAGAGAGAGAGAGAGAGAGAGAGAGAGAGAGAGAGAGGGAGGACGGAGGAAGGCAGGGGACCGGTCAAGGGTTGTCGGCCTTCGTGCGATCTTGGTGGACATGGCTGTCGAGCCTACGAATGAGCCTTCATCGGCAGATCCGGGAGAGGAATCAAAGGGCGCAATTAAGGTCGCCACGGTGACAACGACGTCGGCGAAAACGACGCAGAAGAAGTATCCTTTTTTATTTTCAATGCTCGCGATGGGCGTCCCGCGCTCCCAGTAATGTTGTCTGTGAATGGTCAACCATCTTTGTCTCTCTCTCCCTTTCCCTCTCCCTTTCCCTCTCCCTTTTCCTCCCTCTCTCCCCCTCTCCGTCTCTCTCCGTCTCTCTCCCTCTCCCTCTCCCTCTTTACGAGTAAGGCGAAGTTTTTCCCTTGAATGTCTGTTTCGTTGAGTCTATACTGTTTCGTTGATTGTCCTCCTTTCGTTAGGATTGGTACTGAGAAATACCAACCAATTCCAAATGCTGCGAAGCTGCCCGGGTAAGTCAACTTTATTTTGGGAGAGGATTCGGGGATTTACATGATTCTCTGAACGTCACTCGCCTACCGTCCTCATGCTCCTCGATGAGGAGTTACGTGTCTTTGATACCTTCTCGGGGAACGGTGATCGCACGAAGACAGTGGATCCGCGGAGCAGTGGCAGACGTTCTGTGACCTTGACCAGGTCACTATCAATCATGCCGTTGGTTTCTTTGGAAGCTTCGACCTTCTTGGCAAGGGTAGTGTGTGTGTGTGTGTGTGTGTGTGAGAGAGAGAGAGAGAGAGAGAGAGAGAGAGAGAGAGAGAGAGAGAACTCGGAGAGAAGGAAACGAGAGGAAGGATGGGGGAAGATGCTGAGTTCGACCACCTCCCTTGGGAGAGATGAGAGGGAGAGGGTGGGGGGAGTCAATCCGAAAAGATCAAGATTCGGTGTTTTCGAGGACGGTGCGCGGCCTGCCTTCGTGTGTCGAAGACAGGCTAAAAGAAGAGACAGCGGGCGAGACAGTCACGGATACTTACACACAGACACACACAGACACACAGAGAGAGAGAGAGAGAGAGAGAGAGAGAGAGAGAGAATGGAATCGGGAAGAGGTCATCGACTCCTCTTAGTTGGCGCTTAATCTCTAAGACGGTCACTGGAAACTGGTTATCGTAAATCACCGCGCTCAAGACGCGATGCTCGCGCTCACCGCCATCGATTCCGTCTCTGTTGTATATGTTCGCTCTAAAACGTGACCTCGAGATTTGATCGTGATTGGCTGTGAATTATTGCTATATTATCTTATCTTATAGATTCTGATGGTCATTATTATGCTGTCGATCAGCGATGTCTGAGAATATACTGTCGCATCGTCGGCGATCATGGATTATATACCATCCATCCCCTTCTTTCATTGCTTTGGTTTCTTTTGACTCGTTAGTCAATCAATCAATCAATCGATCGATCGTTACCGTTCGAGCGCCGTCGATGATTGCGCGCCATCGATCTCACAGGTGTTCTTCTCGCCAATGGCTTTCCGCTTTAATTTACCTTCCCCCCACCGTTCATCTTTGTCTAGTCCACTTCCTGATCCTCCTCCCTCTCGTAGTCCTTCCTACTCTCTCCATCTCGGTGCATGTATATCTTCTTTCTCTTGATTATCATCTCTACCCGTGAATCGTCCGCGCGTCTATCACGTCGATTCCTTCTCTCTCTCTCTCTCTCTCTCTACACGTAAATCGCCTCTTATTAGTAATCCCCTCCCTTCTCCCTCGTTCTGCGCGCGCTTTCTGCCTTCACGTAACTCGATTTCGCTCCAGTCAAACGACTCGTTGGTAGTATCATTGGGGGAGAATTATGGCTTGACACTGGGTTTTGAGTTGTCCATGCTCGATGAACTTGGCTGGGTTTGTAGACCATATGCTTTTATCCCTCTCTAATTGGTCATAGTAACCGCCATGCAGGCTAATAATTACTGCAATAGGGTCGTATCACGTGTGCGCCTTGGACTTGTATGACGATTTGGGATCAGCGCCGTCGTCTTCTTTAAACGAATCCACAATCACCCATTTCGTGCTCATCATTGTCTTTGCTGTTTCTACTTTTTAATGATACCATTACTGATTGATCTGACCGCGAAACTCCATCCCCCCCTTTTGAAATATCTATGCGCGCCGAGTCCTTTTGTCTTTTGCCAGACAGCGGCACGGCATCTTTGGTCAGAAAAATAAACGATGAACGATCTGCAGGCATGACATCGCGCCGCGCCGCTGGTAGTGGGCTCCTCGTGTATGAGATTCGGTTTTCGAAAGATACGGCAATTCTGACGTGTCGGGTTGTCTTGCTACTTGCGTGTTCAGTTTCGATCTTTGTCTTCATTCCATTCCGGTAGAGGCGAGATCGGGGTGATACTTCATCGATAAAACCGGTGATACTTCTGTCACGTACGTAAGTTCCCCACGAAGCCGTGATGATCATATGCGATTATCTCGTTTGTCGGTATCTTTGTTGTATGAGGTGGCAATCTTGATGCGTGCGTAACATCGTGCTGCCATCTGTACATGAAATGACAGTTTATCATCCTCGGTGTCGCCGATCGTTATCGCCAAGAGAGAGAGAGAGAGAGAGACGTAGATAGGTAGATAGATAGATAGATAGATAGATAGAGAGAGAGAGAGAGAGAGTCGATCAGCTCCATGATGGGCAGTCCGATTAGGTTGTGATTAAGTGCTGTGGCGTAGCGGTGATTATGTCCTTCAGCTGCAGTCATGTCCCGACCTCCTGTTCTCTCCTTCGTCGGTTTCTTCCTATGCGCCCTGATGGACAATCTTCCCTCTGAAGTGAACGGGGCGTTGTATTACATGAATGTACATATATATCATCCACGTGGCCGGCTCTTGTACGTAAGAACAGGCGGAGCTTTTTTCCTTTCCTTTTTTGTTTTGTCTTTTTTCGCCTTTTTGCGCTCCGATACACGGTGCGACAATATATTTTTGACCGGAAAATTGGCTTGAAAATAGCAAAAAAGATGCACTGGCGCCGCTTTGTCTATTGTCTAGTTTGTTGGACGAAAATAGTTGAAGTCTGTTCTTGCATTGGCCTCTCTCGTCAACTTCTTTGCAATAGAAAAAGAAGAACGAGTCCGCTGAAAAGAGAGAAAAGAACATTCATTCGACTTGCGTGAGCGAGCAAGTGAAAACATTTTACATTATGAAAGAAGACTGATCTTTGTTTTGTCCTTCGGCTTATATGATCTGAACGTTTCTTTTAATCCGTTTTGTTTAATTTTAAAATTTGCTATTAATTCACTTTTGTGAGGCTCAACGGATATTCTTTGTGGTTAAGATTTCTGGGGTCTAGTATTTTTTGTCATTATTAGTACTCGCTTTCTGGCTGGAATTTCGGCGATTTTTGAAGCGAAATCGTCAGGTCCTACTGGCGCGAATCTGGGAAGACCCTGACGATTTCGGTTAAAAAAACGTCAAAATTCCGCCCAGAAGCGTCAAATTTTTAAATGGCCAAAGAGGTATGTAAAATAATAATGTACGGATAATTCCTTATTATCAGGTTATCAATTATAATTTTACAATTTTCTATATTAGTATATATGAAAGTACATGATCTGGGGGTGTTTTACGGTGTATGCACGAAGTTTTGGACCTTTTATAATTTATTATCAGACGTATTTATTTTTATATATTATATGTGAAAGTAAGTGATCTACGATATTTTATAATTCATTATTGCTGGAAAAAAAATGAAAATTATCATCAGATTATCTTTATATATTATATGTGAAAGTAAATGATATACATATATATATTTTTGGTTTTGTGGCCCGATAGACCGCGGATCAGATATTAAACTGATCAGAAGAACAGATACTACACTTGATCTTACTTAACCAAAAGGCCGAGAAAGGTTATAGAGAGATGTTTTACGTTGTTTGCACGAAGATTACGAGCTTGTATAATTTATTATCAGATCATCATTTATATATTATATATTATTATATTTAAAAATAAAACTGATCTAGGCCTGTTTTATAGTGTTCGCGCAAAAAGATTGGAGTGTTTTTCTGCGAATCAACGATTGGATTCTGGAGGGGCAGCAGATCGAGGGTGTGGGTATTCCTCTGCGTAGTTTTGTCTTTCTCGTTGTTTGTTTTAACTTTTTTTTTCCCCTTTCCCCATAACAATATAATCCTCGTCCTTTTTTAGAAAATTTTCAAGAAGTTTCGTTGTTTTTTTTAGTGTTTTTTTTTTCCCTTTTCCCCATAACAATATAATCCTCGTCTATTGTGATCTCATGTACGGTACATCGATATCCACGAATGGATCTGGTCTCCTTGACGGTGTGGATTCATCTCTCGTCCGCCTTATTCACGAATTAGTTCTGTACAGCAGGCAACGTGACACGGTCTGGACAGTGACAGTAGTGAGTTTTTTTTTTTTTTTTTTTTGGTCAGTAGTGAAGTTTGGAGCAGTATGTTCTGTTATTTTTATTAGCATTTTGATTAATTTAACGATTTTAATCTGTTTTAGTACGTTGACATGTTGTATGATTTTATTGTGACGAGTTAATCTTTGTATTATTCCCCTTACTGGTGAAGATGATTTGACCATTTTCAAATTTCGAATAAGCAAAATGTTTAGTGGAGTCCTCGTCTCCTGCGTCGGTTTCTTAAGGCCTCGCTCCACGGCTTACCAAATGTGCAAAATGAGAATGAATCTTCCGCTAAAACCTGGAAAGGTACATCGCCATTTTATTGTCTTATGTTCGTGGGTGGAGTGAGGCCCTTGATCACGTTTTTCTCATCCCAGTTTCTTAGATAGATTTTTGCCTTACAATTTTTTAAAGATGTGTTCCGCCGGTTAACATCTTTCTCTGGTCTCGTACTGCTCGCCAACCCCTTTCAGCCACCCTTCTTTTTTTTTCTGTTCTTAATCTGACCCTCTTTGCCGATTTGCAGCCCGACCCTTGTTTCTCCAGCCCTTGCGCCTGTTTTACTTCTCTGGCGTGTTTTCAGCGACACCTCTTTTAGCCCCATTTGCCCTCTAATTTCATCGCTTCGCCGGATTTACGGCTATCGTTTTCATGTTTATAAACTTTATAGCTTAATAAAATGATTATTGTTGTTGTTGTATGACGTAATTTTGATTGACAGAGGAAGAAGACAAAAAATTGAACTCAATTTTCCCTGGTTTCCTTTTCTCCTTTTTTCTTTTTTTCGCATTTGCGCTCTGATATTCTTGTGACGATATATACGTGGGCGGCCTTGTACGCAAGAGGTTCTGAACGGGGGGAGTTGTAAGGAAGAAGATTAAAAACGAATTCAGTTTTTCTTGTTTTCCTTGTTTTCTCTGTTTTTCGCTTTGGCGCTCTGATATCATGTGACTTCATAAGATATAAAAAAACGAATTCATTCTTTTTTCTTTTTTTCGCTTTTGCGCTCTTATATTCATATGATGATATATATTGACGATATATTTACATTACAAGTATTTTAATGTTATATGCCGACGAGGTAACTTCGATTGACAGCTTCTCTCTTGTTTTTTTTTTTTTTTTGTATTTCGATCATTGGTTGGTGATTTGATTCGCATGACTGTTAAAACAATTCTCTCTCTTTTTTTTTTCCGACCATTTCGCAAGGGCCATGCTAATCTTTCTTCTCTGGATCGTTCCATTTTAGGGGTCGAGTAAGCAAGCTTACCCGTATGACCCCCCCCGTGGCCCGTTCCAATTTTAACGGACGTCCTGAAGGACAATATCAGTTAATTTTGGATTACTGTCTACGATGCTTTTTGGCGTCGTACAACTTTTTTTTTTATGTTTTCTTTCCCATTTTTCTTTTCTTGCTCGTCAGCCTTTTTTTTTTTTTGGTCTATCTCGCCCTTTTTAACCCACAGACCAAACCACGACGTCTCACCGACGCGACACTTCGGTTACGAAAACGCAACTTGTTACCAAGGCGCAATTTCCCATGGACTTGCCCTGCTCTTTTTTTTTTTTATAGATTTTTTTAAATTAAGACATCAACATTGTACTGACCGGTGCCAGGCAATTCACAATGATTTTCTTCCTCGCTGTTTTTTTTTTTTTTTTTTTTTTTAACATAGTACCGACCGGTGCCAGGCATCAGCATTGAACTGGTCGGTGCCAGGCAATTGACAATGATTTTCTTTCTCTCTCCCTTTCTTTTTTTTTTTTTTTTTCCTGAAAAGGCGACGACCTTCAGATATCAGCATTGAACTGGCCGGCCCCAGGCAATTGGGAATGTTTTTATGCTCTCTCTTCATCTGAAGGTATCTGGATTCAACTTGAGTCTGAATTTCATCATTTCAGGGGTGTACAAACTGAGCTAGGCCCGTTGGTCTTCCCCTCCTTTTCACCCATGTAGTGTAGAGGACTAGAGACTCTGGATTACCTAAGCACGATTTCTCAATGTCTTCCAGCCCTTATTTTCCCCTTGGGCTAATATATAGGACTCGTAGAGTCTACAGGGTCTCTGGCTTACCTGATCATAGGTTAAAATTGTCCTCCTATTTTTTTTTTATTTTTTTTTTTTATAGGGGCGGCTCAATCTCCTCTTTTTCTGATGTACTGGTGGTTTAATGTCGCTGACTACATAGAGAGTTTGTTTACCTCGGGCAATATCAGAGACCAACATACTATAGTTAGTATAGTACCTGTCTCTTATACACATCTAGATGTGTATAAGAGACAGGTATAGTACTAAAAATATGTTTTAACGAGAATTATCCATATGTTTTCAAGATAATTATTGATATGTTGAGAGTTTGTTTACCTCGGGCAATATCAGAGACCAACATACTATAGTTAGTATAGTACTAAAAATATGTTTTAACGAGAATTATCCATATGTTTTCAAGATAATTATTGATATGTTTTTAAAGAGAATTATGCGATTATCCATATGTTTTCAAGATAATTATTGATATGTTATTAAAGAGAATTATGCGTATGTTTTTTTTTAGGAGAGATGTCCAGGTATGGAATCTTTAAAAAAGAAGTCAGCGAGGTTAGTGCCCAGCTCAGTGGCGTACTATTCTTTCGCCTTTTACTAAAGAATACCGTGGGCTGAGCACACGGAAGCAGCTTACGTGAATTTTTCACCGGCTTCCAGATTAGTCTTTCAAAAAAAAAAAAAAAAAAAAAAGTCAGCGAGGTTGATCTCCCTGGCTTTGTAGGGGTATGATGTATGTTGGAATTGTTTGATTAATATTGTCACAGCGGACTACTTCAATATTTTTCGTATCTATTTTTAACAGACGTTTACAATTTTACAAATTTGAAATTTACGAATTTATAGATTTGGAGATGCGCCCCGACGGTCTTCAACCGAATATAACGCTAGGTCATCATCGCTGTGTACCTATACTGAAGGTAGTACCAAATACGGATGTAATGACCGGGCGTTCTATTCGGTTGAAGACGGTAGCAGCTTTGATAGCTAATGACCGAACTGTAACGACCGGGCGTTCTATTCAGGTGAAGACGGGAGCTGCCGTGATGGCGACTGTTTCTCTACTTTTAGTTTTCGGTTCTCTCCAAAAAAAAAAAAAAAGGTGCGTTGTTCCCGGGGGAAGTCGTTAAAAGACGTTAATCCCTCTAGCAGCCCTGATCGCTACGGGCGTGTTTTTTTCACTCTCCTTTTAACTCTGGTCAAGCAAGGGAAACCAGTTTCATTTTATTATTATTATTATTATTATTATTTTTCAAGTCTCCTCCTATATCTACTCTTTCTTTTCTTCTCCTTTTCCCCTTCTGTTTTTTTTTTTTTTTGAAACCAGGTAGCGGATTAGGCAAAGCACTTAGTGTAAAGTGGAGCGCACCCATTGACCTTGGTTATGCATTTCCGTCGTGTGAAAATCGACGGGGTAACGGCTGGGACCTTGCCCCTGATGAGTGTGAGCACAGAGAATCCGACAAGAAAGTCTTCGGCTTACCATCTCTCCTTCTCTCTCCCCTGTCTCTTCCCCCGGATGAGTGTGAGCACAGAGTCCGACAAGAAAGTCTTCGGCTTACCATCTCTCCTTCTCTCTCCCCTCTCTCTTCCCCCTGATGAGTGTGAGCACAGAGAATCCGTCGAGAGAGTCTTTGGTATAGCATCTCTCGTCTCTCCTTCTCTCTCATCGTACCCACGTGTCTTTTCTACTTTTTTGCGTTCTTATGTTTACTTTTGTTGACGTTGTCTTGGCTAGTATGTACCCCGTTACTTGTCCTTTGCCAACGGCTGACCGGGCAGCTCTGTATGACGATATTATTTATATATGTGTGTGGGTGTGTGTGTGTGTGTGTGTGTACATATGCATAGATAGATATGTATGACAATACGCATCATGTATTTTCTGATAAGATCATCCATTTCTTTTCCATTTCTTTGCGTGGTTCTTTGTCGCATTTACAGTGTAGGGCAAGAAAGAGTCGGGTGAGTATGTGTATATTGCGGGCATGGTTGGTGGGTAAGGAAAGGGGGGGGCACCTAAGGTGGGGTTTGGTTAGTGACTGAGGGACCCTGTCTGTGTGGTGGCGCGGTGATTGGCTAATGAATTGGGGGCCCCTGGCTGTGTGGTGGCTCGGTGATTGGCTCATGAATTGGGGAGCACTGGCTGTGTGGTGGCTCGGTGATTGGCTAATGAATTGGGGGGCCCTGGCTGTGTGGCTCCCACCCGCGTGGGGTCTTTAAGGGGGGGAGGGAGTGATGCAGAGATGCGTTGTTTAGCTCACTGGAGCGGCATTTTCCAGTGAAGTGTGCGGTGGAATGTCTATGGACGTTTCCATGAACTCGTGGTCGAATGCATGACCGAGTGAATGATCGACTGGATGATATCGTATTGAACGGGCAAGTGAATGTGAAAAGATCGCGAGTACGAGGAAAAGCTAAGAATTTAAGCGCTCTTTTGAGGAGGGCCACCAAAAAAGGAATACAAACGAAACCAGTCCTTGACTTAAATTCGATGTGGCAGAGTAACATTTTGCTATTCGCGTGAAGTTCTCCTCTCCTTCGCGGAACTCGATGCCTGCAAAACACGTCCAGAGGGCCTCGATCCCGTTATCTGGAGGTGAGTGCACTCTTTAAGCAAGCTCGCAAAGAGATTATCTACCCTCCCTCCCGTTTCCTCCCGAACCCTCATTGCCTGGCTAAGCAATCCCCTTTTTTTCCTGCCTAGACCACACACACACACACACACACACACACACACACACACACAGAGTTCTCTTTTCCTGGCTAAGCCAGTCTCTTTTGTCCTGGTACACACACACACACACACACACACACACACACACACACACACAGAGAAGCAAATTAAGCCCCTTGATTCCTGTTTTTTTGACAGCCTTTCCTGGTCGCAAAGGTGGGGGAAACTGTTGGGAACCCATGGCCTGAACCTGGGGAAGAATTTGACAGCCATCTTCCCACGAACACAGCATACCCTCGTCATGACTGTATCGGTCCATGAATATGGCTTGTATACACATGATTGGGGTAATTTGACAAGAATCTTCCCCTGAACACAGCACGCCCTCGTCATGACTGTATTGCTCCAGGAATGTGGCTTGTATACACGTGCTTGGGGCGCATTGTGCAAGGGGGAAGGCATTACATGACTGTTTCGCTGCAGGAATTTTGCTTGTATACACATGATTGGGGCACATTGTGTTAGGGGGAAGGCAGTAGCATCTCGTGCAAGAGTGTGGAAGCTTGGATCCGGCTTTGTCATCTTTCTTCCTTTTTCTTAAAAAAAGGAACAAAAGAAAATAGTGGAAGCTTTTGGATGAATGGATGGTGTTATTGTATTTGGTATTTTAGACCGATCTTCTATTTTATTTTATTTTTTAATCAGTTTGCTGAGTTCGTGTATTTTGTCCTTTTCAGCTGCAAAGAAACGTTTGACTCGTCAGGAAGCGAGGGAGGAGCGTATGTTCGATTCTTTGTTTTTGTTTTTGTTGGATGTTTGAATCACTCGGGCATGGCAAAGTTTTGGTCGCTGTTAACGGACTTTCTCTGAATGGAACGCATGGTCATTAATAGTCGTATTCGGTGCATCTTTGATCTATAGATTTCTGTAGATTGTAAGGACTGTACGTTTTATTCCTGGGAAGACTGGTGGTCCTCTGGGAGGGAGCACAATGAACTTGCTTCTCTGGAGTGCTCCTTGTCCCACAGGGAATTGAGTGAAGTTTTCTGTATGCTAGAAAATATTACACCTGTACTTCAAAATTTCTTGAGCCTTTCGGAATCTGTAGTTAGTCATGCAACGATCTCAACTGACTGGCACTACTGTATATGTGGGTGTGGTCCACGCGTGCCTTTCTTCTTTGGCAGGGATTCACCATCGCCTGAGATTATTGACAATGGGACCGGCAGCGGATCAACAGCAGCAGGAATAACGGGAGGAGGAGCAGCAGGAGGTGCGGGAGGTGGAAGTGGACCGGGTGCGGCTGGTGGTTCTGGTAGCGGTGGATCCCACTGGGTTGCACAGCGCGGAATTCGACGCGATCGAGACAAGTATGACAATCGCCCTTCTGTCTGAATGCTCCTCTCTCTCTCTCTCACTTTGATCTAGAGAATTATGAGAATCACCGTTCTATCCGAATGCTCCTCTCTCTCTCTCTCTCTCTGGCCTCTTTCCACAGTGGTGGATCACACTGGGTTGCACAGCGTGGAATTCGATGCGATCGAGAGAAGTATGACAATTACCTTTGTATCCAAATGCCCCCCGCCCCTCTCCCTCTCTCTCTTCTCTTTGGTCTTTTTTTGAAATTAACCCCCCTAGGCTGAGTGATGGTAGATCATGGGAGTGGGGGAGATGAAGGTAAAATATGGAGGAGAATCTTCTTTGAAGTTCTTTCTCTTTGAATGCTACATTTTCTAGCCGATTCTCTGTGTCCCGTTTTTCTCTGTTTTAGATTTTCAGTCCTTATCTCTCACCTGATGACCTTGGTAGTAGGGGCTCTTCACGGGTTCACAAAGCGTTGAAGAATTGCCATGAAGAGGAAAATAATGGACCTTGCTTTACTTTGTCCGCTTTTGTTTCCCCTGAAATCAGATTCGATTTCTTCTTCACTTCGCATGCATACAAACAAATGGCATTCCACACTGGTGCTGGGCCCCCACACAAAGCTCAGAGATAATCACACCGAGAACAAAGTTCAGATACAAACTAGCTTCCAACCAGCTATGACGCTTGAGCGCCGCACATCCTCTGTCCGACAGTGTGTTCACCCAACTGTTCACACGCACTCAACTCCGGATCTCCCTGGATATCCCACCCCCCTCTTTCTCTCTCTCTCACACACACAGCTCGTCATCCTCGATCCCTGCTCTTTAAAGTTCAAACCTGTTCTCTCCTTTGTGCAGTGAATTTGTGACAGGCCTGGGGCTCTTTACCAAGTATCATGCCAATTTAGCTAGATGGAGTCTAATTCTCTTACCGTGGTGGTATATGTTATCGGAATCGAATAGTCCTTAATTAAAGTTAATTTCCTGCTGCAGTGTGTTGTCTGTCTTGTCCTCGCTGGAATGTTGTGCAGGAAGGCAGAAAGACAGATGTAGAGATTCCTTTGACACATGTCAAGCTTCTTTCGTGAAGAGATAGTATTATACGAGAATGTCATTTGAAGTAATCTGCTAAGATTCTATCCACTTCCCCTGAACACAACGCGTCTGTATTGGGGCCGCACTGGGCTGGAAAGATGCTCGGATATATTCGTGATTGAGTTTTTTTTAAATTTTTTTTTCGTGGGAACGAAGTAATCATCGAACTTCGTGATCCTCTTCAAGAATTACTGAACTCGTGTGTTTCACCCATCCATACTGCTTTACCATCTCCTTGATTTTGGCTATGCCCTTTTTCTTTGGTTTTAATTTGGACCATTTCTCGATTTATGAGTGTCATCCTTGCGCAGGGGCCATGCCAATCTTCTCCGTATCGTTCCAATTTTAATGGAAGTCCCAAAGGACTCAATTTTGCCTTATGGTGTTTAGAGAGGTTGATTCTTACAAGACGACCGTGTTTTGTCTGGTCTGATGCTGCCTTTTATAGTAGAGGAGTCAAACTACCTTAATCTCCCAAATACAACTCCCTATCGTCATGAATGTATACAGGCTCAATGCCGGCCAAATAAGTGAATGCAAACAGGCTCTATCCTGGCCAAATGCAGTGAATGTGTACGGACTTCTTGTCCAAGTACAGTCTAGATAATAGTGAGTAATAGTGAGTTATGTTCTGTCGAATAAGGAAGTGCTTGAATTGACCGGAGCCTATTTCACTGATGCACCCATTTTATCGTAAAGGTTCAAACTGGGGTGCAAGTATGTCGCGAGTAGCCAGGCTCACCAGAGTGGGAACATTTCAGGAAGTGTGGTTCACACACTGTTTCTAACAGGCAGCGAAGAGGGTCAGTCAGTCAGATCCTGCGCAAGCTCTTATGAGCCTGTGGCTCAACGTACGTAGGGAGAAGGTTCGGAATCGGTCTGTGCTTTTTCTCATGGGTGCGCTGGACCCGTACACTGGACCAGTCCAGACGTCCGGCCGGACCTCTGTCTGGACTGCTCCGGACCATCCGGATTGAAAAAAATATATAAAAAAAAAAGAACGCTTTTATTTTTTTCCTTGGATTTGGCTTGGAATTTCGAGATGGTCTTCAGCCAAAAGATTTTTGTACTGCAATGTTGCATAACATATCTTTTTTCTGTTTTTTTTTCTGTTTTTTTTCTGATTTTTTCAAAAGTCGGAACTGTTTTAAAAGAGGGGGGGGGGGGGGGCAGGATCCGGACAGAGGGGCTGGACAACATACCCGGACATCCAGACCCAGACTGGCTGCACTGCTGTCCGGACGACCGGATCGTAGCCATGCCGTTTCTCCTTCGATCGTGTAACCTCGAACATAGGGAGAAGATTCTGAATCGGTCTGTCTGCTATTTCTCCTTCGATTGCATAACCTCCGAGATACCTTCCTAGCATAATAATACACAGCTACATCATGAGAGTCCTTGAGGTGAGGGAAGGTCTACAGTCAGCCAGCCACACATAATATAATGCCCACGGATGTATTTGGGGTGAAGTTGAAAACAGGTTGTACTTGGGGTGAATTGAACTGTTTTAAGACAATGAGAAGTTCATCTTTTTTTGAGGCACCGGGCATCAGTCAAGTTTGAACCAAATTCTATCATGTGAGGTGTCCCCTTCCTTCCATCTTAAATGGTGGCAAGCCCTTTCGAGCGAATCTTGGAACAGCTGTGACCGCCGCCAGCAACAAGTGAGCTATTGGGAAAGCCCTCGGAGGGAGACGACTTGAGGCCCGAACGGCACCGCAAAAATTTTATGTTGACCATCTGGAGATGACTCGCCCCTCCTATGCAAACCAGAAATCACCGAAAGCATGTGCACAGTGTCTGTAGTAACTCGAGTACAAGGGCCCAAAACTCACGCCCGGAACGTCCCCCTCGTCGACTACAAGGGGTCTGCATAAGCAGGCCGGCCCGATGATCTCATCATGTTTGTCGTTTTCTGTAGCGGGTGGGGTTCACAGAAGGGAGGATTGGTGGAAGGGAGGTGTTCCCCTCCCTCCCATCTTAGATGCGAGCAAGTCGTGGAACAAATCGTGGCACGAACCTGATGATCTCATCATGTTTGTCGTTTCTGTAGCGGGTGGGATTGATGGAAGGATTGATGAAAGGGGCGAGGGGGTATGCATCTACCAAGGGACAGTGAGGGGGTGCTTGACCGCATATTCCCATCCTGCTGTTTATTGGTATGGTAAGGGCTGTTGCAATTTGAATACATTGGGTAGGGGCTCTGTTGTGATTGAATGAAGGGGGTGATGATGCTGTCTTGTGTCTTGGCCTGTATCGGACTGAACGAGACTTCTTGGCAAATGGGAATGTTCTTGATTGAGAATTGCAGAGATGACTGCGATCTTGGTTTCAAACTAGTGCCATTGTTGGCTTCCGGAAAATGAGGGGCTAATCCCCTTCACACTGAAAGAATACGCTACTGCCATTGGACTGTCCATCCGATTGACCAACTGGAGAAGGGCAAGCCTCCTAAACAGGGGTTGTAACCGGTAGCAGTGGTTTGAGAGAGGAGCGTGTAATGTTTCTGCTGCCACGATCGTTTCCATATAACCGATGGCAGTGTTGATTGCGGTTTGGTGTTTTTTTTTGTCCTTTTGGGTTATTGGTGGGGCCAGTCGATGTTGTGAAACTTCAGTCCAGTGCAGGTCGCTTTTTTCGGGTGTGTTTTCTTTTGATGTCTTTCGTTATAGCCTGTCTGTTCTGTTATGTTTGTCTGCTCCTTGATTTGTTCTTCTTTTTTACGAGGTTGGTTGGCTTACTGATTGGTTGATGTGACCGCGTGGTGCTATTAAAGCCATCACTTGTATATAGTGTAGTGTTTGTGTTATCCTGTGTTCCTTGGCTGAATGATTCTGTGTCTTCAATGGAACTTTCCTGTTGAATATGGTGTCCGTGCAGCGATGGAAGACCGGCATCGGAATCAGTTCCAGAGTGGAGGAAGGATTCATGGAGATCAGGACAAGCGGCGGGGGGAGGGAGTGGAATTTTGCCAGATCAGACACCGCAAGGAGGACCAGGAATTGGGGGCGTTCGACGGAGAGGATTCGAGGATGACCCTGGAGCGGGGGGGGGAGGAGGTCCTCCCTTTCCAGTCAGCCATCCTCCATCGCGCATTGGACCAGGTGGAAGTGGTGCTGGAGGCTGGGATAAAGGACACCGGGGCGGCTTTGATAGGTTTGGATCAGGGCCTGGTCAGCGCTCTGGTCCTGGACCTGGAACAGGTGGAGGGCGCTGGGAACATCGCCCCGGTCCTACTGGAGAAGGGAGAGGATTTGCTCGTCAGCCACAGCAGCCTCGCGATCCGCCTGTGGAACTTGATGATGCTTCAGGTAAGCTCTCTCGCCTGGCAAAGATGTCAAAGTTATGAATGTTTTTCACCTTTCTTCATCCTTCCTCGTCGTACGTCCTTGTACCTTTGTATGGCTTTCTGTTTGTCTGCTTCATACGGTTGGACTTGGCTTCTCTCTCCCTAGTCTTGCCATCTTTTATCACGTTTTTTCTCTAGTGAAACTGTCGGCAGCCTGAGTGGTTTTAGGGTGTTTCAGTTGATTGTCATTATACTGAGTTTCGTCTGCTATTCCCTACACGCAGCCACAGCTGCGAGGAACCATGTAATGAGAACACCAATAAACCAGATCGTGCAATCTCACAGAAGACCAAACATGATTGAGCCGAGTTGAAAGCAGAAAACCAAAGCGCAACGCACACCAGCTAAGAGCAAACTCCGCTGCAGTCTCTTGATAAAGAAGGCCCATCATCCGCCTCTAATCATCAAAAGAAGAATGGTGTAGGGGCCCTACTTGCGGTGTGACCGTGCTATTATCTACTTCCTACTACCTATACCATGCTAGCCTATCTACAAGCCGACTTTCACTCCACTGTGTCTGTCGCGCAATGCTGCTTGAAGATTCGCTCATACAGGCTTCCTTCATGAACTCCAGGTAAGAGCCACCAGTCTCCACTGCCTTCCTTTGTCCCTGACCTCCGCACACTTCACCACTCAGACTTCCTGCACCCAGCTATACGTGCTACAGCCACCACAGCTGCTCTTCTTCCCTCGGGCGACATCCCTCCTCCAGCGCAGCAGCGCTCAGGCTTGCAGCCTATGGCCCGATTTCGTAAGGCTGCGAGGCCTCTAGACTTTTTTGATGGAGAAGAGGCTGCATCCAGGCTCTGCCCTGTCCCAATAGGCAGTGCCTCAGGCATAGTCGACCAGTGGACAGGTCCCAGCCTTAGCAACTCACTTGCGGACTGGCCCTACCAGGTAGTTGCTGAGTTTGGCTCCTGCCAACCAGCCTGAGGCCTCTCCGGCCTTCATTTGGGGCTGACGTGGAAATCACAGGCCGACCTTCACATATGGAGGCCTGGTCTTCTTGCTGAGTGCCTGTGGTCTTCTTGCTGAGTGCCTGGAACTGCCCGCTGAGGCCTGGAGCCTCACACAGCATGAAACTAGAAGCATATTCAATGACGTATACGACTCCGTATCTTGTTGTACGTTGTATTGTATATGCCTCTGCATCCTCTTGAAACCTAAAAACCCTTTACCTCTCTCGGCTATTTATCCGTCTGTTTGTCTGTCTATGCCTCTTTTTCTATCCCGTTTCCTCCTCATGGACCCTCATTGTCTGATGTTTGTCTAGTTGGAGTAATTGGTAGGCTGTGGCTGCGCATAGGGCTTACACCGCGCATGTTTGTTGGTTGGTACTCATGGGGGAGTCCGGTAGGTCACTTCTTCGCTTTGCTGTGTTGTCCATTTTCTCACTCCGTTCAGCCTCTCATAGAAGTGAAGATGTTCCTTGACATATGGCACGACAATGAGAATGGTTTTCAACAATGATGGTTGTCATTTTGTTGAGAGTCTGCTTTGCATTTGAATTTGATTGCTGGGTATGTTCTTCCATGTGATGTGTGTTTGTGCAGGGGAAAATATTGTCCTCGATAGGAGAGGGTTCAACCAGGGAGGTGTATCTTTAAGGCCTGGATGGGGTGCTGGGGAGCAGCATTCAGACGGTTTGCTAGGTGGTGGTGGAGCAGGCCGGGGCCGTGGTGAATTCCGATTCGGGGCAGGGAGAGGTGCACCAGGAGATCGATACCAGCCAGTTCGCCCAACCCCAATAAAGGTTTGATGAACACTGGTCTTTCCGTCAGCACATACTCGAATTGTGGTCTAAGAGTCGTTCGCTTTCATTGAAACATAACCATTTATCGGAAGGGATGTTTAAGACCCTTCATTTGTTGCACTATCATGATGAAAAATGCATAATTTCAATCCCCTCCCGATCGGTGGGTATGCCACAAAAGTTTGGCGGTCAGGGTCCATGGCCGTGCGGACGGTTCGGAAAACACCAAACTGTCTGAAAGTTAAAGGGTGTTGAAATGGAAGGGTCAGGAAGTGTGGTATGAGCGAAAAGAGTGACGGGAAATTAAGCGAAGTTCCTTGTTTTGTATTGCAAGTATTTGTGATGAGAGGAAACCCAATGCTGCCAAAGATAGTGGAATGTTATGTGGAACCCGTTTTGGGGGATGGATGTCTAGACCTTCTCATATCCCTGCAAGGTATGCCTAAGAAACTAGCAATATTCATGATGGGCATGTCTAAGGAAACTTATCGTGGGACGAACTGTAGTAGTAGCACCCAGTTGGTATACACCACTAAACTGTTGAGATACAGATGCAAATTCGAATCCAAATGCCATCAGATGATTAGACTGCAATAATTCTTAATTTTTCATGGGGCTGGTCATTTCGATGATATGATATCTCAAGGCCATCGCCCTTCTTTATTAAAAAAAAGGAAAAATGAAACTTAGTGTGTGCTATGCATGAAAAGCTCCTACATATCTTCTTTCCCCCCCCAAAAAAAAGCTCTTATATATCTGCTTTCATCGGCATCTCTGTCTCATCAGCATCTCTGTCAAAGTTTCCCACTATGGCTGAAATACGTTTTCCTTGAGATTGTGATTGACAATAATATTTGCTTCATTAAATCAGCTGCTTGGGCTGCGGCAACATGTCCGTTTTTCAATGGCATTCTGAGAGTTACAAAACCGGTTGGTTTCCCCTCCTTAGTTTACCCTTCGGATCCACGGTTGTCTTGTTGAAGCTTTCTGCCTGTGCAAAGGGGCTCCCCGTTGGCGAATGTTATTGTGGGTTCTCACTGCACCATAGATTCATCATGCAATTCATGCTCCAGATGTAATCAAGACTAGCGTTTAGGAAAGAGTTTTGTGCAGTGGTTTGGGTATTGTTTGATTCCTTTTGGACTCATCCACATCTGCTCACTGGAGCCTGATGCAAGAGCTGGATGTGAGTGCTCATGAATGGTTGACTTCTGTACCCTTGCCTTCGGAAATATGCCCAAAGAGACCCTTTTTCCGTCTTCATCGTGTGTTTGTATCGTATGAACACTCTGCCGGGTCCTCAAGGGTGATTGAGAGATGGAAATGGTTCTGTTGGAATGACATTGCGCTTCTTGTCACTAGTTATTGACTCTAGCTTTCGTGGTATTGTCTCTCTCAGGAGCCGATAACTGTGTATGATGAAGCTAATGACGAGACGTTCGGTTCCCTGGAATCCAGCAGTACTGCAAATCCGGAGCTGGAAAGAAAACGCCGAGGTGAGCGCATGAAATATGTAACCCACTTCCCCTGGCCCAAGCTGGCAGCTCGAGTTTTGATGCCAATCTGTGAACTGTTAGGTCATAGAACTTGTGGAAGAAGGGAGCAACATACAGCAGAGCTTTGGGTCTGACATGGATTCTTGGTTTCAGAGAGAGAGACCTGCAGATGATCATCGGGAGGAATGCAGCTGTGAGTACCTGCCTGCGATTTATAGAGTTAGTGCAATTGTGAGAAACTTTGTGAGCAGAGGTGAGCGACAATGCAAGAGTTTGGGTAAAGAGCTTCCTATCTCACTGTTTGCATGGAAACAGGTAAAGTTAAGGTGTTCTTCAGCCTGTTGTTGTTCACTATGATGGAACGCAAGGCAAGGCTGTTGTGATACTTCTGAGACCGTTTGGGCCTGGTTGGATCCTTCATAGAGAAGCAGTCACTTTTCTCCTTGTGGATTGACCTAGCCCCCTCCTCTAACAGCTGCCAGATGGAGAACCAACATGTATGTGCACTTGCTTTCACCTTCCGCGGGAATATCCTGCTGTCGTGGCTCCTTCCTTATCCAGGTTTCACCTTTCCTTGGTGACACCCTCCTCTCCGCAAACTCGTACGGAATGTCTTCCATTCTTCATCTTTCTCATGGTTCATTTTCATGCCCCTTTCTGCATGCCAACATCGGCAGATGTATGCCATCTGACCATCTTGATATGAAATGCCAGCATGTTGATTGGGGTTCCCGGCTGAGGGGTTTTGATGTGTGTGGTGTGCAATTGATTTATGTTATTCCGTGTGGATCCGTAGGGAAAGACTTATTCTGTTCATAACAATCTAGATATGTGGAAGACCACCACATTTCTTGTCAAGCCCACATTCCGACAAAGCCTGGTAGGTGCATGTGGCTGGAGTCTTGGCAGGCAGTGGCTGTGCATGTGTGTGTGTGTGTGTGTGTGTGTGTGTGTGTGTGTGTGTGTGTGTGTGTGTGTGTGAGAGAGAGAGAGTCAGCAGGTGGCACCACAGCGTTATAAAGCCTGTGATACAGAGAGGTGGATAGCATCATGCCACAATTTTGCTGCAGCAGGTGGTTGTACAGAATTATAAAGCCCAGGCACTACACAGCGTGACAGTGCCATAAAAATTGAGGTGGGTGGCCTTTCTTTAAGATCTCAATGAGCTGGCTGCAGACACAGAGAGAGAGAGAGAGCTGGAACACTCACCAAAGTTTTTGCAAGTCGAATGATTGTTTGTCGAGTAATGTGCATTGTGAAGCTACTAGTTTACATTTACTGTGAAAAACATTGTCGACAACGAGATAGTGATGTTCTCTTCTGCTTTTGCATTTGTTTGCTAAATGTATGTCCTCCTTCCTCTTTTGTCTTCTTCCATGGTTGCTGAATGAGGTTGGTCAGTTTGGTAATGTGGAGCGGCATCAGTGACAATGGCACGGTCCTCGTTTCTAGTGCAGCCGAATATGGGTGATGTTCTTGATATCTAGTGCAATAACACTTTTTGGTATTGCCGTGCTTAATGCTGCAGAGGAGTTTGAACAGATGCGGGAGCTTCAGCATCGACAACGCCTTGCTGCTGAGCAGCAGGGTGTGCGCAGTGCAGATGTTAAGACTGAGCGACGCAAGTATGATGAGCAGACCCTTTGGGATGGTGACAATGGATTGGGAACTGATGGTGATGAAAGAGAAGGGAAGGCAAGTGCTGGAATACTGGGGCCCAATGGTACACTTGGACAAGGAGCATCTGATGCCGTGAGCTCATCGCAATCAGTTCCTGCGTCTCGGCCACTCAGAGCAGCAGTTCCACCCGGTTTTGAGAAAAAGCAGGCAAATGGATCCTCCTCAGCTGTTGGCCCGGTATGGTCCCACTTTCTGGCTGTTACTTCCCCTTGTCTAAATCTCGGCTCTTGTTTGAGTGCTGCATGTTTTAACTGTTTTGTTTGTTAACTGATTGACAAGGATGCCACGTCCTGTGTGGATGCTTTGTCCCCTCTGATGTGTCATGTGTGCCTGTGCGTGTGGTCTTTGTATGTGTGTGTGGGTGGTGCGTGTGTTTGTGTGCATGTCCGGTGTGTGTAGGTTTGTGTGTGCACTCATGTACGTGTCTTTATTTGGAGGAAGCTCTATGGCTGCAATTGGACAAAGGTCGCGTCTCTCGGTCTTAACTGAAATAATGAAGCCCAGAGAAGTGCACAGAAAGGGGAAAGGAAAGAGATTTACACAGAAAGAATAAAGGACAACTGTGGTTTAAACAGAGATAGGTAGGTGGAACTCAATGAGAGAGCACAGCACTGGCTGAGCAGGATTTATAAGTTTATCGAGGGTCACATGAGGGCACACTCGAAATGCAAGGCCAATCTTATGGGGAAACACGTGAAGAAAGCTGCAGAAAAAGAAACGTGCACAGATCAAGGGAATACTTCTGCGAGGCACTGATAAAACGCTGTGGGCAGAAGTGGACACAAAAAAGCCGCGAGGAGACGTACATAGAAAGCTTCCCGGGTCAGTCACACCCAGATGGAGGGTGGCGTAAGAAGTTTGGCACTGACAATGCTGATTAAAAATCTTGGTCCCCTCTTGAATTCGTCCTTCTACTAACCGCTCTCCAATGGGGGTCCGAGATCTCTGTCTTCAAGAGTGGCACTCTCCAACAACGTGATACAGAGCTGTAGGAAAATCCGCACAAATAGGACTCCATACTTGGTTACCAGACGCTATGGAGACCCCCCCTACCCCCCCAAGTATCAGGTCTGATTCATGCAGCTACTATGGTATGGTGACAGAAGGTGTTTTCATGATGGCAAGGGGGTGTTCTCCCTTATTTGAATACCCCAGTATTACCCAAGGTTTTAATTGTGATTACTTTTGTGGGTTGCCAGATACAGTGCGGTGGCATCCTGGCAATACCAGTTGCTCTTGCACGAGGGAGTGCCCTTGAATTGGATACAATCAAGGGCTGACATAAAGTGCATTTCTCTGGTGGCAATGCATTTCTCAATAGTTTTGATGTTATTTTAGCCGTGCTTATCATTGTTTAAGACCTCTGGTGGCTCCCTATTAAGAGCGAGAATGTATAGAACTCTGAAACATTATCAGTATGAAGTACTATGAACTGCCTTTGTTCTGTGTCCTTTTTCGAATCTGTTTTGAGCTGGATCGTTCAGGTGCTTCATTGTCTACCGCTCTTTGTGAGCAAAGGATTTGTGTTGCTCCTTCAGGTGATTGATTGTTTGCCGCTCTTTCTGTTGCGAATTCAAGGTGGTGGTGGTTTGCGTCTGCTCTATGGTATGGGAACTTCCTACACTAATCTGTGGTCTTCTCTCTTGAGATTTGACACTTTACTGGATGGTTCGTTTGATTTTGTTCTGACAGAGCAGCGTATGATGGTTTTGTTGGTGTATTCCACAGGTTGATGCAAAAAGTGATAGCATGGATGCTCGGCCTGTCTCATCGGACTCAGGGACTGAAAGAGAGAATGCCTCTCCGAATGGAAAATCTGATGCTGAACTGACTGCTTCTTCCAGAGAGAACCATACAGAAGGGCTCGCTGCGGAATCGGCAAAGAAAGAGCAACAAACTGTATCATCCGCTGCAGTCGAAAGTCAGAAAACGGATGTCATCTCTTCCTCTGACTCTACATCACCCTCACCTGCAACAAGTAATGTAATTTCTGCAAGTGCCCCGGGAACGTCAAAAGCTGTGGGTCCAGGTTCACGCCAATCCTCTGGGATTCCCTTTCCAGATGGAATGTGGAATGTAGGCTTGCTTTTTGATCCATCTCCTCTCCAGAGTTTCCTCAAAGGAGCTAAGGCGGGCGATCTGAAAGGCCTGGAAAATGAGGAGTTGCTGGCAGCTTTTACGAGGCTTAGGGACCAGGGAGACCTCTTCCTTCCTGAGGAAGGTGACAACAATCCAAAAGTCAGTGACTCGCTATTGGACAAACTTTTTCAAAATGCGAAGGCTGATCAACTCAAGTCGTCAAGTGTTGCGCCTGCAGACGATGATAAGGTGTGGGTTCTATGCCTTCACACAGAATGATGGTGCAGGTCTTTCATAACCTGTTTGAGGTTGTATGGTTGTCAGTGTTACGTCCAAGTGGACGTGTTGTCACTCTATAGCATACTTGCGGCGCATTGACGTGCGCTGCACCGCGCACACGCGCCGCACTGCGCACAGCGCACGACGCGCGCGCACGGGGTGTGTAAGGGATTGAGCGGAAAAAAAAAGAAAGGTTGGGGAGGGTTGTTTTAGACCCGAGTGGGATGTCGTGTCATAAACCACAATATATTGACAAAAATTTGAGGCTGCGCGGGGCCTCCAAAAAAAAAGGAGGGAAGTTCGTTTTTTTGTTTGTGTGTGTGTGTGCGTGTGTGTGTGTGTGTGTGAGAGAGAGAGAGAGAGAGAGAGATGGTGGGAAGAGGGAGAGAGTAGCAATGGTGGATGGCAGAAGGCGGGAGAATGGCCGAAGGTGGGATGGTGGGAAGCGGCGGAAGAAGTCGGGAGGGGGGAGAGAGAGAGAGAGAGAGAGAGAGAGAGAGAGAGAGAGATGGTGGGAAGAGGGAGAGAGAAGTAGCGATGGTGGATGGCGGAAGGCGGGAGAAAGGCCGAAGGTGGGATGGTGGGAAGTGGCGGAAGAAGTCGGGAGGGGAGAGAGAGAGAGAGTAGCGATGGTGGATGGGGGAAGGCGGGAGAAAGGCCGAAGGTGGGATGGTGGGAAGCGGCGGGAAGAAGTCGGGAGGAGAGAGAGAGAGAGAGAGAACAAAATCAAATGAATCCACCGCTAGAACATGGAAATATACATTGCGCACATGCGTGCAGCACACCAGACGTGCACAGCACTGCGCACCCAGATGCGCGGCGTGCACCGGTGAGCGCGCACCCTGAGTCCGTGCGCAGCGCACAGTGCCGGTGCGCCGCAAGTATGCTCTATAGATAATGCCTGGCTTTAATACACCGGCATGATATGGAAGGCAAATGTTTTGGCATGTTATGGAATGCAAATGTTTTGGCATGTTATGGAATACAAATGTTTTGGATCCGCAATAGCCGATTTCAATTATGACTCTTTTGAGCCTTTTGATCTGGCAGTGGTTTGGCGAACCAGAAGCGAACTTTTAGGGGGTTGTGGGCAAAACTAAAACTGGTGCCTTTTTATGGACATGTAGTTCTCAAGCTGCAATGGTGCAGCTATCATCCGATGTCTCGGGGTCAGACCCCTTTGATGCTAGGTTCATCCTAGGAAAGTATGAACCTGGCCGTCATGTCACGGCTACTTTCATGCTTTCCAAGCATGAACATGGCACCAGTTGGGCATAGCCTTGCTCAACATGTGGATGTCTGTACTAGTCATGACCGTTACCCTAGAACTGATTAAGATGGCTCAAGTATGTATGATGTAAACCCTAGAAACTAAAGTAGGCATTCCAGTTTCTTTCTTGGCCATCTAGATGTCCAAACTTAGCGATGACGGTTATGGAAGTCCTAAAATACTGGCTCAGATAAGCATTCTCCACATCTACAAAAGTACTACAAACTGGTGATGGTGCTGCTTGGAGGTAATTGCACTCGTGTCTCAGGTGCACGCAGGTTCTTGGGTGCTGCAGCAACCGTCTGGTCTGCAACTCGTGTCTATTCAATAATCGTCTAAGCTCGGAGGTAATTACACTTGTGTATCAGCTCCCCAGGTTTCTTGGGTGATGCACCATCCATCTGCTCTGGAACTATCCAATAATCGTCAGAGTTTTGCAGCCTGCATACCTGAAACTGCAACTGGAGATGTGAACCATTTCATGGTTGCACAGCATAAAGAAACCTCTGGGGTGACAGGCTTGGGGTTGCCACATACTGCAAAGGATGATCCAGAGTGAGACTGGCGCGGTCGACTGAGTGACCACTTATTTCGTTCAAGCCTCCAGCTCACATATGTAGAACACGCAGAGACTGACTGTCAAACTATGGCCGAAGTGGATCGGCGATTCAATGGTGATGTTTATCAGAGAATGGGTCGTAAATTCTCGTAACTGTTCAATTATGCTATCTACTATGATGCTGTCCAGTCAGACAAGGTGATCTGTTTATCTTTCCTTGAAGTTGTGCCTTCCCGTATACCTTCTCCTGTCTGTCAGGCCTCTTCTACATCTTGTTGTTATCCTGCATGCCAAGTGCTGTTCTATAGTGTATGACGAGAGTCGATTCATATATACCTGCCTACACACTCCATAGGTAACGTTACTCCGGTGTCGTATTTCGTCTGGCCTTCACAGATGCCAAAGGATGAACGGTGGACCGGCGGGGGGACAAGCTCGAAGTTTGAGAGATGGTTTAAACAACCAGGTGTGTATATTACATACACCGACTTCCAGGGCCGCTTTGTAGTGTGCTGACTCTGCTGAGCCATTGCCAGTGGTGTCGAAATCACATGTGATCAGTGAAAAAAGTTTCTAACTTTTTCTAATGAACCTTGAAACTTTTTCTTTCAGCTGCAAGTAACAAGTACAAAGGGATTGTGATGTCCAGTTTGCTCGTCCCGTTGTTGTTTATGCATGTAGCCGCTGTGTTTGCGAATGGATTAGCTTCAATTAATTACGAGGATAGTGTTTTTCTTAGCAGCGCTCACGTCAGCCTTGATTAATTAAAGCCAAGAGAGCCTTGGGCCAGCCAACAGAAGCAGTGTGCCCATGGCTCCATTAATGAAAGCTTGACACGGGTGCTGCTTTTTCTTGACTGGCCTATGGCCATCCTGGCTTGCTATTCTTGTGCAGCGGGACGACTGTCCGGATCTGAGCTGTAACACTCTGGGGTAACTTTGAAGTGTGAACTCTGGCCTTTGGTCGCTTGTCGTTAATCTGTTGTTTTGTGGTTCATCTGTCCCTCTGCGGCTGCGATGTTTGCTTTGTCCTTCACTGGCTTGTGGAGAAGAGAGTGTAGACTCGGGTTAGTACAACCTCTTTTTCCTTAGCAAATGGCCCATTATTAGTCTGTGGGAGGAAGGGTGGTCCTACCGAGCTTTTTTGCTCGAGCATGGTGCTCGCTTAAACTCGGTCTGACTCGCTTCGATTTTCTCGTTGTCTTTTAGCTTTTTCCATCTGTCCGATTCTGTTGTCGCTTTTCTGTGCCCTTCAGTCCTGATGATCCTGATGGCGAAAGCTTCTGATAAGCTGCTTGCTCGTTATCCCAGCATAGTTTCCTCTCCCATTGCAGGTTGTTGCATGAGAAATGTTTGTCCTCCCCTTTGGAATATGTCTGGCACTTTGGGAAGAAGGTGATATAGGTGAAATAGGAAGTACCACTCGCACCTTGCTGTATCAGCTTTACCCACCTGTGGTGGACCTCTGCCCATATGTGGTCTATCAAATATCACTCGACATCCAAGTCCTACTTGATTATGCGAAATGGGTACCAGGGCCCCCAAGAAAACAAGGACTGATGCCTTCTCTGAATGTTGTCCAAACTTTATGCAGGCTGCTATTCCCTCCCAATTTTTTCCATCACTCCCTCAGACCCCCATTGCTGACCTCGCCCCAGTCCTACTTTCTCCCTCGCCCTTCAACAACCCTTCTCCAAATGTCTCTACGCGACGGACTAACTCAAGTAAATGATGAGTGTTGGTCTACGCCCGGTGGTCTTGGGCGGCAATTCAACGAGGGACCTAGCTAACGTGTTAAACACTCCGACTGAGAAGTACGGTAGCAAGGCTGAAACTCAAAGGAATTGATGAGGGCTGCATGAGTGGTGGAGCATGCGAAGTTGAACTCCTCCTAACCTCTCTTTTATTCCTTCTTTTCATTTTGGACCATTTGTTGATTTGTGTGTCCTTCGTGCGCAGGGGCCATGTCAATCCCCTCTGTATTGTTCCAGTTTTAGAGGATGTCCTGAAAAAGACAACTACCTGATGTCTAGTTTCCAAGCCTCCTCATTTTTCCCATACCGTTCCCTTAGTTATCCGAAGGTTGACAAGGAACGTTGAATCGATGCAACCGAAGGTGGAGGAATGGAAGAAGAGGAACAGGATACGATGATGATGATGATGATGATGATAATGATGGGGTTATTGATGATAATCATAATCTTGGTTTTGATACCCGACTGTGATGACGATGGAGACGAGGGAGATGATGATTACGCTACCAATGAAGTTTGATAATAGCTCAGTTATCTGGCTCCATACTAGCATGAATGGGGTTGGGCCTCTAGTGTTCCGGCGGCTCTCGGGGAGGAAAAACTGTGCTGCACATGTAGGGGATGAGCACCAGTCTTTGTTGACTGTTGTGAAAGACCGTCTTTTGTGCTAATCCATTGCAACTGCAGCGTTGGAAGGCGCTAAGAGCCTTGGAAATACAAAAATGGTCATTGAGATCCAGTGCGCAGTATGTTCCATTCAGATATGGGGCATCATCTACAACTGCATTGAGATCAACAAAATGCTTGACTGAATATCAGTTCTAGGTTTACCCTGTTTGCATTCGACTGACTGAAGATTGAGGACTTCTGTTGCTAGCGCTTGAAGACCACCACCTTTGCTGAGGTGGTTTCCTGAACGCGGGCAATCCAGCTCTACCCCACCGAGTTCTGTATGCCTGGGGGCCTACCCACCTCTGTTGTCCAGGTATGGTTTGCATGTTCCACGATATGATGGGTCTTAGTTTCATCTCCTTGCATGCCGATTGTTGATCCGGATCTGTACTGGTGTCTGTTAGCCTGTTATGGAGAGGAAAATGTGTGAGGGAGGTATTTGAGCAGGATGTTTGTTTGTGAAAACAATAGGTGGAAGAATTGTCTTGTCCCTTCCTGTGATGATCCATGTTCCAGCTCTTTGTGGTTTTGCAGACTGACACTGTGAATCCGTTGTCAATCGTTGTTGTTGCAGGCCGTGATGCCATGGTATCATCCACCCAGGGTTCAGCTGAAAGCACTTCTGGTTCGCCCTTAGAGTCCACAACTGCATCAGCAAATCTCTTGTCGCTTTTGACAAAAGGAAGAACAGATGCACGAATGTCCCCTCTACCGAGCCCCAGTCCGAGTGTCCCGACGCCCATCTCACCGCAGTCTCCTTCCCAGCCATTGTCACTGCTGTCCCTCCAGAGTGGGGCTGCTCGGGTTTTGCCTATGCCACAGGGCCCATCTCTGGAAGCTATTGAGCAAGCAATGGCCGCTGAGGCAGCTGTAGGAAACAGAAGAAAGGATCCGAAGAAAGCAGCAGATCTTCAGCTGCAGCTTGACATGTTTCTACAGCAGCTGGAAAAGGCCCGTTTGCAGAATCTTCAAGGCAGTCCGTCCAATGTGATACGATCACAATTGCAGCTAGAGGCGGAGAACACTTTTTCAGGACGGCTTGCGGATCTCTTGGGTGTCAAACAGAGTGAGCAGCACGTGAGTGGCAACAGCTGGAAGGCAGGGAACAGTGCTCGTGATGTGAATGGAGTAGAGGGTGTGAATGCTAGTCAGGGTGTTGGCCAGGATGGGCAGCCACTTGTCCTAACCTGTCAGCACCTTGAGCAGTCCATTCTTGCAGAGGCTGGTGCGCGTGGTATGCGGGACATGCAGGCAGTGCGGAATGCGATGCCCGGGTTAGTGGATGTATCCCGAATGATGATGCTGATGTCATCATCAGAGCGTCGAAGCATTGCATCACAGCACTTGTTAGCGCTTCTTCACCGAACAGGATCTGCACAGAGTATGGCTCAGAACGCTGCTAGGAGAAGCACTGCGGCAAAGGTGATGCAGTCTTTGTCGGGGCCTGGCGGTGGTGGATTTGGACCTCAACAAGTGGCTGGAATGGCACCGCTCACTCCAGGCTCTGGAATGCGACCTGGTTTATCCCCCACAGCTGGAGCGGCTTCAGGAACAGGTCCTGGAACCCCTGGTGGAGGCAGTTTAAGGTCTGCAACGAGCATCGTTCCTATCAGTGTGCTTGTGAACAATGCGGGGGAGTGTCTACCCAATAGTGGCACAGGTCCGCCTACAGGTGCGCAGTGGGCAGCATTTTCGAATGGTGCAAGGCCACCGCTTGGTGCAATTGGGCCAAACACTAGGCCCCTGAATAACAGCGCTTCGAGGGAGCAAAGCGGTTTTGCACATGAGGGTGAGATGCGAGGTGGCGTGCCATGGTGTCTCATTCCACCACAGGTCGATCAAGGACAGCTCAGGCAAGGGAACGAGAGGGGTCCAAGCCCTCAGGGGATGGGGGGAAAACATCCTGGCATGCAGCATCAGAACTTGTCGTCTTCAGGGGGACCTCTGTATGGTTCTGCAAATCAGCAAGGAGGTCCTGGCATGACCCGCCTTTCTAATAGCGTTGGAGGTATCGAGCGTAAAGTTGGCCTCGGGGGTATGGATGGGCCTCAGCCTCCTCATGGGATGATGGACCGGGCCAATGAGCCGCCAGGTGGAGGTCCTGGCATGAAAGACATGGGACCTGTAAATGTTGCCATGTTTTTTGATAAGTATAGAAAGAATGCCGGTATTGCTCAGGGCATGGGAAGTCCTCTGGGCCCTATGAGGGATGTTGACAGGGGGGGACATCCAATGGAGCCACCGTCGATGATGAAACCTATGAAATCAGGTGTATCGCTGGCCATGGCGAATCGGGGTTTGTTGAACCCACTTGGAAAGTCCCTTGGTGCCGGCGACGCAAAGGGAGATGACATGCTGGCGAACATGAGTAGACTGTCTGCATCGGGGGGCAGTGTTCCGCGGATGATGGGTGAACCAGGCGGAATGAATCGGCCGGTGCACGGAATGGGAATGGTGGGTCCGGGAATGCAACCAGGTCCTGGAGTCGGACTGACAGGTATGCTTGGCATGCCACATGGTCCACCAGGCATGGGAATGGGTGAGAGAGGTGGGAATGGAATGGTAATGCATTCGGGACCACCCATGGGCTCAATGAAGCCGCCTATGCCACCTGCGCCTCCAGGTGGGCAAGGAATGCTGCCCATTCTGTCGCCCCAACAACAGCAGCAACTGATGAACTCCTCACTCATAAGGTCACAGTCACCACCCCCTCTCCTGCCAATAAGGTCACAACACCCATCCCAGCCCATGCCCCAGCCAGGCCTGGGCCCTTCGGTCCATCACCAGGGAGCCCCTCCCCAGCAGCAAATGCGCCCACCACAGGGAAATCCCATGCAGCCCCAGCAACAGCCCCCAATGCAATTCAGCAGGGGGGGATCCATGGATGTGCTTCCCCCAGGCCCAGTATTTCCTCCCATGGATGGTATGGCTCCAGGTGTCCAGGGACCTTTCAACCACAATGGTCCTGGACCCTTCCCATTCCCGCCACCACATATGATGATGAGCCAGGTGCCTGGATCCCAACCGGTTGGGTTTCATCATGTGGGGGGACCGCCAGTGCCCTCCCACATGGGACAAGGTGGACCCCCCCCTCCGATGGGTGGTGGTATGCACCAGCGAGGAGCTTTTTTGCCTCCGGGGCCGTTTATGCATGACCACAGCCAACCAGACCTCCGGGGATCTCAGGGGCAACAGGGTGGAATGGGGGGACTGTACCCAGGAGGCGGTCCTGGACACGGAGGCCCACCTATGCCTCAAGGTGGTCCTTTCAACCATCAGTTTCTGCAGCAGCAAGGTGTTCCACTCCCTCCGGGGCAGCAGATGCACGGTCAAAGACCCGGCCATATGGGTCCAGTTGGGTTCTCGGCACCGGGGCCACACTTTCCCTTGGATGTGAAGAATGGTGAATTCGGTGGTGGGTTCAACAACAGCACTGGAAGTGGAAACGGTGTTGGGGCAGGAGGGGGGGGTGGAGGAGGGGGAAATAATGCAGGCTTGGAGAGGTGGTTTGGTAATGAGATGTTGTCGCATATGAATAGACAGCATCTCCCAGCAATGCCCGGTGGGCCGATGCAGCAGATGGTGCCTTTGGACGAGCTGGAGCGCAAAATGCGCCTCCCGTAAGGAAGGGTCGGTCTTCGTTCTAGGTCTTCATCTTTAGCGGATCCCATTCATGGATGTCGTCGTTGCCTGAACAGATGGGGAGCGGTGCTGCTCATTGGTAGAACTCCAGGCAGGGAGTGAGTTTTGCGTTGGGTGCTCACATTGCATCCATGTGTTGTAGGATGACCCAGAGAGAGATTCTGAGTGGTAATGTGTGTAGTGAGTGCAAAATGCATTTGTTTGCATTTTGGATGCGCCATTTATATTTGGCCGATCTAGAGACCCAGAGGGGGGGTGGGGAAGGGGAAAGAGGGGGGGGGGGGGGGGGGGGGGGGGAAGGGAGAGGGCTGTTCGCGTAGCATGTCGGCAGAAGTCAGTGTAGGGCTTTTTTTTCCATGCATGGTTTGCAGCTGTGGCAGCAGACCTTAGGGTTGGCGGTGCACGGAAACCATTTGTGACTGATCTCGACTGTGGTGTTTTAAGTAGCCGCAACAGTCATAACCCTAAGCTCATCATCCTAGAACGTGCTGCTGTTATGAGCAGTAGAGCCGGTAGTAGTAATAGGAGAGTAGCTAGCTTTGGAACTTGGGAACGTTTGTCGTAGAAGCAGGAAGGTAATCTGTTGAAGCTGGATCTCTTGTTCAGTTTGGGTATTAGGACGTAAGGTCGTTAGCGTTGTGCCAGCTTCTTGTTTGGTATCTTTAGGGTAGTAGAGAATAGCATTAACTCATCCATCTTAATTTGGGACATTTTCAAGGGAGAGAAGTTCAGTCAGAGAAGACAGTTTTCTAGTAGGATGAGGGGAGGGAGGGAGGGGGGTTCGTTCGGTCGATCTTTTGCCTTTGTTTGTTTTGTCTGTTTGTTTCGCAGTAGAGGATACCATTTTTTTAAAGGTGGATGGGAGTTTAACTGAGAAAAAGGTTTCGACAGGGATATGGTGCGGAGATTATGACGATGATAAGGGTTGATTTTTTCAAAAAGAACCATGTGTTTCTTGTTTCCCAACGCAACCTGGGTTGTGTACGAGGAGCGAAGTAGTCTTTTCTCGCTCAAGTAGTCTTTTCTCGCTCGCACAGACGAGTACTTGACTTCTTGTTTGACCATGAGGGTAGATATCTCATCCCTTGATTCCCCTTTGAATTTCCTGTTGCCGACAGGGTCCTTGCGATCGGATGGGGACAGACGGTGGGTTTTACTCTGTGCAGCAGCTGCAGAGGTAAAGCTGTTTACTGTTGTTCGATTTTCTCGTGATCACTGCTGCTCCTGCTGCTGCTGCTGTTCCGGTCGCGATTGGAGTATACCATCCATACGGCCTTAGGTTGTTTTGCGAGTGATGGTATGCGTCTGAATCCTGGAGCCAAGCAGTGTCTGTTTGTCCGCTTGAGTATTGGAAAGGCAGCCAAGCAGGAAGGTGATGGTTGACAGTGGCGTTGCCTCGCATGTGCTCTCAAATGATGCCAGTCTGCACTTGGGGGGGG